>OZ018320.1:176168487-176453487 GCA_963969495.1 Ceratothoa steindachneri | reverse complement strand
GAGGAAAAACAAATATAGAGAAATAAATAAAAATCTAAAAGAGATAACGAAAGATAAATAAATAAAGAAAGAAATTGTAACAAATAAGAAAATATAAGTTTAAGAAAATGAGAATAAAAATTTAAGAAAAATGAGAAAATAAAGAAGCAATGAAGAAAAAACGAGATCATAAGAGTAGAGAAAATACAAAAAGGAAAAATGATTTAAGAATAATGTGAGAACAAAAATGAAGGAAAAAGGAATAAAAGTAGTTAATAAATGTGGTAAGATAATAAATGTGGCGAAATTGAAGTGTCGCGTAAATATATATTTTCGTAGTCAGCAAAAATATTTGATTAGAAACTGCATTTGATCATTTGTCTCTGTCTCATTTTCTCCCATCTCTCTAGTCTCATTTATCAGTCTGTTCTCCTTCTTCCTCGACTATTTATTTCGTATTGATCCGTTCCCTTTCTTCGCATAATTGTGCTTTTCTGTTTCGTTCGTCCCGTCACGGGAGACGGGTCAAGATTTAGGAGAATTGCGCACTCTCGTAGTACCCCCCTTCCCACCATACCTATAAATACTCGTATTATATCTTCCCATACATTTTGTCTTCTTCTAACTCCACCACTTTTAAGAACTTGGATATAATTTAGAAGTAAAATGTCTCCTCTCCAAATAGCGCGCATCTATCGTGTGAGGAAGAGGGATGAGGCGAGTCTTCAAGGTACTCTTGAAGCCACCGAGCGCAAATAGTCTCTTCACTAGTCTCTCTTCATCTATTGTTTTTCACATACCAATAACCCCCTTCGAGCCCCTTTCAAATGAGCGTTAGTCCGGAATCTTCGGAATAAACTTATCAAATCTGTTTAAATTCCTCTGCTCAGAACCATTTTAAGGCATGGTAGCTTACATTTCAATTTTAATAAATCTCCCTCACTCCCCCAAAAACATGGATGTTGGGTGATCAAGTCAAAGTTCAGTCAGATTTTCATTTAGCAATTAGGAACTTGCTAGCCTCAATAGGGTGGAGGATCATCTTACTTTGTGAAATAGGTTTTTTTCCCTTGCGATGTTCTTATCTAAAATATCGCCAGCACGAATTCGTTTATAGATGGGTTTTATTACTCTTCTTGATCTTGAATCAGACCAATGACGATGGTTATGTCGATAACACGTCCACTAAATATAAGTAGGTTTTATCAGACCAAACAGGCAGTGAAATGTGTATAGCGGTGTCTTTTATTCTTAAAGTTTCATCTGTTGCGAATAGAAAACGATTTGATTTGTCCATCTCGAAAATTGAGTCTTGTAACTTGCAATTTTACATCTTTTAAAATTCATAGCCAAATTTTCTTTTCGCAACGATGTATTTGAGATAGTTTTGGGGGTGATAATGGGCATTATTGGCTTCCATAAATCTTTTAGGATACTGCAAAATTGTGTTTTTAAGAGAGGTTCTTTATTCATTTCCATTTAAAACTTTCTTTGCAAAGTTATAACATTTTTGTCCATTCGTACCATGGCGCACACTTTGCTCGTTATGCAAATGTAAACTCACATCTTCCTCAAATATGGGTTTAAACTTGCTAGAAAAATTTAAGCTACAATAAATTCTAGAACAAATTACTTTTTATATCAATTCTTAAATTTTAATCAAATTATACCATAGGTTTTTGAACACACGGCCAGTTTAAAAGAAGGAATCTCTTATTCATCTTCACCACATTTATTAGTTTTTAGAATTTTACTAACTACAAATTTGGCAGTGAAGGATCTTCCTTTTTTACCATAACCTCATTCATTCGGAACGGGGATTTGGCACGATTTTAGAAATTCGCCAAAATCAGATGAATTCTCCCTTTTCTGTCATTGGAGCAGATCCCAAATTGCGCCCTTTTGGCTGCAACTCATTTTTTTGCTCGCGTTTTAGCTGATGTCAGCGATTTTTGTGTCAGTTGGCAGCGTAACAATCGTAAATTTTGACGAATTCAGTTAACTTGGGTTTCAGGTTTTTAACCAAGAATTTATATCCTTTCCTATTCGCCAGCACTCCACCTACACTTCGCTATATACCTATGAGACAGACTGTTAATAAATTTGTAACTTTAGGAGGTTATTTTTCCTTAGAGTTTGTGCAGAAAAGATCATGAAGGTAGTTTTCATTATTATGATCGCCGTTTTCGACACAATGGCTACACACGCATTAATGCCACTAAAAACACTAACCACTCTCTCAATCCCTTTATTTCGTATAATAAGCAAAGTTAATCATCATTTTATTCCACGCCGAAGTGGACCTTTAGAGCCATGTGTTGTAGCATTCGGTTCAATCAGAGTTCATCTCTAATAAAAAGCCACAAGCCTTTGACCCTTATAAACACCTTCCATGGACATTTATCATACACAATATCATTTATTTGCTCCTCGATCACACACTTTCAACCACTCTTCACACACCTTGATACTCACTCTTGAATATTCACTTCAATATCCACCTCAAAACACTCTTAGTTACAAGTTCTTTTATATCGTTCCTTACACCACGACTACATACCACACACATGTTCTTTGCCTTATCTACCATTCGCCGCCAATTTAGCTATTTTCACTGCTCACCCTCTATCTAGGCATTCTTACTTCCATACCATATTTTTACTCCATATAGCGCAAGGTTAGCACTAGCATACTCTCATGTATCTTCCTGGTACATTCCACCTTTAAACACTTAGTGTTCTTTGATTGCTCCTCAGTCTTTTTTAACTTCGATCTTTTATCTCACATTCTACCCTATTCCAACCCCCCAAAGCCAGTACCTTACTCTTTTCTACATATACTTTTAGTATCATCCTCTAAGCCCAGTTCATGAGAATACACCAACAGCCATCTCTCGCCATTTCTCATCATTCACAGCCTTTTGCCGCATTCTCATTCGTACCGCATTCAGGTACTCCACCCATTAGTATATAAAACAGCCATGGCGAGATCACACGCATTTGCCTTAACATCCCTTCGCCTCCCATATATCAAACCACTCAGGTCATCTTACTTCATAAATATATACTTTTCACATCATATACCATCATACAACTCACACCATGAATTCATACAATCTGATCTAATGCGCTAGTGTTAAGATGGTGAGTTGTGTTGAGTGAGATCTAAGAGAATCGGTTGCATGGAAGATAGTTACTGGATTATTAATATGATAGAAGAAGCGTAGTCATTTAATTCGTGGTTTAATTTTTTATATAAAGGAATTCGAAAATTATTAAGTCTATGAAGTTTGATGTAGTCTGAATTTCAGAAAAATCCTCTATGTCAATGGAATGACCACTAGGGATAATATGTGAACGTATAGAACCAGTTCTATCTTCCAACAAACTATTACTCTTAGATCCCATTCAACATCTCACTTCGTCACCATTTTAATTCATACAATTAGTTTCCCCCTACAACTTTGATAGTAAAAGTTAGTAATTGTAATGTTTTGCTTTTAATTCAGTTCTTCCGCATTTTAACTTACTCGTAAATTGCAGTCAGTGGGAATAAATTTATTTCATTTTTATGTGTACTCAATTTAGTAGGTTTGTTTCGATCGTAGAATGCCCCCTCCCTTTTTGTTCTAAGAGTGCTAAGTGTCTAATATATTGATATTATAACAATATCTTAAAGAACAGAGCCGTTCCGAAACACGTAAGGATATATAGAGAAACACAATAATTCCCCAAATAAACTTATATTTTACCTTTATCAATTGAATACACAACATTTAAACATTAACTACAGCAATACTCTGAATATTATTATAAAAGAATTGATTCAATTAGTTTGACCGTATAAACTTGGCTAATTTCGCTACACACCTCAATAATATAAGAATTAGGCTTACGGACTCATCCGGAGTTTAAAAGGCCTAAGGAATGATATTGTCTCACGACGCGTGCCGTCTGGCCAGATGTAGGTAGGCGAGATCACGAGGTCGTTTGGCGAGGGTAGCAGCTGGGGGGGTCCACAAGGTATTCCGGGGGGGATGGGGTTCTTCAAGGACGAGAAAAATTACGGTGCTTTATGCGGCACCAAGGTAGTCGTGGTCTCTCTGGCGAGAGCGAGTCGAACTGAGTTCTTAAATCAAGTTACTTGGAGTGCGGTGTGACCAACGAGTAACGAGCTCGAGGGGGAGCTTTTCTCCTTCGTTACTTAATTCCTCATGGACGAGGACTCAACTCGGGAAGGGTCTTCTTCAAGGACAAGGATCGATGAGGGAGGGGGGTTCTCTGACGAGAATAAGTTACTTAAAGGTTGGTTTGGTAACCAGGATTTATTTTTTTTTTTTAATTAAGGGGCTATCTGGCGAGTGCCGACTAAGGCATAAGTTGCAGTAAACAAACAGACTAGTTCTAGGCTACTTTAAAACATTGAAGAGGAAACAATAAAAAAAAACAATAACAAAGCAATAACAAAAACAATAACAAAAACCACAACAATTAAACCGGGTTAAATGAAAGAGAGAAGGCCGGTCTCCCCCTAAAAGACAATAAGTCCACCAGTCAAAGAAGACGCACTCGTCCCGAGTACAAGGGACAGGCGGTAGCGACTCCGCCCATCCCGGTACCAGGACAGGTGTCGTGCGCGAAGATCACCCAGACTGGGACATTCGACAAGAATGTGCCGAACAGTCTGGGGGAAGACGCAGTCGTTGCAATAGGGCGCAGGCGAGCGCTCCATCAAATAGCGATGCGTCACACGAGTGTGGCCGATTCGGAGACGACATCAAGCGACCGGAAGCCGCCGCGGTATTGGGGGATAGGTCCATGGGAACAGTCGCGGCGCAATGGCACGCAACTTTAAGTTCCTTTCGACCATCTTCCATCTTCTTTGCCAAGCAGTCCGAAGAGCTGCCCTTATTCCTGCCATGTAGTCAGTGTGAGGAAGAGCGAAACGCTGGTCCGGTCGCAGAGTCCTCGCGGACTCTTTGGCGCCCTCATCGGCGCGCTCATTCCCCGCAATTCCTACATGTCCAGGAACCCAGCAGAAGATAATCTCGACATCTGCCCGGCTCGCCAAAACCGTTGCGTCACGAATTTCACGAACCAAGGGGATGCGGAGATTTCAATGCCCCGAGAGCACTCAGGGCGCTTTGTGAGTTGCTATAGATCACAATCCGGTCTCCGAACCGGTCACGTCGCGTAATCTCCCGTACCGAGTGGTGTATTGCCACCCGCTGACTTCAAACAGAGGGGATACGGCGTGGAAGCCGACCCCCTCTTGGGACTTGGAGCCATCCGTATACACTGGCACGGTACCAGCATGACACGATGTGTGCTCCAAAAAGGTCGAAGGCAATACTCCCGGCGCAGTACAAGTTTTGGGAGCAGAGGCGTGGCGACAAATAGCCAAATGTGGTACCCTCCAGGGTGGCGTCCTGGGCAGAACCAGGGGCGCCACCGGCCCGAGAGCTATATCTACCTCTCGAAGGAGTTTTCTGGCCCTAAACCCAAAGGGCTTAGGGTATGACTGGCGTCTCTTGGCGGCATAGGCACCATCGAGATCAGCTGCGAAAGCAGGGAGAGCTGTTGGCGACTGAGGGAGGCACCGGGCTCGCGCGTACAGGCGAGTGATGCACTGCACGCGGCGAAGAGCGAGTAGCATCTCCCCAGCATCGACCAACAGGCTCTTAATGGGGAAAGTGCGGAAGGCACCGGTCGCAAGGCGAAGGCCAGTGTGGTGGATCGAATCCACCTTCTGCAATAAACGCTTGGCTGCGGATGCTTAAAACTCGCATCCGAGGTCGAGCTTCGAGCGAACAAAGGATCGATAAAAAGTAAGGCAGTAGCCCTATCAGTGCCCCAAGCGCTGAACGTCACGGAACGGAGAATGTCCATGGCGCGGTTACAAGAGACCCTAAGGCTGCGAATATGAGCCTCCCAGGTGAGGCGTCGGTCGAATACGAGACCAAGGAAACGGTGCGACTCAACCACATATAGGCGCACCCCATTAAGAAACAAATCTGGGTCGGGGTGAAGCCGTGGATGGTGGCAGAAGTGCACCACCTTGGTCTTGGCCAAAGAAAACCGAAACCTGTGCGCTTGGGCATAGCAAGAGACAAGTTTCAATGCCTGTTGGAGTCAACGCTCCAGAGTTGGCATCTTGGCTGCGCCACAAGAGATCGAAAGGTCGTCCACGTAGAGCGCAGCGAGAACATCTTCCGGCAGCAATGAGGTGGTGCCGTTGATGCTCAGGGCAAAGAGTGTGACACTGAGGACACTTCCCTGCGGGACACCCTCTTCCTGCTTCTTTGAGCCGGAGAGGGCTCCCCCCACCCGTACGCGGAATCGACGATCTCTCAAAAATTCAGATATAAACATTGGGAGGCGTCCCCTCGCCCCCATCGTGTGGAGAGTCTCCATGATACCGTATCGCTATGCGGTATCTTAGGCCTTCTCCAGATAAAGAAAAAACACCGGGGCGTAGTGCTGTCTACGAAGGAAAGCCTCGCAGACGGCATTTTCCAGTTGGAGCAGAGCATCCGACGTGGAGTGGAACTTACGGAACCCGCACTGTGCAGAAGACAGATGGCCACCGATGTACAGGAGAAAGGCTAATCTAACATTTACCAATTTCTCCATCAACTTGCACACGCAAGAGGTTAAGAGATTGGGCGGAAACCGGTCGGAGTAGAGTGATCTCTTCCCGGCTTGCGAAAGGCGAGCACAGTAGCGATTCGCCAGGAGTCTGGGAGAAGATCTTCCCTTTAGATCCTGTGGAACAAATCTAACAGAAAGGCCATGCCTCGCTCACCCAGGTGTCGAAGCATGGCGTACGGGACATCGTCCGGACCATGGGCGGTGTCCGCGCACGAAGCGAGAGCGGAACGCAACTCACTCACAGTAAACTTGTTGTTGAAGGGTTCTCCGCCTTTAGGGGTGAAGTCCAGCCGGCGGCCTTCCGCGACATCACGACGTGCATTGAATGCTGGCGGAGCAGCATCCCGGCTAGAGAATGCGGAAAAAGCGGTCGCTAAGGATTCCGCCACGAACGCGGGGTCCGAGATTGTGGTCCCATTCTCCTGGAGAACGGGAGGGGGGGGGGTCCTGCGAGAACTTGCCCCGAATCCTTTTGACTCGCTTCCACACCTGAGCTAAAGTGGTCTTCCCGTTAAGTGAAGACACGTATGCCCGCCAAGAAGAGCGTTGGGCGTGCTTCGAAATATACCAGAACCTAGCCCTAGCCCGACGAAATTCAGCGACAGTAAAATCGTTCGGGCGGCGCTTATAGCGCATGTAGGCATAGCGATTCTGTTTGAGGGCTGTCTCACACTCGGCTGACCACCATGGGAGTGGTCGGCGTGCAAAACGGCCAGACGTCCTAGGAATAGTAGTCAGGCCCACGGCGATGAGGTTGCCGGAAAAAACTCAACGGCCTCATCTACCGACCTAAACTCCTCGACTGAGATAGAGAATTCAGTCATTTCCTGAAATGCAGGCCACCGCGCCCGCGCCAAGCACCACCGAGGTAGTCTCTCAGGCGGCAGTTGCCCTGAAAATGATATTTGAATGGGAAAGTGATCACTACCATGGAGGTCATCGACCACCCCCCAATCAAAATCAGGCTGTGCATCCAAAGAGCACAAAGATAGGTCAAGACAAGAAAATGAAGTGGTTCTCGGACAGTGATGCGTAAACTCATCCACGTTTAGGACACCCATCTAAAGCTCTTCGATCAGATCGGCAAGGACTTGTCCCCTGGGATTTATAGGGTAATCTCCCAAGAGAGGATGCCTGCCGTTCAGATCTCCAAGCAAGAGATAGGGCCTCGGCAACCGGGCCGCGACGCAGGGGTAGTCCCCCGCGTCGAAGTCAGCTGACGGTGGAATGTACTCAGAAATGATAGTATACCTCCTATCCAGGTGCAGCTGCACAGCCACTGCCTGAAAGGAGGTATCTAAAGAGAAAGGAAGAACGGAGACATCATGCCAGGTGTAAACCGCGCATCCCTTAGCCCGGCTGTCCCGTGGTGGTGGGGTCGCAAGACCCTTATACCCTGGGAGGGCAGGCAGCGGGCTCGCGCCTAGCATGGTCTCTTGCAAAAAAATAGCTAACGGGAAACGGGATGGGACAAGCCTCCGCAGCTTCTCCCAGTTGGCCCGGAGTCCACGGCAATTCCATTGAAGGAATATGCTCTCCAGGCCTAGCTCGGAGGAAACGCGGGGGCCCTCCTCGAATTGAAAACTATCACGAGAATGGCCGTACGCTTCCCGGGGGCAGAACCCCGGGCGCTGTTGGCTGGACAAAGCGCTGAAGGCGCTGTCGCCTTCGAGGACTTATTGGGGGAGGTTGGGCTCGCCATGCGAGTCTCTTCCTCCCTCCGCCTCGAAACCTTAGGCGGGCGTTGCGGATTGGGAGGCGGGGGGCCCTCTTTTCAAGGAACCAGCGTCTCCGAGCCACTCGCTCCACCTCGGGGCGTGGGCGAAGGGGCCGAAGCTCCTTTGTTGCTTTCCTCCTTTCGGGAAACAGCTTTAGGAACCCCCGAAGATGGCCTAGCGACCATCTTCAGGGGTGTTGCCTCCTGTGAGTCTAACGACTCTGTGGAGGCGCGTGGCCGTTTCGCCTTACGGGAAACGGTCACGCTGGGGAAAGAGGGGGGAGCCCTGGTTTTAGCCGGGGCTGGGTGTGAACCCTTTTGGCCGCCAGCTTTACCAGGGGAGCGCACGGGTGTAATAGAGCCCGCAGAAGGGCTCCGAATGGGCGCGGAAACAACCGTGCTCGTTGGCCTGGATGGGCCAGGAGCAGAGGGTGCTTTCCTAACTATTGAGGCATATGACGTCCCAGGCAGAGCCGGGCGCGCCAGGACCAAGTCCTTACCCTCGCGAAATGAGAGTCGATCCTGGGCCTGAACGGCCAGGATTTCTTTCTCAAGGAGATATGCACCACATTGCTTTGAAGAATCAGGGTGCGGCTCTCCGCAATTGACACACTTGGCCACACACGATTTAGACTTATCGTGTGTGACCTTGGAGCAATTTACACAAACTTCGGGTGACCCCGACTTTGCACGTCGAAAAGAACAATTCGTATGGCCGAAGCGGTGACAGTAATAGCACCGACCTGGCAGTGGCACGAATGCCTTCACGCGGTAGCGGTACCAACCGGCACGCACCGACTAAGGGAGCTTGTCACAGTCGAACGTGACGAAGAGTGTAGGGGTGGGTTTCGAGGCCCCTCCCTGTTTTCTCATTACACGTTCAAACTTGACCGCACCATGGTCGGCCAGCTCTAGGGTGATGTCCTCAATGGATTAGTCAACGAGTTCCCTCGCATAAACTACTCCTTTCACAAAGTTCATGGTAGAGTGCGGCGTCACACTCACCGGGGTGCCATCAAGTGTGCGAAGATCACTTATCTTTGCCGCCTCGGCGGGATTCGCCGCATTCGCCAGAAGGCTCCCGTCCGAGAAACGGGTTACCTTTGGCTCTCTACCAATTGCTAACCCTAATCCTATCCTCTGATGGATCATGTTGCCCTTGGACAACATGGTTCTATCAGTGGAGCGAATAACGAGGAAGCGTTTGAAGCCAGTGGGCTCGAAAACGCCAGGTAACCTCTGAATCAGGGGCCCTGATGTCATCGAGGCTCCGCCCTGTGCATTCTTGGTGTTAGTCTTAGTCAGGAGCTCCGCACACGAGGGGGTAGAAGGGCCGGATGTGCTGATCTTGGCTTGGTCGCCTACCAAAATGGCAGCAGATCCATCCGTCCCCGCAGCCCCTGTGGATGGAGAGGAGCCCCGAGTCTTCTTCGTCTTTTTAGTATTTTTCTTTTTAGGAGAGGAGGGCGTGGAATGAACCCGCTTCTCACCTCCGCCGGCAGAAGCCCCCATGCCAGATGGGCCGGCCTAAGCCAGGTCCCTCTCCGAAATGGAGAAGGTCCTGCTTTTCGTATGGGCACCTGTCGGAGGAGATCCTTCCCCTACTTTTACTGCCTCGGAGCCCTCGGCCATTTGAGGGGGACCTTGCATAAGAGCGGATTCGGGTTCGGTCCTTGGCCCTGAGCCCGGATTCCCCCCAATGGGAGGCCCTACTGTCTGAGGCTGGGTCTCCTCAAGGACCATGTCTATCACAGGAGGGGCCTCCAGTTGGCCATCCCCTCCCAGGACATCGCAGGTCCCCTTGGCAGTGTCGCCAGTCTTGTGTGGGGAGGCACAGGCCTTGACCCCGGCATGGTTTAAAATTCTTGCCAGCAGGTCTTTTGAGGGAAGCGACCGAAGGGGCCTGGCTTCCCTCTCCCCCCTAAGGGGGTTTGCCCTACCGAGCCACTTGCACGAGGGGCGGTCGGCAATGGGCTGCCTCGGGCTTTCTTGGCAGTCCCTTTAGAAAGCAAAGGAGGGACTGCTGCTGGAGATAGGGAGGTGCCCGAAAGCACCTTTAGAGAACGGGGTGAGGGGGAGTCCCCTACACCCGTAGGCGTAGGAGAGGAGTAAGCCTCCTCTCCGGTTAAAGAAGTATGGAGGGTCCCCTGCACAAGCACAAGGGGGGGGACCTCCATTTTCTCGGTGGAGCTGCCTGAGGGCGGCTCCGTAGATGTTTTGGGGGAAGTTGGGGGTTGGGGTTTGTTTTTTTTTTCATACATGGGCATGGTGACCCTCTTTTTAATACGGGACGCAATAGCTCATCACCTCTTGCAGTTGCCCGCCTTGCAAGAGGTGCTTACAGGCCTGGCAAAGCCAGGCGCTGCCATTTGGGACCACCCCTCCCGCCTGGTGGCCTGGCAGTCCATCGGCATGGTGGCTCAACCTTGAACACGGCGTAAAAATTAATAGATTTTGAAGAGGAGAGGAAAAGGGATGTGAGGAAGGTATGGGTGGGGATGAAGCAGGTTGTTAAAAGCCAGCCACCCCAGACCGGATCTCAGGGGTTAGGGAATATTGTCCCTTCCCCCTCCAGCCCCGATCCGGGACGGTTGGCTGAAAAGAAGGTCAGCATCTACCCTGTGAAATTAGAGGCTGACCAGAGAAAGTTGTGGGAGAGGTTGTATGAAAAGAGAGGAATCAAGTGTTTTGAAGAAAGGAAGAGTGGCTAAGCTAGGGCCGGATGGAGCGCTGGATCCCGTCAGCACGGCGGCCAGAATGGCAAATCGCCGCGCCCCTTACTGGGTTGGTAACCAGGAACTAGCTCGAGGATGAGTTTCTTCTTAGTTTCAGTCTTCTTCAAGGGTGATTATAATGGAGGGAGATTTCTCTGACGAGAATAAGTTGCACTTGGTTCCTTAACCAAGTTAACTTATAAGTTCGGTGTGGCCACCGAATAGGGCTCAAGGGGGACCCTTTTCCTTCTTTTCTTAATTCCTCAAGGACGAGGAATACCCCTGGTGTTTAAGATGCACCAGGATATGAGGAGTCTCTCTGGCGAGAGTAAGTTGAACTTAACAAAGTTAACTTTACGTTTGGTTCGATAACCAGGGACTAGCTCGAGGATAAGCTGCTTCTTAGCCCCTTCTTGGTCTGGCGAGCCAAGTACACTACCAATCCAGTCTAGGTAGCTCGGTTTTAATCGAGGACTTCGTCACCTGGATTCTGACGTATACTACCCCGATTTTCATCAGTGTTTCTCATTTATACCTTTTCACCCCACTGGGGGATTGGTAAGGAGGGGTAGGGTCTTGAGGACGGCCCCAGGAGATTTCTTATGCCCAAAGGTTTTTCCCACCAAGTCTTATATCGGCTTCTCGTTAGCCTTCGAGCTTAGGAGAAACACGTCTAACCTTTAAGGTCTTTCATCCCGCTCAGTTGTGCGACGCTGCGGTTAAGCACTTGACCCGCCGATGCCTGGGGCAGATGTCTTTACGGTAACCGCCTTGTGACTGCACCACGAGTGAACACGGGGAGGGGGGGAAGTGACGATTCCCCTACAGTTTATATGCCTATTCACTCTTTCACGTTTTGAGTTCCTTAGTTCTAGTAAAACATTGTTCTAACCCCACTTATTCTCTTTATTTATCTAGTTTTAAGATCTAATCATTATAAGTTTAAATTTGTTTTTTGTCCTTTGGTTTAAGCTCCATTTTCATTGTTTCACTTTTAGTCATATTATTTTTACTTTAATTATTTTGATATTCCTCTTTGAGCTATTTTTCCGGCTGATTGGTTGTAAAATATTGCCTGATATATATGTTACACTATTTTTATTTGATGTTTGTAGCCACTGAAGATGGAATTAGGTTGGTTCCGAGACGTTTGGTCTAATAAATCATGTTCTCTACCATCACGTACGTCTTTATTTTCGTGCTATATATATATATATATATATATATATATATATATATATATATATATATATATATATATATATATATATATATATATATATATATATATATATATATATATATACACACAATGTGATCGCCCCCCCAAAAAAATTGGACCGATTTTGAGAAGCAATATCTCAAAAACTATTGCTGCTAGGGACACGAGATAAAAAAAAATGAAAGATGAGTTTTTTATCTATAAATATTTCTATGTATTGATGGATTTGAGAGGTTATGTGTGTGTGTATTTGATGTTAGTAGGGAGGGGGGTATTTGGATTTCTAACCAGTGGTATTTCATTTGCAATATTTTAAGTTGCCACTAATTTCATGATATCTCACACCAAATTTAATTTCAATATAAACCCTTAGACATTTCTTTAATGTTGCAATGAATTTGATCAGATTATAAATTAATTTAACACTATATGTTTCAATTTTATTTTAGACCTGTTTATTTATCAACCCTATTATTTTTTATCGATTTCTTATTTTAAGAATGAATGTTTTGAAGAAAGAAGGATCTGGCAAAGAAGCTGTATCAACAATGAATAAATTTTATTAAATTTACTGGCCAGACTCTTTCGTTATGCAAATATCAGCTGTGAAAAATAAGGTAAAAATAATGACATGATTGGACGTCCATTTGCGTTTGGTCTTCTTTCATGAAGTGGATGTATAAAATATTCAAATAGTACCCTGCAGAGCGTTGAATTTTATCTTCCCGAAAATACACCGAAGGAATTATCAAAATTAAGTTTAATGCGATATCACTTATGGCCTGGCGTACTCAAAGTTTATTAGGAGAGATTTGTAAAGAAAGTGGTGAAACTCGAAGGAAAAAATAGGCGAAAGAAACTAAATAAAGCATAACGTATTGCCAGAGAAATTAATGCAAAACGAAAGGTAGCTCAATACATAGAAACTTAAGCTTAGCGTCAAAAAACTTGTCAGAGAAGCGAGAAGGAACTATAAAGCCTTCCTAGCTAAAAATATCAAGGAAAATGATAAAGACTTACACCAATAGATAAAATAAATCCAACAAGAGATAACATTGGTCCATTGAAAAATTCTAGTGGAGATCTAACCAGCAATCCAAAATTATGACCGAAATCCTTAAAAACCATCTTGCCTCAGTTTTTACCGGGAGAACTTAGGAGATATTTCAGGTTTCGATTCACAGATGGCATTCGATTAGCGTTCACTAATAAATAGTATATCACTCATTGAAGTTATTTATTTACATATATAAACTTAAATGTGCCCAAGTACTTGAGCTAAATATAATTTAGCCACGCCATCTTAAATAATTAAAAGAGGTCATTGTTAGACTACTGAGAAAAATATTTAATAAATCACAAGAAAAAGAGGAGTTCGTTTCTAAAATATCAAAATTAGGTAATGTAACTCTCATTTTCAAATAGGGCGATCGTCCATGCCTTACAAACTAAATGCAAGCGAGTTCAACGTCCTTTATTATTAAACTAGTTCAATCAAGTGGCAAAGGCTAAATACTCGAACCTCTCTAGGGCCATGATCTAATTGGAGATACACAAAACAGCTTTCGAAAAATAAATCTGGACTCAAACTCCTTTTGTTTTTCCCAAAAACACTTTTGGAATATGATTAAAACCAAGCAGTAGACGTGATCTATTGTGGTTTTCCCCCAAAATATTTTCATTATGTTCCGGCAACTGATAAAATAGCTCCAAACTCACGATATTAGCGGAATTAGATCAGGCTAGAATGAAGTATCTAGTGGAGTTCCACAGGGATCTGTTTAATGACTAACTTCTATGTAATAAATGTTGCTAATATAAACAATGAACCATTGTGTCTAGTCTCGAAATTTGCTGATGATATAAAACCGAGGTAAAGTTATTACAGCTTTCGACCAATATATGTATAATTCAAAGTACACAACAAAATCGTAGAGTGCTCAATTATCATAGATAGTATATGGGACCAAGAAACCCCCCAAAATAACTATACCATGATATGAATATCTATAATGAACACAAAACGATTTAGATGGTTGTTCCACTGTACAAGTCAAGAGTAAAGCTCAACTTGGAATATGCGCATCTAAGGGTGAAGAAGCTCAATTTTCAGTTAGTGTAGACAGTAACGGATCCAGGCTAAATATTTTGGGGGCTAACCTCAATTTCTCTCTCTGAGTAATCTGAGAAAAGGGAGTTGGTGATTAATAATGGTTATCTTACCTTGCATTGATAATTAATAAATAACAGTATATCACACAGGAGCGAGCACTCCCTCTCTCAAATCCGATATTTTTCCACACATCAGAAAATTATGAAATGTGATTTATTGTAGTTTTGAGGTGTCATCTAAGGTATGATACTGAATTTAATAAATCTTTTGAGATTTATCTGTACTTTAGTCATGTGTAATATGAGATACATTCGATCACAACGGTTTAAAAAAAATTATATATATATATATATATATATATATATATATATATATATATATATATATATATATATATATATGTGGCAAACGAATTGATGGACCAAACTTCAAGCGAAGTATAAAGAAGATGACTAGGACAGAGCCGTAGATGCCTCGTAACATTTATTTCAAACGTTTCAGGATTATAACTAATCCCATCATCAGTGCTAAAAAAAGAATACAAAATACAGAGTTAAATGTATACATAAAAAGTTAACACGTGTAATAAAATTGTGAAACATGAATATTAAATTTGCGACTAATTGATTACATTAGAAATATGGAGGAAAAAACTAACTAAACCAACGAGAAAATTTCTAAAAAAAATAAGAATGGAAAATAATTGACAGTGGATTTTATTCTTGCACCCCCTCTAAAAAAGAACCAATGTGAAATTTAACAAATTCGCATGTTTTTTAATGAGTCACTCTATTTAATGGGGCAGATAATGAGTTATTATTTAGACTGGGTTGAAGTTTTGTAATATATAATGACCAGCAGGTAAAGTCTCGAGATGTTTCTTACCGCATTAAGTATCGTGAAGTTCTCGAGTTTGTATATATATATATATATATATATATATATATATATATATATATATATATATATATATATATATATATATATATATATATATATATATATATATATATATATATATATATATTCTATATTATTACATAACTCTTTCTGAATAGCAGAATACAAGTTTGGATTAGAAAATAAATATTTACATAAACGGGTCTGAAATTTGGGGAGTAGGGCTTCATCCCTCCCCCAGCTGGATCCACGCCTGACTTTTAATATTAAGTCTGATTCATTCTTGAAGTTAATAAGAAGAAGCAATAGATACAAGCTACAATAAAGGGTTATTGACTTAATCTTAATCACTCTTTCAGTACAGTACATTACTTCTTGTATTATTTTCTGCGATTTGTCCATATCTGTCTTTTTTTGGTGGTCGGGAGGAAAAATACGGCGAGAGTTTGATTCCGAATTCGTAGAAATGGGATTCATCCTCGATATTGCCTCATTTTGGCTTCCGACCGCCCTAAAAGAAGAAAAGATTTGGACTAATAATACAAAATATTACAAGAAGATATAACCTAACCTAAATTTTGATGCATACAGTCTATATAGGCTGAGTGATGTTTTGATTTTGTTTATTCTCACGAAACTTGGAATTATATTAGGTTGAGGAATAATTCCTTGCGTTTTTTTTTTAATGTTGTGTTGATTTAAGTTTTGTTGACGTGATTTGTGCACATACTAAGAAAAAATAATAAATAATGAGAGCAAAATGTGCAAAGGTTAGGCTACGTCTCTTAACGGCGTTGACTAGTAGGCTTTTGCTTAGGCTACGTGTTGAAGTTGAGTAATAAGTCATTGCGGTGTATTTAAAAGTTGTTTCAATTTAATTTTTGTTCTGTCCCCTCAAAATGGAATGTTAAGTTGAAAGAAAGGCGCATTTTTGACACTTGTTATTCATTTTTAATCAAGACGGCAATAATGCTAACGCAGCATTTGTGCTGTGTACGGATAAAATGCTTTATCAGAAAGAACAGCTCAATGGTGGTTTCCACGTTTCAAAAACGGTTATTTCAATCTTAATGACGAAGAACGTTCTGGTCGCCCCATTAAGTTGGATGAAGATCGATTGAACGACCTTCTTCATGAAAATCCTCGTCAATCGACTGAAGAATTGGCTGTACAATTGGCGTGTGATCAGAAAACTGTAGTGAATCACCTTCATTCGATGGGGAAAGTTAAAATCTCGGTGCATTGGTTCCGCACGCTTTGAGCGAAAGCAACAAACTTCAATGCTCCACGATTGCCGCAGGTTTGCTTGCTCGTCACAAGGCTACTCGTGAAATAAGGACAGATTTCTTCACCGCATCATCACTGGCGACGAAAAGTGGTGTGTTTATGTCAACATGAACCATCGAAAAGAATGGCTTAGCCCCAATAAAAAACCACTTCCACGATTAAAGCAAGGACTTCATCCACGAAAGAAGATTATGTGTGTGTGTGTGGTGGGATTGTAAACGCATAATTTTTTATGAGCTTCTTGCGAACAACGAGAGTGTCAATTCATAAATCTACGTTCAACAAATGTATCGACTCGCCGAAGCTATTCGTGAAAAGCGACCTCATTGACGTTATGGAGTCCTTCTGCAACACGAAAATGTTAGTCCTCACATTGTCAATATGACAAAAGACGCCAGCCAAACGCTTAATTGTGAAATCCTGCCCCATTCTACATATTTGCCAGACTTGGCTCCATCGGATTTCCATCTGTTCCGATCGCTCTCCAACAATTTGTGCGGCGTTTCGTTGAATACTGATCTGGAATTAAGAACCTGATTAGATGAATTCTTCGAGTCAAAATCCAGAGATTTTTATTGCAGAGGCATCGAAAAACTAGTTGAACATTGGGAAGAAGTCGTAAATAACAACGGAGAATACATTATTGATTAAATTGCATATCGTTATCAATTAAAAATTAAGTTTTTCTAAAATTGTTAATGGTAATGAATAAATTTGATTAAACTGCAAGAACTTACTCCTCAATACAATATGGGAGCGCGAACCATTTAAATAAAATATCTATAAACTAACCACCGCACCGTTAACTCATTCGTTAAATTATCGTTTACTTCAATGTAATGCATATCAAGGATATATATATAAAGGGTGCGGCAGAAATACCTCCAACATTTAAAACTTTCTCCTTTGTGTTGCTAATGAACTTATGCAAGTGCTAATGATGTTTTAATTTAGCTAGTGACAAACCATATTGCTTGATGAGGGTGTCTGACAAAAAATACTAAGTCATTAGCTAAATGAAAGCATCATTGGCACTTGCATAAGTTCATTAGCAACACATAGGTGAAAGTTTGAAATGTGGACGGTAAAAATGTTAGGGGTATTTCTGCCGCACCCTGTATAACAATGCAGCTTCGATTAGTGAATTGTGACTGTAGATACTGTAAATTCATCTCCCCCCTCCTAAAAAAAGAACTACGATTAGAGTTGTTGTAAATACTTTTACAGGGTCTACAAAATATATTTCATACCCAACACAAGTCATCGCACAAAGCTGTAAAATCATAAACAGAGAGATGAAAAAAAATCTTGTTCAAGTATTTCTACACTGACGTCATCATAATAAATATCGGCTAAAATAGTTCTACAATTTGCCGTCATTATAATAAATATAAAGAGAAAAAAAGAAAAGTGTAATTATAATTGTAATCAAATTATAATTATAATATTAGTAGGATCGCCCGCATAATATATTCTATATAGCTATATTGCTTCGAAAAAATATGCTAGAAATAAGAAAAATAAAATAAGTGAATACGGTTAACAGAATGATACCTCTAGTAAGGCCTACCAAGATAGCAAAATCCTCACTTACAAGGCAAATAATAAATCTTTAGAATCGCGCTCCTGAAGAATAAGTATACGAAGCTACTATAGATATGTTTAAAAATGGCTTTGATACGCATTTCCAAGGGATTGGTCATTTTTTTTATTGAGCCCATCTGGCAACTGCCCTTCTTGGGCATAAGACGCTGAAAAACATGACAGCCTAGAACTAGGCTACTTTACAAAAAAATATGAAACCATAACAATGATATAATTTGGAAAAACTTAACACTCAGGCAGCAATCTCCGGCAGCGGGGGGAGGTCCCCCTCACCCCGGTGCAGGAGAGTGCCACCTAAAAACAACAATAACAAACAAAAAACAAAACTAACCTTAAATAAAAAGGAGAAGCCGGCCTTCCACCCAAAAGTCAACAAGTCCACAAGTCAATGTGCACGAACTCATCCCGAGCAAAGGGAAAGGCGGTAGCGACCCCGCCCATCCCGGTACCGGGACAGGTATTGTGCGCGAAGATCACCCAGACTGGGACATTCGACAAGAATGTGCCGAAAAGTCTGGGGGACGACGCAGTCGTCGACATAGGGCGCAGGCGAGCACTCCATCAAATAGCGATGCGTCACACGAGTCTGTCCGTTTCGGAGACGACATCAAGCGACCTGAAGCCATCACGGCATTGGGGGATAGGTCCATGGGAACAGTCACGGCGCAATGGCACGCAACTTTCAGTTCCCTTCGACCGTCTCCCATCTTATTTGCCAAGCAGTCCGAAGAACTGCCCTTATTCCTGCCATGTAGTCGGTGTGAGGAAGAGCAAAACGCTGGTCCAGTCGCAGAGTCCTCGCGGACTCTTTGGCGCCCTCATCGGCGCGCTCATTCCCCGCAATTCCTACATATCCAGGAACCCAGCAGAAGATAATCTCGACATCTGCCCTGCTCGCCAAAACTGTGGCGTCACGGATATCGCGAACCAAGGGATGCGGAGATTCCAATGCCCCGAGAGCACTCAGGGCGCTTTGTGAGTCGCTAAAGATCACAATCCGATCTCCGAACCAGGTACGTTGCGTAATCTCCCGTACGGAGTGGTGTATTGCCACTAGCTCGGCCGTGAAGACAGACGCAGCGCCTGGCAAAGCCCCGCTGACTTCAAACAGAGGGGATACGGCGTGGAAGCCGACCCCCTCATCGGAGTTGGAGCCATCCGTATACACTAGCACGGTTCCAGCATGACACGAGGTGTCCTCCAAAAAGGTCAAACGCAATACTCCCGGCACCGTACAAGCTTTGGAAGCAAAGGCGTGGTGACAAATAGCCAAATGTGGTACACTCTAGGGTGGCGTCCTAGGCATAACCAAGGGCGCCACCGGCCCGAGAGCTATATCTAGCTCTCGAAGGACTTTCCTGGCCCTAAACCCAAAGGGCTTAGGGTATGACTGGCGTCTCTCAGCGGCATAGGCACCATCGAGATCAGCTGCGGATGCAGTGAGAGCTATTGGCGACTGAGGGAGGCGCCGTGCTCGCGCGTACAGGCGAGTGATGCACTACACGCGGCGTAGAGCGAGTGGCATCTTCCCAGCATCGACCAACAGGCTCTCAATGGGGGAATTGCGGAAGGCACCGGTCGCAAGACGAAGGCCAGTGTGGTGGATCGAATCCACCTTCCGCAATAAACGCTCGGCGGCGGATCCATAAAACTCGCATCCGTAGTCGAGCTTCGAACGAACAAAGGATCGATAAAAAAGTAGGGCAGTAGCCCTATCAGCGCCGCAAGCGCTGAACGTCACGGAACGGAGAATGTCCATGGCGCGGGTACAAGAGACCCTAATGCTACGAATATGAGCCTCCCAGGTGAGGCGTCGGTCGAATACAGGACCAAGGAAACGGTGCGACTCCACCACATCCAGGCACAGCCCATTAAGAAACAAATATGGGTCGGGGTGAAGCAGTGGATGGCGGCAGAAGTGCACCACCTTGGTCTTGGCCAAAGAAAACCGAAACGTGTGCGCTTCGGCATAGCGAGAGACGCGGTTCAATGCCTGTTGGAGTCGACGCTCCAGAGTTGGCATCTTGGCTGCGCCACAAGAGATCGAAAGGTCGTCCACGTAGATAGCAGCGAGAACATCTTCCGGCAGCAATGAGGTGGTGCCGTTGATGCTCAGGGCCAAGAGTGTGACACTGAGGACACTTCCCTGCGGGACACCCTCTTCCTGCTCCTTTTTGGCCAGGGAGGGCTTCCCCCCACCCGTACGCGGAATCTAGGATCTCGCAAAAATTCAGATATAAACATTGGGAGGCTCCCCTCGCCCCCATCGTGTGGAGTTTCTTAATGATACCGTATCGCCATGCGGAATTATAGGCTTTCTCCAGATTGAAAAACACCAGGGCGTAGTGCTGTCTACGAAGGAAAGCTTTGCAGACGGCATTTTCCAGTCGGAGCAGAGCATCCGACGTGGAGTGGAACTTGCGGAAGCCGCACTATGCGGAAAACAGATGGCCTCCGCTGTCCAGGAAAAAGGCTAATCTAACATTTAACAATTTCTCCATTAACTTGCACACGCAAGAGGTTAGAGGGATTGGTTGGAAACTGGTTGGAGTAGAGTGATCTCTCCCTGGTTTGCGAAAGGCGAGCACAGTAGCGATTCTAGGAGTCTGGGAGAAGACCCTCCACCGAGATCCTGTTTAACAAATATAACAGAAAGGCCATGCCTCGCTCACCCATGTGTCGAAGCATGGCGTACGGGATATCGTCCAGACCATGGGCGGTGTCCGTGCACGAATTGAGAGCGGAGCGCAACTCACTCACAGTAAACTTGTTGTTGAAGGGTTCTCCGCCTCTGCAGGTAAAGTTCAGCCGGCGGCCTTCCGCGACATGACGTGCATTGAATTCTGGCGACGCAGCATCACGGCTAGAGAATGTGGAAATAGCGCTCGTTAAGGATTCCGCCACGGACGAGGGCTCCGAGTTTGCGGTCCCATTCTCCTGGAGAACGGGAGGGGGGTCCTGCGAGAACTTGCCCCGAATGCTTTTGACTCGCTTCCACACATCAGCTAAAGGGGTCTTCCCGTTTAGGGAAGACCGGAACCAAGCCCTAGCTCGACGAAATTCAGCGACAGTGAAATCGTTCGGGCAGCGCTTATAGCGCATGTAGGCATAACGCTTCTGTTTGAGGGCCGTCTAACACTCGGCCAACCACCATGGGAGTGGTTGGCGTCCAAAACGGCCAGACGTCCTAGGAATAGTAGTCAGGCCCACTGCGATGAGGTTGCCGGAGAAGAACTCAACGGCCTCATCTACCGACCTAGAATCCTCGACTGAGATAGAGAATTCAGTCATTTCCTGAAAAGCAGGCCACCGCACAGGCGCCAAGCACCACCAAGGTGGTTTCTCAGGCGGCACTTGCCCTGAAAATGATATTTGAATGGGAAAGTGATCACTACCATGGAGGTCATCGACCACTACCTAATCAAAATCAGGCTGTGCATCCGAAGAGCACAAAGATAGGTCAAGGCAAAAAAATGAAGCGGTTCTCGGACAGTGATGCGTAAACTCATCCACGTTTAGGACACCCATCTCAAGCTCTTCGATCAGATGAGCAACGACTTTCCCCTGGGATTTATGGAGTAATCTCCCCAGAGAGGATGCCTGCCGTTCAGATCTCCAAGCAAGAGATAGGGCCTCGGCAACCGTGCCACGACGCGGTGGAAGTCTTCTGCGTCGAAGTCAGCTGACGGTGGAATGTACGCAGAAATGATAGTATACCTCCTATCCAGGTGCAGCTGCACAGCCACTGCCTGAAAGGAGGTATCTAAAGAGAAAGGAAGAACGGGGACATCATGCCGGGTGTAAACCGCGCATCCTCCAGTCCGGCCATCACATGGTGGTGGGGTCGCAAGACCCTTATACCCCGGGAGGGCGGGCAGGGGGCACGCGCCTAGCATGGTCTCCTGCAAAAAGATAGCTAACGGGGAACGGGACGAAACGAGCCTCCACAGCTCCTCCCAGTTCGTCCGGAGTCCACGGCAATTCCTTTGAAGGAATATGTCCTCTAGGCCTTGCTCGGAGGAGACGCGGGGGTCCTCCTCAAACTGAAGACCCTCAGGGGAATGGCCATCCGCTTCCTGGAGGCAGAACCCCAGGCGCTGTTGGCCGGACAACGCGCTGAAGGCGCTGTCGCCTTCGAGGACTTATTGGGGGAAAGGGGGCTCGCCATGCGAGTCTTTTCCTCCCTCCGCCTCAAAACCTCAGGCGGGCGTTGCGGCTTCGGAGCCGAGGGGCCTTCTTTTTGAGGAACTACCGTCTCCAAGCCACTCGCTCCACCTCGGGTGGTGGGTAAAGGAGCCGAAGCTCCTTTGTTGCTGCCCTCCTTTCGGAAGACAACTTTAGGAATCCCGCAAGATGGCCTAGAGACCATCTTGAGGGGTGTTGCCTCGTGTGAGTCTAACGACTCGGTGGAGGCGCGTGGCCGTTTCGCCTTACGGGAAACTGTCACGCTGGGGAAAGAGGGGGGAGCCCTGGTTTTAGCTAGGGCTGGGTGTGAACCCTTTTTGCCGCCAGCTTTACCAGGGGAGCACCCGGGGTGAGTAGGGCCCGTAGAAGGGCTCCGAATAGGCGCGGAAACAACCGTGCTCGTTGGCCTGGATTGGCCAGGAGCAAAGGGTGTCTTTCGAACTATTGAGGCATATGACGTCCCAGTCAGAGCCGGGCCGCCAGGACCAAGTCCTTAGCCTCGCGGAATGAGATTCGATCCCAGGCCTGAACGGCCAGGATTTCTTTCTCGAGAAGATATGCACCATATTTCTTTGATGAAGCGGGATGCGGCTCTCCGCAATTGACACACTTGGCCACATACGATTTGGACTTATCGTGTGCGGCCTTGGAGCAATTTACACAAACTTCGGGTGACCCCGACTTTGCACGTCGAAAAGAACAATTCGTATGGCCGAAGCGGTGACAGTAATAGCACCGACCTGGCAGTGGCACGAATGCCTTCACGCGGTAGCGGTACCAACCGGCACGCACCGACTCAGGGAGCTTGTCACAGTCGAAATTGACGAAGAGTGTAGGGGTGGGTCTCGAGGCCCCTCCCTGTTTTCTCATCGCACGTTCAACTTTGACCGCCCCATGGTGGGCCAGCTCTAAGGTAATGTCCTCAATGGAGTAGTCAACCAGTTTCCTCGCATAAACTACTTCTTTCACAAAGTTCATGGTAGAGTGCGGCGTCACACTCACCGGGGTGCCATCAAGTGTCCGAAGAGCACTTATCTCGGCCGCCTCGGCGGGATTCAGCGCATTCGCCAGAAGGCTTCCGTCCAAGAAACGGGTCACCTTCGGCTCTCTACCAATTACACTAGCTAATCCTCTCCTCTGAAGAATCATGTTGCCCTTACACATCAAAGTGTCATCAGTGGAGCGAATGACGAGGAAGCGTTTGAAGCCAGCGGGCTCGAAAACGCCAGATAACCTCTGAATCAGAGACCCCGATGTCATCGAGGCTCCAACCTGTGTGCTTTTGGTCTTAGTCAGGGGCTCTGCAACCTGGGGGCAGAGGGGCCGAATGTGCCGATCTTAGCTTGGTCGCTAGCCACAGTGGCAGCAGACCCATCCGTCCCCGCAGCCCCGCAGATGGATAGGAGCCCCGAGTCTTCTTTGTCTTTTTAGTCTTTTTCTTTTTTGGATAGGAGGGCGGGGAATGAACCCGCTTCTCACCTCCGCCGGCAGAAGCCCCTAGGCCAGATGGACCAGCCTCATAAGTCCTTCTCCGAAATGGAGAAGGGACTGTTGGTTGGAGGGGCACCAGTCGGAGGAGATCCCTCCCCTCCTTGTACTGCTTCAGAAACCCTAACCGTTTGAGAAGGCCCATGCATTGGGGCGGATTTGGGTTCGGTGTTTGGCGCCGAGCCCGGATTCTTCCCCACAGAAGGCCTACCCTCTGAGGCTGGGTTTCCTCAAGGACCATGTCTATCACCAGAGGGGCCTCCAGTTGGCCATCCCCTCCCAGGACATCACAGGTCCCCTTGGAAGTATTGTCACTAGTCAGGTGGTGTGAGAGGCACAGGCCTTGACCCCGGCAAGGGTTCAAATTTTTTTTGCCAGCAGGTCTTTTGAGGGAAGCGACCGAAGGGGCCTGGCTTCCTTCTCATCCCTAAAGGGGTTTGCCCTCCGAGCCGCTTACACGAGGGGCGGTCGGCAATGGGCTGCCTGCTGGCTTTTTTGGCAGTCCCCTTAGAAAGAAAAGGAGGGACTGCCGCTGGAAATAGGGAGGTGCCCGAAAGCACCTCCAGAGAAGGGGGTGAGGGGAAGTCCCCTACACCCGTAGGCGTAGGAGAGGAGTAAGCCTCCTCTCCAGTTAAAGAAGTATGGAGGGTCCCTTGAGCAAGCACAAGGGGCGGGTGTACCTCCATTTTTTCGGTGGAGCTGCCCGAGGGCGGCTCCGTTGATGTTACAGGGGAAGTTGGGAATTGTTTTTTTTTTATATTCATCATTGGGCATGGTGACCCTCTTTTTTTCACGGGATGCAATCGCGCATCAAATCTGGCAGTAGCCCGCACTGCAAGAGGTGCTTGCAGGCCTCGGCAGAGCCAGGCGCGGCCATTTGGGACAACCCCTCTCACTTGGTGGCCTGGCAGTCCATCGGCATAGCGGCTCCATCTTAGACACGGCGTAAAATCAAGGATAGACAGTGGATTGAGGATGAAAGGGATGTGAGTAAGGTATGGGTGGGGATGAAGCAGGTTGTTAAAAAAAAACCATCCCAAACCGGAGCTCGGGGGTTAGGGAACTTTGTCCCCTCCCCCCTCAGCCCCGATTCGGGACGGTTGGCTTGAGAAGAAAGTCAGCATCTACCCTTTGAAATCCGAGGCTGACCAGAGAAAGTTGTGGGAGAGGTTGTATGAAAAGCGACGAGGTAGGGAAGAAATACAGGCTATCTGAAGGAAGAAAGAAAGGCTAAGCGGGGCCCGGACGGGGCGCTGGATCTCGTCAGCCCGGCGGCCAGGATGGCAAATCACCGCGCCACTTACGTGGTAGAGGGATTGGTCAATTATATTGTGTGGTGCTGGCTGTGTCTGAACCGAGGTCTTTGATAGCATTTATTAACTTATAAAATGTGTGACAGATATGTAGCTGTAGTTCTTCCTGTGGTTAATGATGCCGAGAAGGTACGCAGTCTTCCAGACGACAGCTGCCGCATGGTTTCCCACAGTACATCTGATAACCATTCACGAGAGAGCCAAGTATAAAGATCGGTTTCCATAAGCGAAGCCATATTGATCATAACTGGTTACCACATGGGAACACCGAGTTAACTCAACTTTTGTGGCCCCGTCACCACCATGAACAAAGTTAAGCAACATTGGATAGGGTTAGTGGACGGATGGGAGCATAATTTTAGTTTAATTCATCTCTAGACTATTTGGAGGGTGAACTGAGCAGGCAAAGGAGGTACCTTTGCCCTCTGTATTTATGTTTGCATACAATCCTCTGACCAATATCTTTCCCTGCAAAACTTCGCAGCCAAACTCATTCTTGAAACACCTGGCAACTTGTTGTCATAGTTACGTACACACTTGCTAGGCGGGAACAAAGATTATCTGTGAAGAACCGGTCGAACACTTCAGAGAGCACGCATAATGAACACATTTTAAATTCAACCATATTCCTTAGTGAATATTATCTGCGAACGCTAAACAATAAAAGAATGCACATTGATCGTTGTTGTATTCAGTGTAACCTTTAAAATATAGGTGTTCACATTATTCTCTCAAGACCGCTGTTTTGGTATATTTCCGTTCGTTCTTGAGGATATTGATTTAGGTGAGTTTAATTCATGGGATGAAAGATGAATGAGTAACGATCAAGTCCATGGGGAAAAAGTAAAGGTTTGACACAAAAGACCTCTACCAAAGGGACGGGGTGCACCTCTCCTTTAAGGGCAAGGCGTTCCTAGCTAACCTCATCCAGGATGTCGTGGAGCGCACCCAAAGGAGTGTCCGGCCCATTGGGAAGGCGGACGTACGCCAGTACGCCCGAGTCACTTTCCAAACAACCTTCTCGGAGGTTGTCAAAAATGATGCCACCGCGACAAACAAGAAGCAGAAAAACGGAAGAGTATAGGGGGTCCAACATTAGGCGACTCCTTGAAAGTTCTTCTGTTCAATGCGAGGTCAATCAGGAACAAGTTTCCTGAGCTCCGTGGCCTCGTAGCGACGGAAGAACCCGAAATGGTAGCCCTAACAGAATCGTGGATAAAAACCTCAAACCTAGACTTTAGAGGCAAATTCACGGTTCCTGGCTACCAACTCTTCCACAAAGATAGGCCAGACAGAGAGGGTGGCGGTGTAATGTTGTATGTCAAGGATACAATCAAATCTACGAACTTCGACTTGGTCTTCACCTCTGAGGATGATATCGTTGAGGATCTCTCTGTAGGCGAAGAGCTCGGTGGCAGTGATCACCAGCTAGTTAGATTTAGCGGTTAAGATCCCGAAGGTAAGGTCTGTTGCCAGTCAATCAAGGAAACTTGACTTGAGAAGAGCAGACTTTGCAAGCCTTCGTGCTGGACTGACTGACGTGAGGCTAGAAGTGTGCGATGCTGTTGAAGAGTCGTGGAATAGTTTCAAAACCACATTCATGCGTCTTCAATCGCGTTTCATCCCTCTGAAATGCCCCCGTCGGTCTTCTGTTCAACCAAAGTGGTTTAATCGAGAAATCGGCCAACTGCTTAGGGAGAAGAGAACTGTGTACCGGCAATCGAAGATCTTGGGTGACTTTGACGAATACCGGAGGCTAACCAGGAGAGTGAAGTCCAGCATAAGGGCGGCTAAGCGGTCTGAGGAACTCCGAGTGGTGAGACTCTGTAAAGATAATCCCAAGGAGTTCTTTGGATATGTAAACAGCCGTAAACCAATCCGTCGAACGATTGGTCCTTTGAGGAATGAGGAGGGGACATTAAAGCATTCAGATGCAGAAAATGCTAACCTCCTCAATGACTACTTCTCCTCAGTGTTTACTAAAGAGTGTGGTCCCATCCCCCAGCCCATGGATTCCTACTCGGGGGAAAAGCTGGAGGCAATGGACTTCACCGAAGGAGAAATCGAAAAGAAGATCACTGACCTAATGACGAATAAGTCACCTGGCCCGGATGAGTGTCTACCTAAAGTGTTGAAAAAAGTGCGCGAACAAGTGTCACAACACCTGAGCGCAATCTTCAACATGTCAATCCAGACCAAATGCGTTCCTAGAGACTGGCGTGAGTCGGAGGTGACTCCAATTATCAAGAAAGGAGATCGTAACCAACCGTCGAACTACTGACCTATCAGTCTGACTCCGATAGTCAGCAAACTCATGGAGAGCATAATGGTGGACAAAGTGACGTCGTATTTAGAGTCAAACCTGCTACTGAGGAGTTCCCAGCACGGCTTCCGAAGGCAACGGTCATGCCTGACGAACTTGTGGAATTCTTCCACGATCGGGACAAGGCGGTGGATGTGATCTACTTAAACTCTCAAAAAGCTTTTGATAAGGTACCACACCGCCGCCTTCTCCGGAAAGGGCGAGCGCTGGGCATAGACGGAGAAGTAGCCGGCTGGATCGAGAACTGGCTAAGTGGCAGATGACAACGGGTGGGGGTGAATGGACAGGCTTCTGAGTGGGTGCCCGTTAAGAGCGGTGTCCCTCAAGGTTCTGTCCTGGGACCACTACTATTCATCATTTACGTTAACTACATGGACGGTGACATGGTTGCCAAGATTTCCAAATTTGCCGACGATACCAAGCTTGGTATGAACGTTGCAAAGGATGGAAATACTGCCCACCTGCAGAAAGATCTTGGGAAGATTGGGGAGTGGTCAGACACGTGGCAACTGCCTTTTTACGTGAACAAATGCAAAGTGATGCCTATCGGCCACCGAAACCTACAATCTCAGTATATCCTTAAGGGCACTGCTCTTGAATCGAGTGACACTGAGAAGGACTTGGGTGTAACTATCACTAGCGACCTCAAGTTCTTGAAACAGTGCATCGAGGCAGAGAAGAAAGCCCAAAGGATGTTAGGTTACATAAAGCGCCAGTTTGGATACCGTAACAAGGAGATAGTATTTTGTCTGTACAACTCCCTTGTTCGGCCGCACCTGGAGTATGCCGTACAATTTTGGAGTCTTTCTTTTCGAATGGACATCGTAAGGTTGGAACGCGTACAAGCTAGGGCAACCAAACTGATTCCCTCTATCCGACATAAAAGTTATGAGGATAGACTAAGAGGATAAAATCTGTTCTCGCTGGAAACCCGTAGACTGCGTGTTCAGCTCATTAAAGTTTTCAAAATACTTCGAGGTTTCGACAATGTTGACTACCGAGATATTTTCACACTGAGTGAGAACAGAACGCGCAATCACGGCTTCAAACTTGAACTGAAGCGTTACAACCACAATCTGTGTGGAAATCTTTTCCCCTACAGTATCTGCGGTAAGTGGAACGCACTTCCAGTGGAAGTTGTCAACAGTGAATCTGTTGACCAGTTCAAGTCAAGACTAGACAAAGTCTTGAAAAGTGGCCGTTTAGGGACGCAAAACAATTGAGCAACCATGTGCCTGCTCGATTGCTAGTCCAAAGGTACCCTCTTTGAATGGACCGTAAGGTCTCCTAGGGTGATTCCTTTCCTTGTTACTCCTTGTTACTTTTAAATATTTTCCCCCCAAAAAACGCTTCTCTCATTTTTCTCGTTAGTGTAAAACGTCCGTAGCCATATCCTTCTCCCATACATATGTCAGGTTTTTGTGTTTATACATCTGCAAAATATGACTAAATTACTTAGGGTCGGATCCCAATTCCTTTATGGGATTATTCCCCGAGGTTTCAAAATATATGTTTTTTTAATGGATTTTTGTGGATTGGGGATGAATTTATTTGGTTGTAAATTTAATTACGGAATCACCATTAGTTTAATTGGCTCAAACGCAAAATTTATGGGAGAAATAAATTCACTTGAATCCTTTATTAGTCTCTACTACTTCGGTTTATTATTCTATTTTCACTTCTATTATATGCTCGAGAGTGGTGTTAGGTGACCTCTTTGGTAGTTGTTGTAATTAGAGAACTAAGTTCATATTTATTCTAGAATAAAGAACCAGCTAAGCGCCTAACATTAGCTCGAGGCTTCTTAAAAGAGAGGGGAAAGGGGAGAATTTTAAGGGGAAAGAGAGGTGAAAGGCTAAAAAATTAGTTTGCCAACTCTTTTTCTAGCACTAAAATTTGAATAATATCAATTCTATTCTTAAATATATTTACTGTAGTGCTTTCAAAAACATTCCCAAAGCAAGTTATTCCATGTTTGTGTTATTCTATATAAAAAATACATTTTGTGTCATTGGGTGATAAATATATTGGTTCGTATCTTCTGCTCCAGAAATTAAAGAGTGACGGGCAACTGAATTAGCGATTTCATTGCCAAACTCCCATTAATTCACGTGTCCTTTTTCTTATATTCTACTCGTTTCTTCTAACTCTTGCTTTTCGTATTAGGGTCATTACCCCCAATTAATGGGCACAACCTGTTCGATTACCTTACCCCCGTCCCCCGTTCATTTTAATAATTGGTCCAAATCAAATTGCAATAATTCACAGCGACTCTCTCGACGAAAGGGGCTTGTTTTAATGTGCTTAACTCTGTACAATTTTATATCTGTAATGAACTTACCATTGTACGATTTTCTGTGTGTATGATTATCTTTGTACAATTTTCTGCCTAATGTCTTTCCCCTTTTACAATTTTATGTGGAATAAAATTACTTATTTTGGTTTTACTTTCTTTGAAACAGTTTTCTTTTATTGGGAGGGGTCTTGGCCTAAGACCTACGAGGGGCGGTCAATAAGTTATGCAAATCGGTAGGGCAAAACAGAGGAAGGGGGATGGGTGTTTGTGGGGGTGTTAGGACAAGTTATGACAAGTCAGGACCAGCAGCCGCATGCTCCTGCCTCGTCTATTTAAGAAGCAGTAGCTGATCACAGATAGTCAGTCAAAGTTTTCAACAATGGAGAAGGTTGAGCACCGCGCAGTGATCAAACTTTTGACCAAGGAAGGCAAGAATGCAAAAGAGATCCATTAACGCATGGTTGTAGTGTACACCGACACCGCCCCTTCCTATGCAACCATTGCTCGCTGGAATAGGGAGTTCCGCCAGGGTTGTGAGTCCCTTGAAGATGACTCCCGTCCAGGACGCCCGTCAGACGTGACCAACGAGGACAATGTGGCCCGTGTGGAGAGGATGATCTTCAAAAATCGACGGGTGAAGGTCGAAGAAATCGAGTGAGAACTTGGAATATCACATGGAAGTATTATTAACATCATTCATGACAATTTAGCCATGACCAAGGTCTCTGCCCGTCGGGTCCCTAGAAACCTCACGCCCCATGATGTACTTCAACGTTGTCAAAGTTCGGAGGAGCTGCTGCTCCTGTACAACCAAGATCCGGCGAGATTCGAGTCACGCATAGTGACAGGTGATGAAACGTGGGTCCATCACTGGGATCCCGAGACCAAACTCGAAAGCATGGCCTGGAAACACAGGGGCTCTCTGACCCCAATCAAGTTCAGGACCCAACCCTCAGCCAGAAAGATCATGGCCACCATCTTCTGGGATTCTGAGGGAGTGTTGATGGTGGACTATGCGCTTCGTGGAAGGACCATCACAGGCCAATATTACGCCGAGGAGCTGGCTGAGATGAAGAAGTGCATCCGTCAGAAGCGGCGCGGCAAGTTGACACGTGGTGTCCTGCTCCTCCACGACAATGCCCCAGTCCACACGGCCAGAGTTGCACAAGCTTCCCTGCGCGAGTGCGGATTCGAGGAACTCACCCATCCCCCCTACAGTCCAGGTCTGACTTCGAGTGACTACTTTTTATTCCGCCAGCTCAAGGCTGCACTGCGTGGACGCCAGTTTGGGGACCATGAAGATGTCCAGCTCGCCTTCCAGGAGTGGATTGAACAGCAGTCGGGAGATTTCTGGTTGTCGGGAATTCGAAGCCCCTACATACCCCTTAGTCATTCGGGACGCTTACATCTATAATAAGGGCACTTTTATGCTATTTATTCCAAATTACTATGTCATTTTTAAATGCACTACTCTCTATATATCTTCCTGGTGTTAAAATCATATCATAAAATATAATTACTCCTTCATTATCATCTGTACTTTTTGGTTCATGCTCCCATACCTTTTCCTTAACGTCTATGCCAAACCCTTTGCAGATTTTACCTTTCTACAATTTTCTAAGTATAATGAAATTATCTTTGTACAATTTTCGATGTGTAAGAAAATTACCTTTGTAAAATTTAATGTGTAATTAATTACTTTTGTACAAGTTTCTGTGCATGAGATTATCTTTGTACCTCTTTCTCTGTAATGTGCTTACCGTTGTTTAATTTTATTTAGGCAATAAGTTTACTGTAGTACAATTTTTTGTGTGATGAACTTAATTGTAAACAGTTTTTAAGTGTAATGAACTTACTTTTTTACGATTTTTATGCATGCGAGTATCTTTGTAAAATATTATTTTCTGGGTAATGTGCTTACCTTTGTACAATTTTATGTGTAATGAACTTATCATTAAACGATTTTCTGTGTAATTTGATTACCGCTCTAATTTTTGTAATAAGAATACTTTTTCATGCTTTTTGTGTAACGATTAAGTTCATTGCAATGTGTGCAATGAACTTACGTTAGCAGAATTTTCTGTGTATAATGATTATCTTGGTAGAATTTCCTGTCTAAATTGAATACTTTTGTACACTTTTGTCTTGTGTTTACATTTTTACTATTTTCTATGTGTAATGTATTTAACTTTGCGTAATTTTTCTTGTGCTCCTTTGCACAATTTCAAAGTTTAATGTACTTACCTTTGGAAAACATTAAATTTTAACGTGACTACCTTTTTTGTGTTCCCACTTTTGAACAATTTATATTTTGATGTGGATGGGTAATGTGGTTATCTAAATACAATGATTTGTCAAATGTTTTTACATTTGCACACTTTTCATGTATTTGTACGTATTTTGTGCCTTATTTTGTATTATTTTGCTGAAACGGCCTGTTTTAGGGGCCTTAGAATATTTCTAGCGATATTTCTATCACTTATCTTTCTCGTTACTCCTATGTAACTTGAATTATTTTCAACTGATTACAGATCTGAGATTCATGCAAGAAGGTTCCCCTAATTATTAATTTGCAGTTGAATAAAGAATCGGGCATCTTGCAATTCATTTTTCTGGATGACTAATCAAGAAAACTTATAAAAATCAGTTCTACTTGATTTTCTGATTGAGAATCCGGAAAAAATGACATGTTCATTTTTATTAGCTAAGGGTATCTTTAACGAGGCTTATTTCCTCGTTCATCGCCTTCACTCAACGAAATGCGATGCCAATATCCTTGTCATATGGACGAATCCAGGATTCCAGGACAGAAGCTCTATGGGGATCTCATCTTGGACAGCCCCAACCGGTGACAAGCAAGAAAGAGGTTATAGGGCGTCCAGAATGCAAGTCTCCTTCTAAGCTAGATCGAATAGAATATCTCTCATGCCTCAGCGGAACCAGCTGCCACCGACTTTGAAGGAAGAAGACCGCGAAAATTTAAAAGTTAGAATTTTTTTTCAATAGGTCTTTTTCACGATTTTATGCGGGGGGGGGGGGTGTTGATTGGTTTGTTCGTTTTCTCCTTTGTTGTCGCATCTTGTGCTTGATGTGCGTTTGTGTATAAAGTACTTGTTAGGGGGGGAATGTTTGTGTATAAAGTGTTTAAGTTAAATTCGTTGATTTTATATGTTGTCACTATGCCCCAAAAGGGGTGCGGTGATTTGCCATCCTGGCCGCCATGCTGACGGGATTCAGCACCCCGACCGACCCCAGCTCAGCCTCTTCTTCTTTCAAACAGCCCGTATTTCTCCCCAAATTCCTCACTTCCCCTACAACCTCCCCCAGAACTCTCTCTGATCGGTCTCATTTTTCTCAGGATAGATGCTGACCTTATTCTCAGCCAACTATCGCGGATCGGGGCTGAGGGAGGGAGAGGATAATGTTACTTCACCCTTGAGCTCCGGTCTGAAGTGGTGGGCTTTTAACACCCTGCTTCCTCACATCCCCTTCCTCACATCCCCTTCCTCACATTCCCTTTCCTTTTCCCTTCACAATCTATTTTTTTTACGCTGTGTCCAAGGTGGAGCCGCCATGCCGAGGGACTGCCAGGCCACCAGGCGGGAGGAATGGTCTTGAATGGCGGCACCTGACTCTGCCAGGCCTGTACGCACCGCTTGCAGGGAGAGCTACTGCGAGAGGTAAGGAGCGATTGCTTCCCGTGGAAAAAATAGGGTCAACATGCCCATGTATGAACACCTAAAAAAAAACAACCCTCAGCTTCCCCTGTAAAAACAACATAGCCGCCCTCAGGCAGCTCCACAGAGAAAATGGAGGTTCCTCCAACGGTAGTTTTCCAGGAGAACCTCCATAACTCTTTAACTGGAAGGAAGATTACTGCTTTCCTTCGCCTACGGGTGTAGGGGACTCCCCATTACACCATTCTCTGGAGGTGCTTTCGGGCACCCCCCTCTTCCCAGCCGCAGTCCCCCCTTTTCTTTGCAAGGGGACTCTCAGAAAGCCAGCAGGCAGCCCATGCCCGACCGCTTCCCATTGAAGCGCCTTGGTAGTGCAAACCCCCTTAGGGGGGAGAGGGAAGCCAGGCTCCTTCGGTCGCTTCCCTCAAAAGACCTGCTGCCAAGAATATTAAACCTTGCTGGGGTCAAGGCCTGTGCCTTCCCAGACTTGACTTGTGACAGCGATTCAAACGGGACCTGTAATGTCCTCGGGAGGGGATGGCAAACTGGAGGCCCCACTGAGATAGACATGGTCCTTGAAGCAACCCAGCCTCAGACGATAGGCCCTTCCATGGGAACGAATTTGGCTCAGCGCCAAACACCGAACTCGTGTCCGCCCCTATGCAAGGTCCTCCTCAAAGGGCTGGGGGTTCCCAGGCAATACAAGGAGGGGAGGGATCTCCTCCAACCGTTGACCCTGTGACTGCCAGGACCTTCTCCATCTCGGAGAAGGACCTGAGTGAGGCCGGTCCATCTGGCTTGGGGGCTCGTGCCGGCAGAGGAGAGGAGCGGGATCATTCCCCGCCCTCCTCTCCTAGAAAGAAAAAAATAGGAACAAGACTAAGAAGACTCGGGGCTCCTCTCTATCCGTAGGGGCTGCGGGGACGGATGGGTTTGCTGCCAATTTGGTAAGCGACCAAACCAAGATCGGCACATCTGGCCCCTCTGCCCCCTTGAGGGCGAAACCCCTGAGCAAGACGAAAACTGCACAGGGCGAAGCCTCGATAGCATCGGGGCCACTCATTCAGAGGTTAGCCGGCGTTTTCGAGCCCGCTGTCTTTAAACGCTTCCTTGTCATTCGCTCCACTGATGGCAGAATGTTGGCCAAGGGCAACATGATCCATCAGAAGAGAGCATTAGCTAGTGTAATTGGTAGAGTGCCGAAGGTGACCCGTTTCTCGGACGGGAGCCTTCTGGCGAATGCAGCGGGTCCCTCCGAGGGGCCAAGATAAGGGCTCTTCGGACACTTGATAGCACCCCGGTGAGTGTGACGCCGCACTCTACCATGATCTTTGTGAAAGAAGTAGTTTATGCGAAGGAACTTATTGACTACTCCATAGAGGACATCACCCAAAGTATGTGTAAATTGCTCCCAGGCCACACACGATAAGTCCAAATCGTGTGTGGAAAAGTGTGTCAATTGTGGAGAGCCGCATCCCGCAATGTGGTGGAGCAATGTGGTGCATATCTTTTTGAGAAAGAAATCCTGGCCGTTCATGCCAAGGATCGACTCTCATTCTGCAAGGCTAAGGACTTGTTACTTGCGCGCCCAGCGCTGCCTGGGACGTCTCGCGCCTCAATGGTTAGAAAGACACCCTCTGCTCCTAGCCCATCCAGGCTAACAAGCACGGTTGTTTTCGCGCACATTCGCAGCCCTTCTGCGGGTTCTACTCAACCCGGGCGTTCCCCTGGTACAGCTGGCGGCACAAAGGGTTCACAGCCAGCCCCGGCTAAAACCAGGGCTTCCCCGTCTTCTCTCAGCGTGACCGTTTCCCTTAAGGCGAAAAGCCCACGCACCTCCACAGAGTCGTTAGAGTCACAGATGGCAACACCCTTGAAGTTGGTCCCCAGGCCATATTTCGGGGCTTTTGAAGCTGTCACACGAAAGGAGGACAGCAACAAAGGAGCTTCGTCCCCTTCGCCCACGCCTAGTGGTGGGCTGAGTGGCTCGGAGATGATGGATTCTCAAAAAGAGGGCCCTCAACTCCGAAGCCGCAATGTCCGCCTAAGGTTTCGAGGAGGAGGGAGGAAAAGACTCGCATGGCAAGCCCAACCTCCCCCAATAAGTCTAAGGCGACAGCGCCTTCAGCGCTTTGTCCGCCAACTGCGCAGGGGTTCTGCCCCCGGAAGCGCACGGCCATTTTCGTGAGGGTCTTCTCTTCGAAGAAGGCCTCCGCATCTCCTTCGAGCTAGGCGTAGAGGGCATATTCCTTCAATGGAATTGCCATGGACTCCGAGCCAACTGGAAGGAGCTGCGGAGGCTCGTCTCGTCCTGTTCTCCGTTAGCTATTTCTCCGCAGGAGACCATGCTAGGCGCGTGCCCCCTGCCCACCCGGTTATAAGGGTCTTGTGACACCACCACCACGGGATGTCCGAACTAGGAGATGCGCAGGTTTACACCCGGCATGATGTCTCCGTTCTTCCTTTCTCTTTAGATACCTCCTTTCAGGCAGTGGCTGTCCAGCTGCACCTGGATAGGAGGTATACCATCATTTCTGCGTACATTCCACCGTCAGCTGACTTCGACGCGAGGGACTTCCGCCGCGTCGTGGCACGGTGCCCTAGGCTCTTTCTCTTGCTTGGAGATCTAAACGGCAGGCATCCTCCCTGGGGAGATTACTCTAAATCCCAGGGGACAATTCCTTGCCGATCTGATCGAAGAGCTTGATATACGTGTCCTAAATGTGGCTGATTTTATGCATCACTGCCCGAAAACCATTTCATTTCCTTGCCTTGATCCATCTTTGTGCTCTTCGGATGCACAGCCTGACCTTAATTGGGGGGGTAGTCGATGCCCTCCATGGTTGTGATCCCTTTCCCATTCAACTATCATTTTCAGGGCAACTTCCGCTTGAGAGCCCACCTCGGTGGTGCTTGGCGCGGGCGCGGTGGCCTGAGTTTTAGGAAATGACTGAATTCTCTATCTCAATCGAGTAGTTTAGGTCGGTAGATGAGGCCGTTGAGTTTTTCTCCGGCAATCTCATCGCCGTGGGTCTGCCTACTATTTCCAGAACGACTAACCGTTTCGCACACCGACGGCCCTCAAACAGAAGCGTTAAGCCTACATGCGCTATACGCCACCCGAATGATTTCACTTTCTGTGAATTTCGTTGAGCTACGGCTAGGTTTCGGTATATTTCGAAGCACGCCCGCCGCTCTTCTTAGCGGGCATACGTGTCTTCACTTAAGGGAAAGACCCCTCTAGCAGAGGTGTAGAAGCGAGTCAAAAGGATTCGGGGCAAGTTCTTGCAGGACCCCCCTCCCGTTCTCCAGGAGAATGGGACCGCAATCTCGGACCCCGCGTCTGTGCCGGAATCCTTCGCCATCACTTTTTTTCGCATTTTCTCCCCGGGATACAGCTCCGTCATCATCCAATGCACGTCGCGATAGGCTGCCGACTGGACATTACCTTCAGAGGCAGAGAGCCCTTGAACGACAGTATTACTCTGAGTGAGTTGCGTTTGGCTCTTGCTTTTTACGTGGACACCGTCCATGGTCCGGACGATGTCCCGTACGCCATGCTTTGACATTTGGGTGAGCTAGGTATGGCCTTTCTCTTAGGTTTGTTAACAGGATCTCGGTGGAGGGTCTCCTCCCGGATTCCTGGTTAATCGCTACTGTGCGTGCCTTTCGGAAACCGGGAAGACATAACTCTACTCCGGCCGGTTTCCGCCCAATCTCTCTAACCTCCTGCGTGTGAAAGTTGATGGATTAATTGTAAATGTTAGTAGATTAGCCTTTTTTCTAGACAGCGTAGGCCATTTGTCTTCTGCACAGTGCGGCTTCCGCAAATTCAACTCCACGTTGGATGCTTTGCTCCGACTGTAAAATGCCGTCTGCGAGGCCTTCCTTTGTAGAGAGCACTTGGCTACGGTGTTTTTCAATCTGGAGGAGGCCTATGATACCTCAGGGTGATACGGTATCATGGATTCCGGGTACGGGTGTGGGGAGCCCTCTCCGGCCCGAAGGAGCAGGAAGAGGATGTCTCGCAGGGAAGTGTCCTCAGTGTCACACTTTGCCCTGAACAACAAAAGCATCACCTCGGTCCGGCCGCAAGATGTTCTCGCTATGCTCTAGATGGATGACCTTTTGATATCTTTTGGCGCGGCCCAGATGCCAACTCTGGAACGTTGACTCCAACAGGCATTGACCCGCCTCTTTCGCTATGCCGAAGCGCACAGGAGTTGGTTTTCTTTGGCCAAGACTAAGGTGGTTCTTTTCTGCCGCCATCCACGTCTCCACCCCGACAGACTTTATTTAATGGGGTACGCCTAGTAGTGGTTGAATTGCACCGTTTCCTTTGTATTGTATTTGACCGACGCCTCACCTGGGAGGCTCATATTTGCAGCCTTAGGGTCTCTTGTACCCGCGCCATGGATATTCTCCGTTCCGTGACGTTCAGCGCTTTGGGCGCTGATAGGGCGACTGCCTTACTTTTTTATCGATCTTTTGTTCGTTCGAGTCTCGATTACGGATGCGACTTTTATGCATCCGCAGCTGAGCGTGTATTGCATTAGGTAGACTCGATCTATCACGCCGTTCTTCACATGGCGACCGGTGCCTTCCGCACTTCCCCCATTGAGAACCTACTTGTCGATGCTGGGGAGATGCCACTCGCTCTACGCCGTGCACAGTGCATTATTTGCCTATACCTTATGGTGCCTCCCTTAGTGGCCAACACCTCTCACTGCATCCGCAGCTGATTTTCACGGTGCCTATGTCACCGAGAGACACCAGTCATACCATAAGCCCTTCGGGTCTAGGGCCAAGAAACTTCTTCAAGAGCTATGTATAGCTCTCGGTCTGGTGGCGCCCCTGGTTCTGCCCAGAACGCTACTATTGATGGTACCACCTTTGGCTATTTGTCACCATGGCTTTGTTCCCAAAGGTTCTACAGCGCCCGGATTATTGCGCTCGACCTCTTAAGAGCACAGTGTATACGGATGGCTCCAAGTCTCAAGAGAGGGTCGGCTTCCACGCCCTATCCCCTCTGTTTGAAGTCAGCGGGGCTCTGCCAGACGATGCGTCTGTCTGTCTGGTTGAGCTGGTGGCAATACACCACTCGGCCTGGGAGATTACGCGATATGCCTGATTTGAAAAAGGGATAATGATCTATAGCTACTCACAAAGCGCCCTGAGTGCTCTCCGAGCAGTGGAATCTCAGCATCCCCTGGTTCACGATATCCGTGAAGCCACGGTTTTGTCAAGCCGGGCAGATGTTGCGATTTTTTTCTGCTGGGTTCCTGTACATGTAGAAATTTCGTGGAATGAGCGCGCTCATGAAGGCGCCAAAGAGTGTGACGACTGGGTGACCAGACGAGCATTTTGCTCTTCCTCACACTACTACATGGCAGGAATATGTGCAAATCTCCGGTTTGCTTGGCAAACATGGGAGACGCTCCAAGGGAACATGAAATTGCGTGCCATTGCGCAGCACCTGTTACGCGAAGGCTTCAAGTTGCTCTCTGTCCTCCCCTAATTGGACACACTCGCTGGACGCACCGTCATTTGATGGAGCGCTCACCTGCGCACTACTGTAAAAACTGCGTCGTCCCGTAGACTATTGGGCACAGTCTTGTTGAATGTCCCAGTCTGGATGATCTTCGCGCAGGTTACCTGTTCCAGGACCGGGACGAGCGGGGTCGCTACCGCTTATCCTTTATACAGGGATGGGTTCATGCGCATTGACTCCTGGACTATGCCTCTTTGGAGGAGGCTGTCCTTCTCCCTTTTGACCTTTTTGTGCTTCCTTTTGTAGGTCGCATGTTCCTGCACCGAGGGAAGGCGGGCCTACCCCTGATGCCGGAGCATGCTACCTTCTTGTCCTCTTGCCTTTTCTCATTATTTTCTATACTTATTTGTTAGTTACATATTATTTGTTCTGTTATTTATTTTCTAATATAGCCTAGTAGGAGTACGGCGACTTATGCCTAAGTAGGCAGTCGCCAGATGAGCTCGTAAGAAAATAAGAAATTCTGTAACTTCCTTCTCACTGGATCACAGGCATCCACTCTTCAAACTCTACAATTGTTTCTTAACTTTACAACCCATGTTATATTTGCCCGGGACGTTTCTCTCGTGCAACTTTCCTGCTTCGTAATCTTTACTATTTGATACAAACTCAGATTTATGATTCTTCCGCTCACATATCAGGCCTTAAATGTTGCTGTTGCCTCCTACCTGTCATGCCAAATGACCATTTCGCATCCTCCCAGAACTCTGCCCTCTGGATCTGCGTCACATCGTAGTCGTCTGCCCCGCAAGGGCGATCGTCCTTTCACTCAATTTTACTCGAGAATGTTGAGTAATCTTCCTACTGAGATATGCTCAACTCCCGCCTCCCGTCTTGGTTCCTTCAAGAGGGACTTGGAGACCCACCTCTTCTTTCTAATTCATCCTTAGTCGATAGAATTCGCATGACCTTGAAAAAGACCACACAAATGGCTCTATTATTATTAGTTTACCAATTTAAAAATTAAAGAAATTGGCTTAAAAATCCAGGGATTAGTTTTGATTCCCTATTTTTGAAAATCATGCAAATTCGCTTTTTTAAATTCACTTGGAATTCTTCCTTCATTAATTAATTTTTCAAAAAAATGTCACAAAAGTGTTTTGCTATTTCGTTTTCCAAATCTTTAAAGTGAATTGTCTGGCTGTATCGGGAACTGATGCTTTGGATATTTTCATCTTCATTACATTAAAACATCTCATTTCGGTTATAGGATTATTTGAAAGACTATTTTCCTCATAATTAAATACGTATGAGATTGTAAGCAAATTTCTGATGTGTTTTACGGTAAAACTTTGGCAAAATGTTCACTTAATGGTGTCACTACATGGGTTGGTTCTTCAATCAGCATTATTTCCAAAACTTTCCAATTATGATCTTTATCTGTTGCACTGTACTGTGAGGTTACTAACACAAACAGACAACTAAACAGTTTTACATTTACATTCAAATGATTTTGCTGCCACTAGAAAGTAGATATAAGAACATATATTCACAACTTGCTCAATACTCAAATATGCAGAATCATGGATTGGGATTGCTCGATATCTGGACCAATCCAGCTCATTCAGCGGACTTTGTTATGGCAGCTGGCCTTGTTGAAAGTCTCTAAGCTAAGCGGACTTAAGTATTGGACTTTATTTGTTAGTTATTTCAATTTTCTTCTATTCTCATACCCACTAAGGTAATCTCTAATCAGGGGTTAAAAAATGACCTATATAAGAAAATGCTCCAAATTAATACAGGCAAATTGAATTGTTAATTCTAGAGCAACAAAACTATTACATTGTGGAAAGTTACATAGCTTCAAATTCATTTACCCTTTTCAACCAATTTTGGGTCTTTTCTTGTGATAATGAATGCACTATAAAACAGAGCCCTTCAATGTATTTTCCTTGTTTTATTCATCGTTGTGCGCTGCCACAGACGCGTTGTATTGGATGAGTCGTTTTTCCGTCAAAGCGAACACTTGATGAATGGAATCTTTCACCAGTGAGCGACAGAATCTTGGCTTTTAATTTGCATGTAAATGACTTTAAATACTAACTTCCCTCAGAGTCTTGTTTTCTTTTGTCTCTCTTTTTTCACCTTACACCCTGCGGGTCTTTTTCAGACCTCCCCAATGGGTGAGGTCCAACAGGCTTCTGTTTGATTTACTCCAATAAAGCAAAGAACTACGCGAGAAACCAACAGATTACCCAGAATTGTTAACTAAAATTTTAAGTAGAAATCTATTTATATGATTATATCTCTCAAACATTATTGCTTTAGTAATGGTACTTTTATTACAGGCATTAAGAGGATGAAATGTGAAACATCGCTCCATAACATTTTTATCTTTTACAAGGTTTATGAAAAAACATAAATTCAGTTTTCAAACATTAACATCGAGAAAGTTAACGGAGAGAAACGTGTCATTTGATGCAATCTTAAGGGGCCTTGAAATTTTAGATCGAACCAGGAGAAAAAGATACAAACTTCACGCCGAGATTAGAAAATGTTAGGAAATCATTTCACTTGCTAAGATAGAGGAGTAGTTTGTCTCCTAAACAAAAATTATAGAGAGGATATATATTGAGATAACTAGAAGGAGGGAATAGAAAATGAGTGAGGAGAGAGGCATGTAAAAATTAAATTAGTAGTAGATATCCAGTAACTAGCCTTGGGATGAAAGTTATGGTGGTGGTGGCGACCCCGTCCCCGGTCCGACAGTTGGTCGGAGACCCTCACACCTATTTCAGTCCCCACCCTAGACTCCCAGACCATCGCAGGAGCGAACCCGCCGCTTTCCGGGGTCTCTCCCAGAGATCCACCAGGGGCAGGTCTGTGTGTATCTGCGTTAGGCATTTCGAGCAGTTTGGTGTTGTATGGGTGGTGGGAGATAATTTGTGTATGTATCGTCGATGTCAGGAGTGGTGATTTGTCTGTTCGTATCTGTGCTAGTGTTCTTCTGATCTGCTTTGTGAGTGTTTGTTTTGAGTTGTGTATTTTGTTGTGGCTTCTGTGTGTCAAGTATTGTTGTAGGATCTGAGAGTGGATTGTTTTCATTTTTGCTTGATTGTGTCTTCTGTTGTTGTGTTAGGGTCTGTGTCTAAGTTGGTGGTGTAGTTGCTGTTGTTGTTGTTGTTGTTGTTATCGAAAATAGTACGTTTTTTGTGTCGGTGATTGGGAGGTTTTCTGGTGATGTGGTGGACGGCATGAATTGGATATTGCGTTTTCTGCCTGAGTTGTGATGGATGTAGTTTTAGGTGATTTTTGATTGATAGGATGTTCGTCTCGTCGTGTAGATGCTGGGTGATTGTGTCAAGAGTGCATCCCGAGGCAGTGCGGAGGGCTGTGTTTGGTATTTTCCGTAGATTTTTGGTGTTAGTTTCTGAAATGATTGAGGACCAGATTGTGTTTGCGTATTCTAGTACTGGTCTTGTGATTGTTTTGTATGTATTATTATTAGATTTTTTCGGGATGCCTTTGGAATGCATCCCAGGGGGACCCAGTTTTTCCGTAATTATGTATTTATTACTACTTTACCTCCTCCTACTCCCCTCCTATTTTTATTATTATTAATTATTAATATTGTAACTGCAATAGGAAGATAAGTTTAGAGAGACTCAACCTTAGTTCGAAACCCACTCAAATAGGAAGTTTGCTGAAACACTGATCGTGAATTTGGTCTCTCTCAGAGTTTCGCTTTTTGACATTCAAAGGACAAAATCAGGTTGTTGATGAACGGCTCCTTCCCCAAAGTTCTTAACAGAGTCTCGGCTTGCGATGTTTCTCTTCTTGTGTAAGTGTGTATCATTTTGAGGTACATAGTGAGGCTGATGTTTTATAAAACAAATTCTCAGAATTCTCGATAAAACTTTTGTTGTATCTGTTTTTTTTTCTTTTGAGATTGTTCGCATCCTTGAATTAATCTGAGCTGCTTTTACGTTCTTAAAAATCAAAGCAGATGGAGAATCTCCCCCCAATTTTTTTTTTGTGAGGGGGGGATAGTTTATTAAGGTAGTGAAGTGAAGCAAAGTGAAAATGTATAGACGGCGCGTAAGTCGAGCGAGGAAAAGGGGGAGACTCCTTGGATATTTCAGGGCCTTAAATTTACAACTCTTTAGATAGATTTCATTGAATTTTGCTTCTTTTTTAAGCAAAAAATCTAAAAAATATCTTTCGGAAGATTTAAAAAAAATCCACATCTCTTCTGAAAACCACTAACAAAGCCACAGCTACAGCTACAAACATTACAAAGATAAACTTATCTTTATACTACTTTAAAATAACATCCAAAACCAAACGAGAAAATAAAAATAACTAACAAATAAACAAAACGACAAAAATAAAAAAAGCATTTCCAGGTGCCTCTTTCAAGGGGTTAAAAGAACCACCGGCAATTAAAAAGAAATTAAACAGAATCAAAAAGCTCCACTCCACCCCTTCCCAAAATCCTATCACACTACTGCCTGGTGGGAAGAGGCTCATTTCCACTACAAGATAAAAGCAACCTTAGGAAGACGTTGATCCGGATTCGAACCAGACTCCACAAAGAACTACTTCCTTTCCTACCAATCAAACCTCAGACTAAAAACGAAACGTGTCGCATTTGAGCGTCTGAGATGTGTTTACTCAGGTGATGGAAGGAGAAAATTGTGCCTGTTGCGATATTGCATTTGCTCAGTAGGCAAATATTGGACGTGTGTTGATAAAGCGGAAAAGCTCCCCCGAGTTTGCATTTCTTTCAGAGAATGTAGCTCCGATGCATGTCGATTTTTATTCGGGGAAAGAGTGGGATTGACATTAAATAGCTATGGTGGCAAAAAAGGAGTGTTTGGCAAATGTGGGTTATAAAAGGGATTTGGAGGAGTGGTTGTCATTAATTGGGTGTGGGAAAAATTGGGTACGAGGTACCATTGTTGGAGTGCACTCTGAAAAATTGTCTGGTTCTAAATTGACTGGCGGAGTAATCTGGGAAATGATGATAGTTATTCTAGTGCGATAAACATCTGGGTGAGAATTTTACATATGTGAAATATGTGGGCACTTTTGGGGAGTACGCAGGACTAAATAGGGCAGTTGGAGTGGCTTTACACAAAGAAGGATGTACTCAATAGAGAAGGAAAGACGATGTGAGAGTAAGAACATTGTAATATTTAAAAGAGGCGCCAATAATTGAGAAATCTGCTTATTTTAATTATGGAAGAAACTCCAGGTTCAAAGAAACCGGTTTCCAAACCAAGACTGATAATGCCTTAAATACTTGGGTTTTGGAGGGTTTATGTGTTTTCACACCTCTAAGAGCATCTTCCTAGAACGAACCCCAAAACCGCAAGGTACGAACTGGTAACTTTTACGTGGATGTTTACCGTAAACTAAATTAAATAGTGTTTCGAAAATATTTCAAGATATCCCAGAACGAATGTTGCCAAGTAGGGCAAAGTTATAACTCATCTTGGGAATTTGTTTATAAGGCTTCTGCGAAAGTGATTCTCTATTAAATTAATAATGAATATAATAGGCGGAAAACTCAATGCTGTAGACTATCCACGGTGTCTCACCTCTGACTGACCATTTTTAATTACTTATAATTTCACTAATTGTTGAGCCATTTAGATATTTTTAGCCCTTGATATAAAAGGTTTTTGACCTAAATTAAAAAGTGTCAAATATTGATGGACAAATTATATTATTTATGAACACTACCAGATTGAAGGAAAATTTAGAAGAGCATTCTAGCCAACAGTGGACAACCACATATGTGGAGCCACGAATGCTATTTATTACCTTCGCAAATTTTTTTAATTACTTTTCTAAGGTTATAAAACTTTTATTTTAAAGTTTAACTTTTTAAAACATCGCTTACTTAAAAGAGATAGGAAAATGTTAGTTCCTAAGGGAAGTTTTTTGCCCTCATCAAAAGTCTTGTGGCAGCTATGGGTGGGAGCGGAGATGAGACTACTTTTCAAGTGGTTATTACAGTGTAGGTGAACAATGAAAAGCGTTATCCAGTGAATTAAAGCGAAGGGAGGATAACATGAATGATCACCTCTTCACTGCACAACATGGAGACCCACTTTAGTTGCAGAAGAGAGAATTCTAGTGATTTATGGTCCGTATCCAGTCTATACGTATTTTCAAAAAATTAAGTTCCCCTAACTTTAACATTTTATAGAGAAACTCTCTTGATGAAACTGGAGTAGAAGTTGTGTTTGGCTTTCGCTTATTTTTTAATAAAAAAAATTAACCTGGATTATTTTTACTGCTTAAATACTTAGAGATAGGAGGACATCTATCGTCCTATCCTAGTCCCAAGGTGTTCAAGAATTAATTTCGTTTTTATTAGACATTTTTAATTTAAAAAGAGCCATTAAATACGGCCAAACCTAGTGATGTAGTGCCATTTAGGTTTAAATATATAGCAGGTTTAACCTCAGCTGGGGCTGTAGCTATATACATTATCCACACAATTTCAGTTCATATTCACCGCTTTCTTTACAGTTCTTTCCTTTCTTACAAGACTAATTTGTGGTATGAAAAGTTTTGATCACTCCAACATTCCCCAACATAATGTATCCATTATAAAATCGTACCGAAAGTTGTGGCAATTTAACAATATCCTAAAGGTTGGCTACAAAGTTAAACAAATATTAATAACAAAATAAAAAATTGATAATACTTTTTTTGATAATGAGGAAAAAAAATAATGATTATGATATTGTTAGGTTGGGTTTTCACAATTAAACATCGTAATCTTACTATAAAAGCCATTTTAATATCCTCTAAGTTTCTCAATTTAACATCCACCCTCCTTCCTTTGGTTATGGCAATTTAACAAACCCTTCAAGAGAGAGGTTGTTAAATGATCCTGAGGTTTTCTTAACTAAATTGGTGGAAGAGCAAAATTCCTCAATGCTACTGATAATATCTCCCTCACTTTCTATCTTTATGGACCTTTATACGACGCTGCCGTAGTGGCATCACCATTTTTTTTCTAGCCATTAGTCACGCTACTAGCTCACTCTCATCCTGACCGCTCTGAAAGTAGCGTTTCATGTAGATAGCTTCTTTAGTTTTCATGTAAACACGCGGTGGCGCCACCAGCATGACCGCATAAAATTGCCTGGCCTCGCAATAATAAATCTGACCGCGCCACCATCATGGCGCAATCGCAGAATCCATCCACATTTTATTTAGGATTTGTTTTGTTTCGGCAAAACACACGAAACAAATTTAATTTTTAATAAAGTTAAAAAGTCGCCTTTGGCTACCTGTTCACGATGGCTATTCTATGGTGGTGGAGTCCGTGATGCACTTATTACTTCTTCCACGCATTTATGTGAAGAGTAAAGATTTTCCTCTTTCCCACGTAAATTCCATAACATGAAATTCTTTGCTGAACACTGAATACTTTCTCGTCTCCTCTAGAACTACTAAATACGCCTTAAGAGTGACATCTCAAATTTATAATAAAAATTATAAGTACCAAAGCTATTTTAGAGATATTGAAAATAAAAAGTTGTTGTAACCTATGCCTTTCCTTTCTAATTTTTTGCAAATTTTTCTTTTATGGTTTTCTAAGTCTTTTACCTGAATTGGGCCAAAATCCCCCACCTATGATGAGTGTTTTGAGGTAAGAGACGTTACGGGCAGGGTTAAGTCCCACAACACTAAAGAAGATTAAGAAGAAACTTCGTTATGAATACGAGATAGGCTAAGCTGGACTATGCCAGTCTTAAGAAACCCAAATGTGTACCGATGGTTAAGTAACTTAAATCAGAGTTCAACTTATAGCGCAGCCTAGTTATGTCAAGGAAAAACAAAGAGAATATAGAAAATGATATATTAAGGTTATAAATGAATATAGGAAATCATGAATGATATTTACAGTTTATACAATAAAATCTTAATAGTACTTATCACACGTGAGAAAGAGGTCTAAGGTACATAGGCGCCAAACAACTATAAGGGACTTACGTAGCAATAGTAGTGCACTGAATAATAACACAAAACAATAGAGCACATTAATTGAACAGTTACACGAAATCTATAGCACATTAATTGAACAGTTACACGAAATCTATAGCACATTAATTGAACAGTTACACGAAATCTATAGCACATTAATTGAACAGTTACACGAAATCTATAGCACATTAATTGAACAGTTACACGAAATCTATAGCACATTAATTGAACAGTTACACGAAATCTATAGCACATTAATTGAACAGTTACACGAAATCTATAGCACATTAATTGAACAGTTACACGAAATCTATAGCAAATTATTCCAGTATAAGCGCGTTAAGTGGTTGGGGGTGAACTGTCTAAAATTAGGAACTTTAAGATTAAATAAGTATCGGTAGCAAGTTGGTTGGTTGTGTGGGAGGAGGTTAGTCGGTTGCAAGGGAGGAGATTAATTGGTTGTACTATGGGCAATTAATTAAGGAGTTGGAGATTGTTGCTCACTAGTATAGTGATCGTAATGCTATCAATGATCAGTGAAGAAGCGCCCCTTCCCCACGGTAACTCTCTTGTACAGCCACCCGAAGAGATTTTTCCAAATTTGGAACCTGTCGATAAAATAACCCTCTTTGATGATATACCTCTGAACATTGGCGCTAGTTGTTAGTTTACGTCCAGTTTGGTACTTTTTATGTTGATTAGAATGGTCTCAACTCCAAGTTCAGTTCGATGCCGATCCATTCTTGGTGTTAGGACAAATAAATCAATGACTATAAAATGTCCGCCCGTTAAATACTCATCTCTCAGCGACTTTCCATACATTTTGTTCTTACTTTTATTAAGTTTTTTCCTCATTTTCATTGAGTAATATTAATAATGTCGCTTGCAGACAAAGGTATGTCTATTTAAGATTATAAGTCACTTGTTCATGCTTGTTTCACAGCTTCTGCTAAGATTGACCTCTTTAAAAATTTGAGGACCATTTATTCACCTTTAAAAATGAACTGTGAAACGGAGGAAGAGACAGATCAAGGGAAGGACGCAGAGCATTCAGAGAATAAACACGTCTATTAAAAACTTTTCATTTGAACAAATCTTTTGTAGAGTTTAATAAACAAATTAACTTAATTTAAAAGTTTAGTTCTTGAAGCAAACTTTGAGGTAATTGCCAAAACTGAAAGATAACTACATAAACACTGTTAATATTGGTTTTCTTAGTGAAGTTAATAACGATTCTTCTAAAATGTTCGATAGAGACCGAATGCTTGGTTAAAGTGGGATGATTTACTTGAAAGAAAAATTATACTCACTGATAAATATAGAAATTGATATGGAAGCAGAAGTAATAGTGTCAGAGTTTGCGTTTTCCAACATTAAAATTAATATCACAATTGTTTACAGGAAACCAGATCAATCAAAAAATGAGAGCAAACTATTTGAATATTTATCCTCTATTATTCCAAGAAATTCAAAGGTATTATGCGGGATTTTTATGCTAACGAGAGAAAAACTGCAAAAGTTGATGCAAGAAAACTTTCCGTTTCATAAGATCGAGGAATCTAATCGAGGACAAAGCATTGGAATCTTATTTTACCAGGGGTGAACGGCAATGTTATTTATATCGCGGATTGTGGGAAATCGAGAGAGAGATTCCATTCACGACAATTCGCTTATCGCAGCGCCTTCTGGACAATCTCCATGGTATCATAAAGAAGGAACATAGAATTTCGGCTTCTCTGTGAGCTAGGTCTTCTTTCGTCAGACTTCCTGTCGCCAGTTGGGGAAAAGGTGGGGGAGGGAGAGGAGACGAAGGTAAACTCAAACGACAAATTTCTTTCGTTCCCAGGATTGTCTGGCGGCATGCGAGTATTTACGTTCCATACCCTCACACGCCTACCTATTTTGAGGAACATTATTCCGCCATGAAATAAGGAATAATGTAAAAATTAACTTCACCGGGGAAATTTGTAATTATCTTCCTCGACTCGAACAATTGAGTCGGTAATTTTGTCAAAACCGTTAGGAATTTACCTTAATATCTAATGGCTACAAAATACTACTGCTACGTCAGTTTCTCTAATTTACATATACAAAACAAAACATATAACATACGGAGTACAGGCAAGAAATAATTATTATTACAAAGAGATACACACACAAAAAATAAATAATTGACTATACATAACTATCTGAAATTGGGTTTCTCGAAAGGCTATCTGCGAGTACATTGTCAGACCCTTTTAGATACCTGATTTCATAACGGTACTCCGCTAGCAATAATGACCAGATCATTAGCCTGCCGTTTCGGTTTTTACAAGCTTTTTAGTAGGCTAACGGTCTATGATCAGTCTCTATGAGGAATGAACGACCTACCAGATACCTTCTAAATTTCGTAATCCCAAAAACAATCGCCAGAGCTTCCAGTTCTACCGTAGCGTATGCCCTTTCGCGAGCCGTCAGTCGGCGACTCGCATAGCTTATAGGAGCGGGTTCTTGGTCCTCGTCGTATTGGAGTAATACGCAGCCAATACCCAGTTGGGAGGCATCTGTCCTTACGCCAAAATTTTTTAGAGGGTTCGTCAGTTTTAAGATTGGGGCGGAAACTAGCTTCTCTTTGATTTCTTCAAAGTGCGCTTCGGCCTCGGGGTTCCACTGGAGGGGGTCCAGGAGTTTCTTTTTTAGCAGATCGTTTAGGGGAGCTGTTACAGAAGCGAATTGGGGTACGAAGCGGCGGTAAAACGAAGCAACACCGAGGAATGACCGTAATTGCTTCTTGGTGCGTGGTAGGGACATATTTACAATTGCCTTTACCTTCTCTTTCTGTGGGACCAGATGACTTTCACCTATTTTAAATCCAAGGTATTCTATGGATTTATAAGAAAAATGGCATTTTGAGGGTTTAATCGTTAAGCCATGATGCTTTAAACGTGTAGCCACATACACGTTATCAAAATAAAAAAACCCGTTTTTTAAACCGTCTATTACACGGCGCATTATGCGGTTGTAGCTACTGCAGGCAGTGACTAGGCCAAAAGGAAGACGAGTGAATTTCATTAAACCTTTGTCTGTAGGAAAGGTTGTCAGTTTCCTCACTGATGCCTTTAGGGGGATCTGATAATAGGCCTTACATAGGTCTATCTCAGGGATCTAAATTTCGGTCAATTAGGGGCAGAGGCTCGGCGTCGAACCCAGTGACGGTGTTAAACTTCCAAAAATCGACGCACATCCTAAAGGACTGGTCTGGCTTGCGGATCAGGACTATTGGGGAACAGTAGTCGGAGTTAGATGGCTCGATAATCGCTAATTGCAAAAGATTGTCGACTTCCTCATTGAAAGCGTCTCTTAGGTGCACCGGTACGGGATAGGGCTTACATCGCACAGGTTCGAGCATAGTGAGGGCGATATCATGTTCGAACTGAGTTGAGCATCCTGGTGACTCGGAAATGGCGTCACTAAATTCTTTCAAATGCGCCATCATTTGGTTCCTTTGGGCAGGGGTGAGGTCGGGGTTTACATCCAACTCGGAGAAAGGTTCTTTTATGGGGGGCAGCTTGGACGGGAGGACGGGGAGGGGACAATTTTCGCTTGACTCTACGCAAATCGAATTAACAATATTTAGGGAGTTGTTTGGGTGGACGGCGTCAATTACCCTTTCTTCGTCGAAGGCGACTCTCGAGAAGGGCTCTGAAATGACTGGGTTTCTTTGCAGGGGAGCTAGGGCTATTTGACTTTTTGCTGTGGTTTTCTGGCACAAATCGCACGTTTTGCAGAATTCGTAAATATCTTTGGCTGCACCGGGCCAAAAAAAGTATTTAAATACTCGCTGAGAAGTCTTTTTATGACCGAAATAACCGGCCATGGGACTTTCATGTGCTCCCTGCAGAATTTGGTCTACATGTGTGCGCGGAATACACATGACCTTGGAAGGTGGGGCGACTCAGCTCGCGAGGTGCGAAACAGAAGGGAGTCGTTAATGATGTACCTTATGGGTCGGTTTCCTCGAACGATAACCTTTTCGTTCTTTCGGGCCTTTTCCCAAAAGGATTGAAGTAAAGGGCAGCTCTGCTGAGCTCTGAGGAATTGTGCATTATTCGTTGGAACCTCTTAAGAAGCCTCTAGGGAGAAAAGGCGTGTTGGGGGAGAGACCTCGCGGCTAGCTTGCGCTTGACTTACGACAGCTTAAGTCACTTCACTCGGGGAGAGTAGTGCACTCTAGCCAATGAGTAGCGAGCAAAATTTGATGGGGGCTGCCACTACGTCGGCCCAACCAGTGAAATATTTACACTGTACATGGAAGCGGATTACCGGGAATCTATTTTCTTGACCCAAGAAGTCGTGTACAATTGCGTACTTCTTATGTTGCGGGTCGACAGGGGGGAGCAATTTGTCCGACACCACAATGCATGTGCACCCTGTGTCTCTGACGAGGGTGAACACTTTACAGCCATTGATCGAGCCAGTTTCGAAATTCAGTCCTCCGGGGGAACTCTTGTTGAACAGGAAATTCACTTAAAATGCCTGTGGAGATGGAGACGAGGGGGATGACGTAAGCGCAGCCGGCTGTTCCGGGGAAAGGGTAGCAGTTACTTGGTGGACTTGTTGGCTCTGGGTGGGACGTAGGCTGGAATTCTGTACACATTGGGGCTTATAATGGCCGGGGGAACCGCAGGAGTAGCATATAACCTGCTTATTCTGGTGCTGGTTATTGTAGGAGGTATTGGAGACTGGGGTTTTTCTGTCTTCGTGGGCTACAAAAGGCTTATTCTTTGGCCTGAACGGGGCTGTGGTCTTTATCAATGGAGGGGGTTTCCTTTGTTGGGACTTCCATTAAATAAATATATTCTTCGCGGACGGGGGACTATTCTTCCGGGTATCCTGTGGGTATAGGCGATGATTTGTCGCATGGAGATCAGATTCTTCGAGGCATTCTTGAAAGGTAGACGCTCGGCGGTCTTGCACGAATGCTCGGATCTCTTGGGGAGGGTGGACAATAGCTGGTCTTTTAACATAAAGTCAATCAGGGCCTCATTCTCCAATTCGACTTTAGAGGATTCTAACCAGAACTGGAGGTTTCGCTTCAGGATATATCCAAAATGTCGGTAAGCTTGACCGGGCTGGATTTTAGCCGATCTAACTTAGCGTGGTAGAACTAAGGGTTCAACTGACTAAGCAATGGGAGCAATCTACTGACTCCTTTGGATTCTAGGGCTCATCCGTTTACCTCGAAGATATTTTTAAAATGTGTTAAGTATGAGCACAAATCTTCTTCGTCTTTATATTGGTGAAGTTTCATAGCGGGGGCCTGGGATTGATGATCACGGGATCCAACAGAACTGACTTCAACTTGGTCTCTGCTTAATTCCTTTTCATGTTGTTGAATCCTTTCTCTTTCTTCAAATTCTAACGCATCTTTTCTTACTTCCATTTCACGTGCTCTTGTCTCTCGCTGTTCGCTTTGGACGAATTCCTTTAGTTCTTGTCCTGTGAGACCGAGAGCTTGTCCTTGCTTGACGCAAACTTCGAACGATTGTAAAGCCATTGTTGCTCTTGCTGACGCAACTGGTGACTCACGAAAGAACATACGCACCTGGTAAGAGAATTAGAAGCTGCTATTGTTCCTAACCGATACAATCTAATAACTAATCCCCAAAATAACGAATATTTTCCTAGCTTTGTTTTTGCTATCTGGAAAGGATTATTAATGGTTATTATTTATATTCCTTCGGGGAATAGACTCTAATTATTAAAATTTACGTTAGTTTATTTGGGCTTCCTTGGACGTTAGCAAGTTTTAGGCTATATGAGTTCGCTTCCTTAAAAATTTAACCCCTTAAAGCTGACACCACTTTTATATATGTCGTAGAATTGCTCATAGTCTGGTCCAATAATTTTTCTATTCCTTGATCTAGACACACTCCTTTTGTACAAGTCGATGGTATTGACCCTTATGACTCAATCTACGATCATATATATATATATATATATATATATATATATATATATATATATATATATATATATATATATATATATATATATATATATATATACGTAGGCTTTAATTCCTACTGAACGTGCGAAAGCTGGTTAGAGGTGGGTTGTGCCGTATCCAGGATTCTCACTATAAAAGTCCCACTTGTTACTGGGGGGAGGTTTGTGATTGTTAAATTCTAAGAGTGCATAATACAGGTTGAATAAATCAGCAGAAGGGATTTTTAATTAAAGTCTTGCCAAGGGTACGTCAAAAAGGAGGAGCCACAAATAAACACACATACAAAAAATATACTTTACGTTACACAAATATAATAATTAGCAATAGTTAAACAGGCAAAATTAAGGATTAAGTATTAAACACTTACTTTAAACGTCTAGATTTATAATGACTCAATTGGAGTATCAATCACTGTTTATTAAATAGGTAATTTAAGAATAGAGGGACACTGGGTTTACAGATTACCATTAATTGTGATGGATTGGAGAGACTACTACTCAGGTCCAGACGGGGTGGTTCGGCTGGCGTTAACACGAGTTCTCGGGGAGGTGGGGGATAAGACGACGGGTTCGGGGCTGCTGACTGCAGTTCCGGTTAGTTCACTCCTAACTGGATGTGACACTAACAAATAGTAACTTCCGGTAACTATTTGGATGTTCCTTTTCTTTCTCAAGTTACGTTGAGCAACAGAGTGTATTCTTTTAGTCACAGACTCTGCGGGGCGGGATTTACTTTAGGAACACTTTGAGACAGCGACCAAGTTGTCTCGGCGGCGCGTTGACAGTCGATACGTTACGGCAACGACTCTCGTTCAACGTGAGAGTTACGCGTTACGCGAGTTGGTTTGGGACACTGCTGTAGAGGGGCGAACGGCAATGTTATTTATATCGCGGATTGTGGGAAATCGAGAGAGAGATTCCATTCACGACAATTCGCTTATCGCAGCGCCTTCTGGACAATCTCCATGGTATCATAAAGAAGTAAAATAGAATTTAGGCTTCTCTGTAAGATAGGCCTTCTTTCGTTAGACTTCCTGTCGCCAGTCGGGGGAAGGGTGGGGGGGGGTTGAGAGAGGAGACGAAGGTCAACTCAAACGACAAATTTCTTTCGTTCCCAGGATTGTCTGGCGGCATGCGAGTATATACGTTCCATACCCTCACATAGACTTTCTTGAAGGAAAAAGGGCTGTCAAGTATACTAAGTCAGAGCTTTAGGAAGATTCAAGGCAGAATTGGTTGAACAAGAGGCAAAATTCCTCCAATGAGCTGCAGCGTTTTGTGATAAAATGATAAATGGTTATTGCATTGCTGGTTTCCCATGGTTCAAATCACTTACAAGTGCCTTTAAATGGCTAATGACGCTTCTTCCATTACAAAGCGCTACTCAGTGCCAAATCTGATGACAGATTTGAAATATTCATGGTGAATAACCATATATCTTATGGCCATATGACTCTAAATGGGTACAATTGAGCTTTATTCCTTTTTGAAAAAAAAGCGACGCCTTGACCTGGCGCTTCGCTGCAGGTAAAAAAGACACGGAAACTTGCAGAGTGGAGTTTTGTTTCACCAGAAAAATGCTTCAGAGCAACTAGTGAGGTTCTACAAAAATTTTAATAAGAAATTCTATCGCATCCACCATATACATATATCATATCTCGGCCCCATCTAACTTCTTTGTATTTCCCAAACTTAAAGAGCAACTGAAAGGGAACCAAATTTCAAAATATTAATGAAGCTAAAATTGCTGCTACAGTTTGGGTAAACCGAATTTCATACAGAGAGATTAAATGAGTGGAAACGCCGTCTTTAGCAGTGATTTCTCAAGAAGGAAAAATTATTGCTTCCAATTTATATTTCTTTACTAAATTAATGATTTATTGAAATTTTTAGAAGATTTTTTTTTACTTTCACTGGCATATATTATATCGTAGGCCATTCAAGCAGAACATGAAAAAGCTGAAAAATAATTATGGAAAAGACCTTTTACAAAAACTAAAAAATGAGCCTATGCGTTTCTATAGTTACGATAATAGTAGAAAGCCTCCGAAAAGAGAGGCTCTAGTAGCGACTAAGAATAGACAAGGACTTCAACCTGAAATCATTAACTCCTATTGAAGATTTTAAACGAGCATGTGGCAGCTTCTTTTACTGTTGAAGCCTCGCCACCACTATCTCGACTTGGCGAAGAACTAGATTTGTGTGGGAAGGCAATCAATTTTCTCTCACGCCCGAGTAAATGAGGAATAAATAAGTAACTATATAAACACAATGAAATATGGAAGGCACTTGGGTCTGCTTCCTTTTATTTAATTCACCGAAGGAAGTTAGTAACACAGGTGTAATATCTTCAAAGGGTCGATTAGGGCAGCGGTAGTCTCAGCAGAGTTCAAATTAGTTAATTTCATGCAAATATTAAAAAAGGTGATGAAACCGATCTAGTAACTCTCTTCCTATTAGTTTTTCAATTATTGGTCAATTCTTAGAATAGATAATTAGAGAGAGTGGCACTTCGAGTCAAATAGCCGAATTAAAGAGACAATTCTGATTTCAAAGAAAACGTTCGTCTTAAACAAATTATTTAAGATTCTTCATAAAATGTTTGCTCATCTAAGATAAGCAAAAGACTGGATATTGTTTACGTAACTTTTCAAATAGCCTTTGACACTGCTTCATATATAAGCTCGTTATTAGAATTTAAAGTGAACGAAATAAGATGGAAAACTTTTAATTACATAGAAACTTGACCCGCAAATCGTTTACAGCGGGTTGTTGCAAACTGGATATATTAGCTCTATGCCAGTGGGACCTTTATGACTTTTAATCGCATCTATTATATCATAGGCTATTCAAGCCATTAATAGCGGGGATCCTGTATGGTCTATATTTGCCACACTTTTGTTCATATTATACAAAAAATTACTTTGATATGGATCGCTTAAAAAAAAAATGTCCAAATTGATAGGAGACCGAAAGTTAGGAAACAGTCATTTATACAGGAAATATAACCAACCTGCAACGAAACCTAGATATAACTGACCATTGGACTGATAAATGGTAGATAAATTCCAAAATGTGTATGTGGAAGGTTTATGCACTGAGGACATCGAGCTTTAAAAGCGGACTACTAAATGAACGGAAAAATTCTACCGCCGGTTATTTTATTTGAGAATCTAGTGTTCGTAATATAGGAAGATCTCTAAGTGTCATAACAATGATTCGCAGCTACAATGAAATCAATCCGGACAGTGGGATCAATTGCTCTGAATTTCATCGAAAGAATTCTACTCTATATAAATCCTTCGTTCGTCATCATTTCGAGGAGCCAGTTTAATTTTAGTGTTCGTACCCTAATAAAGATGTCGCACTTTTAGAACGTAAGAGTAACTAAACTAATTCCTGAATTTAGGAATAAACTGTACGGAGAAAGATTTCCATCCCTATACCCATTACCACGCACAAGTAGGTGATGACGTAGGCCATGACGTAGACAAATGATTGAAGTGTTTAAAATAATAAAAGAATTGAGTAATATTAATTCTAGACTACATTTCAAGATGGATGAGAAAGCAAACACTTATCATGATGGATTTAAATTGGTCAACAAGCTTTTCAACCCAGCCATAGCTCAAAATTATAGTGATAAAATCACAAAAACGTGGAATATCTGACCAAACCGAAGAGTTGAAACCACTTAAGTTAATCTATTTAAAAATCTACTATCCGTGATTTTTTTAAACGCAAATATTACCTAGTGCGAAGAACATATGAGAACGTTTATAAAATAATGACACCGGCGATTATTTCGCACTTCCCTCACACTCTCTTCCCTTTTATTCAAGAAGAGGAGATGGCCAGCGAGAAGAAGAAGATTTTTCCTATTTTGTTAATTTTATTCGAGTACGCGCAATTCCTTTGAGTTTCATTAGATTAAACCTACAAGAATCATAAGATAGACAAGGCCGGATTTAGACATTTGGGGGCCCGGGGCACTTCAAATTTCGGGCTTGCAATATAGAAATTAAATTAAATTGGCTAAAAAAATTAAGTTAGGTCTGGAAGAGCTTTTTCTGATTTGATTTTCCCATTTTTGTTGACTGTAAAAATAAATTTGACTACATTTTTCAGTTTTTAAGATAGGCCTTAGGTACTATAAACTACTGATAATCAGATAAGGTATAATGTGTTGCGATGCCTCTATTTTTTCAATCATACACATTACTGGTAAGTTTATCCTTTTTTATACCATGGTAAAAGATATTTTTTACTGACAGTAAATTACGGTTGAGCAGATAATAAGAATTTTTCCTCTTTCTATTCCCAATCATTTCCACAAAATTGAAATTAATCGCAATCAAAAATATGAATAAGAATATACAAGAGCAAGTCACAAACACGTTCCCGGTGAGTACACTTTTTAACTCATTACACTATGATAAGTAAATTTCTTGCATAAGATTTCTACTCTGCTGCAAATCGTCAAATTCACAAATAAATTATTAAACAGGTAATTTGAACTGGCAAGTCACACATCACACTAATTACAGTTATGAACCACACTACAACATATGTTGGAGACATTTCTCTCAGCATCCACTAGCTAGTGAGGACTTAGTCCTTTATGGGTCATCGTGGTTCTAAGATAAATCTTTGTCATTGCCAATTAGTAATAATTTGTTGCAATACCTTCTTCCTGAACAATTCGTGACCATCATTCTCAAATATATGAAAAAAGTACATTCACACCAGGAAAGTTATCAACAAGCTCTTCATCATATAGAAAAAATACGCCTGTTAAGATGAATTGAGTGATGACTTTTTTCTGAGCCCATTTGGCGACAGGGCTCTAAATAAAACAAACAAACAAAAACCCGGACCACAATACATTAAGTAGATCGAGTGATTAAGTTGATTATTACTTTGATCATGCTATGTACTGATTGGTATGCTGCCCTGCGTTCCTGTAAACCAACAGACAACTGATCAAATATGAATTTTTCTTTGGGAAACAAAACAAATTTTACTGACATTGATATTGGGTTTGCATTAGATTACATGTTTCTCTTTTTGGCTTCCCTACAATTGGTTCATCTTAAGTATGACGTGCATTTATGTGTAGTGATCATAAATATTTCTGGCATTGTCTTGGCACTTTCCTTTGCAGTCTTATAAATGAATACCTTCTCATGCTAGCAGAGATGCAGCCACTACTCAACCTTGTAAGACCCAGATTGCAGGAAAGCTAAATTCTCTTTGTTAGCTTCCTAGAACCAACATATTGCACAATGACTTTTACTTAGTCACCATGAGCTAGGTGTGGTGTTGAATCAACTAAAACTGAGAAAGACTTGGCATTTTCAATTTCTGTCAGAAAATAATTCCTAACATATTTCAACATCAGCAGAATAATTTCTTCGTAGATCGTTAGCGATAAATACAACTGTTTGCCACTTCAAGGATTAACAAATTATTCTGGGTGTTCCATCAGACTAAGTTGAAATTGGGCAATAAGTTCCATACTTCCTACAATTTGCCAATTTGCCCTGATCCTATAACCTCTTCATTAGCCATAAATGCCAGGTCTTTCTGATCTAGAAAGATCGTTACTTCTACAATATGGCGTAATACCTCGTCTCGTGTGTCTTGATTTTCTCACCTATTTTGGGGGGAAAAGGCGTTTTGCCTTTTCCAAAACAGGAACACTTGATTCTTTGGACAACTTTCTCTTCTGAGCTCCTTGAAGCTGGATTTTCCTTCGCATACTGGATCTTTTGTGTGGAACTACAATCTAACCACCCCACCCCATAAACTCAGCCTGGCATCTACAATGAATAAACAAATATTCAAATTTCTTGGCATTAAAAGAAAGAACTAATAATGATTCATAAATAATTACTATATCAGTGTAAATCGATATTTCACAGCAATGATAATGTATCTAAAAGTAGATAAAGTATTAAAATACAAATACTCAGAATTGTAAACACTGAAAAATATAAATATTTTTACCAAGATAAAAATGGATAGCACGTCCCGTTAATTTGATTGAAATTATTATAACATAAATTATTAGAACCAATCTAACTGAATATACGACCCCGTTACCAATAAATAATACTACCTCTATATTTACACACTATCATACATGATTCAACAAATTCAAATATCAGAATCTTCCTTTATGACGTCATAGATTCAATGACGTCACATTATTAATGGTTATGTAACATAGCACATCTTGGCAACACCTTAGAACCAGATTTTGTAAACAAAACTAAAATGGATCAAAATAAAATACCCCCCTCCCACAAAGATATCAAGGCCCAGGGTTGTAGCAAAATTGTATTTGTTTACTTTAAACTATCTCTTTTAATGTTTCTTTTAATATGTAAAACAAACCCCATTTTAAAGTAACTGGCTAAATTAACGTGAAAATTCACCATAATTGATAATAGATATTATTCTAGTGCTTAGGCTATGGCACTTCTAGGTGCAGATGACCCCACATGCAGTATATTCTCTCTCTCTCTCTCTCTCTCTCTCTCTCTCTCTCTATATATATATATATATATATATATATATATATATATATATAACGCAATAATGAAGAATGAAAGAAATTTGACGTAACGTGAATGGGCACATAAGAGAAGAAATCAGAGTTTTTAAAAGTAAGAAAAAAGGGACATTTGAAGACTAAAACCGTTGAGATAACGTAATAACGGCAAGGAAATTATATACAGCCTTGGCCAAAATTATTAGGCAGGTATGTAAAAGTGTTGAATATGATTGAAAATAATTTATTTCTTACTTGACATAATACGAATTACCATTTTTGCATATATGCTATAAATAAGTAATATTTGATGTGTCCTACCTTTGCATTTATAACCACTTTTATGAGTTTTTGCATGCTTGAGACTAAGTTAGCACAGGTGGTTGGCTCAATTTTCTGCTACTCTTCATGAATTTTGGCTGTTAATTCATGTTTTGAGGAATATTTGTCCACCCTCACTCTTGTGCCCAAGCGTGACCACAAATGTTCAATGGGGTTGGGGTCTGGAGATTAAGGGGGCCATTGCATCAACGTCACCCCTTTCTTTTCAAACCAACCCTCCGAGACTCTAGATATGTGACATACAACATTGTCTTGTTGGAAGATTACACCATCTGTTATGTCATCATTGAAAGTTTTACCTAATGAATGTTGACAAACCTGGTCTAACATGCAGGTGTAAGTGTTAGAATTCATTCTGCTCTCACAAGTGAACAGGAATCCTGGACCTGAAGACGAATTGCAGCTCCAAACCATTACACTGCCATCTCCAAATTTGACTGTTGGGACAACACATCTCGGATCATAAGCTTCTTCAACTCTTCGACGAACATAAAAAGCTCTAGATGTTCCAAAGTTCTGAGAAGAAATACAAATTTTACTTATCATTTTTGTTATCCAATACAAATTTTGGTATCCAATAAGAATGTGTACAAGCGTAATAAATTGGTGGAAACTAATGTGGAGAACGTACCTCAAAGATGCTTTCATCAGAACAAACAACTTTAGCCCAATCATCATTGGTCCAATCTTCAACCTCCTTTGCCCAAGACAATGGGTTCTTCTTGTTCACCTGAGACAGACACGGTTTCTTTCTAGACTTACATCCTCTGAGCACAGCTTCTAATAACCTTTTTCTTACTGTGCATCTTGATATCTCTATGTTTGTTGCTGTCGGAAACTCAGCAGTCACATCAGAAGATTTTTTTTTCTATTAGCCAGAGATTTACTTTTATGCACCATATGTAAGAAGGCATTAAAGCGGTTATAAAAGCAAAATAAAACAAAAAATAATAATTATAAATGGGATATACTCGACTGTTTATTATAATGTTTTCAATTTTTATGTCAATGGGTTTCATTCGTATTCTCTATTTTTTCATACCTGCCCCATAATTTTGGCTAAGGCTATATATATATATATATATATATATATATATATATATATATATATATATATATATATATATGAAGGAAATTAAAGGTACAATTGGGCTGAAAGTTTTATTTTTCTTCCTCAGCTTTCGGGCTTAAATTAGTCCTTTATCAGAGGTGTTGACTTTTGACTGTAAAGAGTCTTCGCCGAGATTGAGGGAACTTTCATTTCATTTTCTTTCGTTGAATTTATAAAAATGATGAAGGCTAATAGAGATAGGTATCTTAAGCAAAAAAATAGTTGATGGAGATTAAATTATGAAAGTTTATCAGTTGACTAGTTGTGGCTGGTCTAAGATGGTTTCTAATTTTCATTTATTTGTTCCTTTTTGTTTTGTTCATAATTTCAGTGTTTTTCTTTCATAGTTGTTTCATCTTTTTTTCCTTGCTTCAAAGTTATTTTCAATTCGCTATGTGCATTTCTTCTTTTTATTTCATAGTTGTAGTTTTAGTTTCGTCCTCTGCTTTTATCTAAATAGGTAGGAATTTCATTCGTTCTATTTTATTTAAGCTGCATTGGGAATTGAGTCTTTGTTCCTTCTCGGCTTTGATTCGTAATTCTCTCATATTTTCTATTCCTAATAATAAATTAATTTTCTGCTATAGTTTCTTGCCAATATTTTGAAGTACGAAGCTAATTGTTCGTAGTTTTTCTACTTCATGCAGGCTTCTGCAGGATTTCTTTCTCTTGTATTTTAGTGATTCTTCTATATATTCCAATATCGTCTGTATATTATTTTTCCAAAGCTTTTTGGAGGAGATTCAGTCGCGAGATTAGCGAAATTAGCCTGTAGTTGGCGACCTCAAAGTGTATTTTCTATGCGTGGAGTTGATAGTTGTAGCAGTTTATAGATCCTTTGAATATGTTTGTATTTGGTTAGTCCAGATAGCCAGCCGCTTTTTCTTGGTAGGATATTATGGTCTCCTTGACCTCTGTAGCTATATAGCATATGTGTGGGTATAATTCTTCTTGCTTTAGTGTCACTACTATTACTTGGTATGTTATGGTGACTCTGTTAAGCTCCTTTATTGCCTCAGTTTAAATTCTACATCGTAATCTGCGTTTTCCTCCCTTGACCTTCCAAATACGCATCCCCAGTTCCTCCTAAATAGTGGTTCGGTATCTGTTTCCTTTGTGACTGTGACACCATATTCCAGGATTTCCCTTTTGGGAGTAGGTGTTCTTCCTTGATGTTTGTTTGCTGTTCGAGAATCGTTCAGGGCACATTCCTTTCTTCAGGCTTTTGATAATCAAATTCCACTTATTTGCCTTTCCTGTTATTATTAGCGTGCGTAGCTTTCTTTGTAGACAGGTCTCGTTTTATCCTTGCCTCTGTTATTATTCCGTTTATTATTTTAATTTGTTCCGCCTTATCTTTCACTCCGTAGTATAGCTGGGAGTTGGCAGGGTTTTGTGTAAAGTTTGGGGAATATGTTTATTATTTACAGTTTGAAAAAGACGCAATATCCTTACCGCTTCCCTTTCTCTTGGTCTTTGTTCTCTACCTATAAAGTTGCTGGAGTTCTCTTTTGTATTCTGCAATTTGCTATATTGTAGTTCTTTTTTATGCTTATCCTTACTGGGATGCTGATATTGTTATTATGCTATCGTAATCTGATAATAAGGATTGGCTAGCTTCTGCTTTTGCGTTTCAGTGGAGCAGCTGTTCCTGAATACTATAATATATCTGAATTGGTTGAAGAAGTTTAAGAATGATCCATAGAAAAAAAGGCTATATACTTCCTACAATGCCCGTTAGATCAGTTTATCCAGATTCTTTTCTTATTCTGTTGATATGTACTCGTTGTGTAATTTGAATGTACTGAAAGTGGAATAGGCCTTCTAAAAATATTGCCGGTTTGCCCCTACTGAAAGTTGGTCATTGGGATGTATTTTCCCTTCTGAAAGTTTGTATTCCCCCATAAGCGCTGTGTCCCGTTAAGTACTAAATTTCGAGTGCTATATAGCTCTCATTAGATATTAAAATTACCTTGTTCATCGTATATTTTCTGATGGCTATTGTTATTCCATCGAAGCTTTTTTTCTAGTGAATCTTTAAGTATACTTAACAGTTTTCTACGTTCATATGGTTATTTTATTTTTGTGCGTGTTCGTATAATATTATTATTATATTCGGGTTGTCTTGTCTGGTTATGTTGTAAAGAATCGTTCCTTTATTTGTTCACTTGTCTATATTTTCGTTTTATTTACTTGTATTGTTGATAGGTATTGTCAGATTTTATCCATTTTGTAGGTAGTTGTAGGCCTCCATCGTAATGGTGTGGCAGTTTTCTTTCGAGGTGTAGATATTTCCTTCCAGTAGTCCCATCTCTATTTTCTCTTTCTTAATACTTTAGTCGTGAGTACAATTGTATGTATTTTTCTCGATGCATTCAATCGTATTTTTAATTTATGTTTTTCGATGGACATGTGCTGTTTGGCTGGTTAATATATTCAACTGTATCATTTTTCAGGAATAATTATGTCTTTGCTTTCTGGTTGTAGTATATTTGTTGATTGGTATACTTTTCATTTTGGAGTTTCTTCTGGTTGTTGTTTGTTCTGTTTAGTCTCTCCCGTTTTGCTCATTGAGGGTCTGATAGGCGTCTTTTTGTGGTGCGTTTTTCTTCAGGGGTATGTTTCTATTTTCTCTGACTCTTCTGTGATGTCTTCTTTGGTGTCTTCATACAACACACTAGAGTCAGTGTTTTGGTGTTAGCTTCATTTGTGTCTCTATATTGGCTTAGGTTTTATTTACTTTTTCCGTTTTTTCCATTAGTATTTTTTTTCTTTTTTGGTCCTGTTGACATTTTTGATTTGGGAGAATCTTATAACCAAGGTACGATGTTTTTCTCCACAGTTAATGCACTTCTTTTGGTGTTTGTGCATCAACTGTAACAATAATCCAGTTCAACATGCTCTGAGCAAATGATGAGAGTCGCTTTGCAGTCCTTGATGGTGTGGGTGTCAAATGGATAGCACTTGTAACAGATGTACATTGAATACTATCTGTTCTGATGTAATTTTAAAATAAAAACTAAGTATTCCGTGATCCATTGACCTTTTTGCCATTTCAGAGTCTTTGAAGATGGTTCTATCACCTTCCCGTTGATCCTCAATTTTATTACATGCTTTATTTTGGTACAGGTTTTCTTTATTTCTATTTCATCCCCGATTCATTTCTCTGTGTTATCCGTGAAGGAGGCATCTAAGCTTTTACAGATGATTGTCCCCTGTGCCATAATTTCAGAAGGTATTCTTATCTCCAGCTCAATACTTTTTGAATTCGGCCTTAGCTTCCTCTGATAAGTAACTTATTCACTTCTTTATGGTTGTTACAATATGCTGGGTATTGGCCACTAGTTTCAAGTACTCTTCTCAGAGCTACTCTCAGATTTCCACTTATATATCTAAGCACCGTGATTCTTCCTGTTTTTGTTATAATTCCGCTTAACACACAGGGAGATCATTTTATTCTTATTGGGTATCATACCATCGTTGGTGAGTGATCGTTCATTTGGGTTGTTTGCTTTTTTCTTGTGTTGTTTAGGGTTCGAATTCCTATTTTGTGTTTACGGACTATTTTTTTCTTATGTATATAAGTTTCTCTTCCCCTCGTTCAGTGCCCCAGTGAAATTGAACTTAAGCAAAATGAAATGATAGGTGGTTGGATGAATCAATGAATGAATGAGTATATAAACTTGAGTGGGCGCTTATAGAGGTGTAAGGGAGTTAATCGTGGAAGTCAATGATGACGTGCCACTCCCTCACGGCCTAGGTTGTCAAAGCTGCGTCTAGCATATACAGAGACGGCTGTTCTTCTTTTCTTCAGAAAGATATAACTTTAGAAATAGGTTGTCGAAACGGTATTGTCCGAGATAAAAAAACTTACCGTAAAAAGATCACGAAATTGATAGCTTCTTGTACAATTTAATGAAGTAAATAAAACTCTCAACCGTTTTACTAAACTCGATCCCGAATTGATATTCGAGCATTTAGAGGAGAATTCAATCGAATCCAACTAATACACAAATCTCAGACGGTTTCAGTCTAATACTGGGGGAAATTTCTTCATTTATAAAATACCTGGTACTTAGAGTACATCCCCATAAATGTTCAAAGTATGCATAGGATGCTCACTAAATTTGAAACCAAAAATAAAATTCAATGTGTGAACATTTACTCGAACAGGAAAAAGTAACGGAGATGAATGACCACTTTCAGTTAAACATGAAGGGGATCTTACGTTCTTTCTTATGCTATGCGAGGCTTACAGAACTACAAGAATATTCCTTTAGTTTTTAGATTTACAGGTCATCCAGCACTTCAGGAACTTGCTTTAAAAATTAATTGGATGAGTTTTCTTCCAAGTTTAAATATACAAAGTGAGGGAGGAACGACATTCGTTATCACAAATTTATGGCTGGAAAAGTCCATCCTCCAACTCGGTGCTACTTTGAGGGAATCCCCTCCGTGGCTGGAGGCGACTTCACCCCGACGTCAGCAAGAATTTAACGCTACACTCAGCCAGGTCCAGTAGTACAGGCTCGCAATCCGGAACGAGACGAGACACATCTCTTCTCAATTTGGCTTCACTTTCGCCTCCACGAGCGCAAAGGTAAGAAGCTTTCCCGTTGGAATTCCGCCCCAGTCAATTGGCAATTTCCCAGTAAAGACCGTTCTCGTTCACCAGCGCAAATACTTCCTCGTCAAAGTATTTTGAAGTAAATCTCAACCTTCTGCAATGCTCCTCCTCGAATCCCCCCCTTTCCTTCGTCGTCCAAGCAATAACTTCTGCAAGACGCGTGTGAATCCCTTTAATCCGGTCATCCCCTAAATATTTATTTGTATTTTGGCTCAGCGCAACTTTTGAAGACTTAATCTGAGTTTGATCATTTACCTGCCTTAAGCTCATTAACTTGTCCTTTTGCCTGACTATCGAACCACCAAAGTCCTAGATAATCGAATTTCATTTTATTTGTGTAAATATTTATTGTTGGGGTGTGTTATTAAATATTATTTTTCTACTTCTCTTTAAAATAACCCAGAACATCATTCAGCCATAACTAATAATTAACGGTCAATCTGCACTTGCTTTTCGTAATTGCCTGCGTACTTGTGGAACAGTTTCCCAAGAATTCACTTCCCCTCATTATATTACCCCATCATCTGGTAACGGAGCCGATGTCAGGTCTCTCGGGCGTCATTTTGCTCTATTGCTCACCACTCGGATAATCTCACTCCCCTCCATAGATAGATATATATCGGCTATACCTCGACAGTCACAAACGACCATCTTCTGATGACATCACGGCTGGAGGCGGTGTCGCGGGAACATCATTATTCTGACTTGGATTTTAGGGAACAGATTATTGCGCTTCAAAAACAAAGTACAAATAAACTTCAGGGTCAACACCTGTCTTTTCATATATATATATATATATATATATATATATATATATATATATATATATATATATATATATATATAATTTTGCATGTGTATTTCAGTAGAGTTTTAATCACTGTAGGTGCGGTAGGAATATTAAAGCATTTATTCGATTTTTTTAAGTTTCGCGGTTTTAGCTTCTCATCATCACTTTCCTGCTCATTTATTTTCGTGAATAATTTGCCAACTAAAACTTCAATCTTCACAAAATATCCAATTTGGGCAGTCCTGTGGCAAAATCGGCCTTCATTTCCCTCAATTGTCAGAAACCTGCCATTTCTTTCATTAGTTATCTCTTCTTCAATCATATCTGTATACAGTACTGAATTCTACTATCCTCATTTTGCATTAAATCTCATTATTATTATGTTTTGGTATATGTTATTCCAATCTTTTGTAGGTTCAATCTGTCTCTTCCGTTGTCGATAACTCTTCTTATCAATTATATTTTTCTTCATTACTCTTCTCTTTGTATTCCTTCTATCTCAACTTATTGATAAATTTCCACATTTTTGTAATCCTGTTCATTGCTTCCATAATTTACTTTTTACTATCTTATCATAAATATGAATTTCATCATTATTTGCCTCTGTACTCTATTTTTATGTCATATACATAGCTATAGAGCTTTGAACCTCTCTGCCTTTTCTTTATTATTTTCATTGTTTCATTCTCTTATCGCTTTCTTGCTTTTTTTAATGCCTTGTCTCATGTTTGCATTCATCAAAAGCCTAGCCTAGTTATATTTTTTATCTCTTTACTTCGTTTATTTTAGCTTTCAAAGTTTCATTAGCAGTTTTTTAATAACTCTATTAAGAGTTAACAATTCTTGTGTATTTATATTATGGATTGTACACTTCTGTTCTAAAGGATGTAAATTGTATTCTTTTATTGATTCAGTGTTTTATAGCAATCATGTTTCCAATTTAGTTTCTATGTTTCCAACTGTATGTAATTTATACTAAAGATCAGGTTAGGTCGTGTGGCACGAATTCTTTCAATACTTTAGGCCCGTTTTTAGGTATGATTTTTGCGTAGGAGATTACGTATATTTGCAAGAAGTAGAAGATTTCTTTTGTATAAGATCAGATAAAGGAAATAAATATAAAAATTTATTGTACTAAATCATTCATAATGTTTAGTTTTTTACTTACATACTTTACACTTCCAACAAATTCATACTGAATTGTACTGAAATTGAGTAAGTAAATAATATTAAAGTTATAGGCAATTTTCTAAATGTAATTGAATAATGATACAAAAGTAATAGAATAATAGGGGAAGAAAGGAAAGAGACAGCCTCGATCCACATTTGACGTCATCAAATTGCTACCTACGCCTGTTTGATCGATGGCTTTGGCTCGTCCTGTAAGATTAAGAACTAAAAGGGATCCCACTAAAAATGTGTCTATAAATAATTTTACATTTTTCATTTACCCTTTTCGTTCACTATATTCCTTTTTCATCAGTCGCGGGAGGTTGGCTTACAAGATCTTTCCTGACGTTTCCTACGTTGTGTGTAGTTTCTGGTAGCACTTTAGTAACGCGAGAAAAATATACATTCCGATCTATATAAAGAGGTCATTATTTCCTTCTATCATAGAGTTCAATCCTGTAGTTTTTATTTCCTATATAGGTTAGCCTTGGAAGTACCTCATAGCTCTTGCCTATTTTGTAGTTCTTCTTCTTCACTTGGTATTCTTAAGATGGAGCAATGATGGCCCTCGTCTGGAATTACGATAGGCTTCGCCGTGTCCCAGCAACTAACTAAAGCCTCCTTACCCCTTCAAATTTAATCATTTTTCTTTTATTATTCCTTGGCCCCCCTCTTTCCTGCGTATTTTACGGCCAGCTATGAAATTAAATTGTGTTGCGGAAGAATGAGGCGAGGTGGCCATAATAAGTACAATAACCGAGATTCAGAAATCAAGCAAGCGAGTGATAGTTTGAGGGCTGGTTGGTGCATGGCATTTTAAGGCTGATTGAATGTTCCGCTAGGTGTTGTAAGATGAATTTTATGAGAAAGGTTTGATGCGAATGGAATGATGGGATAGTTATATAACTTAGGTAAGGGCGAAGGGATGGTATAGGTGGAAAGGATAAAATAGATTAGGTAATTGAAAGAGCTGAAATAACTTCGATTTTATAGACCTAGATTCATTAATTTATAAATTTAAAGGAAAATGCAATAATTTACGATAGTTCGTCAGAAGAATCAAAGGTTATCTGCGAGGTCTCTTAAGATAGAGTGTTTGTTCCTATCTTATTTCTTTAAATGATTAATTAATGATATATGCAGTCATATATGCTCACTTTCAAATCACCCCAAATTAGCTGAAAGCTGTCCATGAGAAGGAAGGTAGAGTAGCGGATGATGAATAGACATGATAGACGTTTATAAATACACGGGTTTGGGCATCTACAATTAGACAATTGTGCCCTAAACACCAGTAAACCGCAAATCCCTAGTTGGTTTATAATAAAATCTTAAATTGGAAAGTTTAGTGACTCACCCTGGAGGTTCATCTGGTATCTAAGGCATTGCTTGGGGGTTTCTTGATACTCTCTAACTTCTACACTTTCTTTTCCACTCTTTGGCTTTGAGACATGCTTACACATCGGTATGAATGTGAAGTGAGATGTAAATCATAGTGAATTTTCCGAACGAGGGGAATGAAAAGTTTGCCTGAGCCTGGAGATACGAATATAAAGTTCATAGAAAACAACGTGGAATTTAGCAGTCATGAACATTTAGATGTAAATATATAGAAAAAAATGATATATAAGATCTTGATTTTCAGGATTATGCCGCAAAGCATCGAAAATTATTAAATTAAAACGATGGATCTAAACAGTTTTGAGAGAAGGCCGAAAAATCAAAGATTAGATCAGACCGAAGTCATAAAATGTAAAGGATTTAAACCAATTTCCATGGAACAGAAATGGAAATTTAATTCTATGGGAATTTTTTATCATCGCTAAGATGAGTATTGTTCAGAGTTTTTGTTGCTTACATTGGAGTCATGGTAAGATACGGATATCTTCTGAGGCATTGGGAGTTTAATTTCGATGTATGCTGCTGTGGTATAAGGTTAAGATATCCCTATAGCAATTGTACGGCACCTTAAGACTGCATCTGGCAAGCCTAGAGAACGATCTTCATTCATACCAAACAACTAAATTCACATGATAGGCCAATCCAATCGTCATGAAAACAACAGTTCTAGTTGTCTATTTTAATCTTTTCACCCACTAGTGGATAGATGCTATAGGTGTCGTACTATGGGTGAAAACACCATTTAACTGAGATTGAAAAAGGGAAAGTTAAAATAGCTATGTAAAAAAGTTGTTGTAAGGATTGATAGCACAATCTGTGTGATGAGTAGCATCGTTCAAGGATTCTCGAGGTACTTTAATGGTCATAAGTCCTTGCTATAGTAACTACTCCTAAAGAGACATTTACGAGCTACATTTAGTCCATTACTCACTTTAATTACCGTGTTTAATAAACAAAAATATTTCATATTGTGAGAGGTTCCTAAAAAGATATCCTATTTGTTGTTAAAAAATATTACAAAGCAAAATAGCAAAACCAGTTTCTAATGAGCAGATTAATATACGGGACTGTCTAGATTTTTGACCAACTGGAGGAACATAAACAAATGCCATTTATAAGAGAAAAATTAAGTTTACTAGTCACCTAACAGCGCAGAGTATAGGTTGTTTTTGAGAAATGCATTAAAAAAAGTTCAGTGTGTTTGTTAATAGATATTGCCTCAGGCTTATCCAACAAAGATATATTCATTCTAGAGCCCTGAAGGGGCCGAATATTTCCTCACAAGCCTGGCTAAAAAATTTAAACCTAGGCACAGTTAGAAAGGAGGAATAAAACTCATTAAGATCAAGTAAATAAAACCCTTCTCCAAAATGAACAAGTTAAGAAAATCCCTCTCCAAAGTGACCATGTAAAGATAATCCTTCACAAATATGAATATGACAAACCCTCCACAAAATGAACAAGATAAGACAATCCCACCCAAATTTCACCTAAACAATCCCCACTTAAAATGAGCAAGTAAAAACAAGCCCTTACTTAAATAACAAAAAAAAGATAATCCCTATAGGTATGAACAAGACAATCCAAGCCTAATATGGCCAAGACAATCAGTCCATAAATGACCAAGTAAAAACAATCCTTCCCAAATATGGCCAGACAATAACTCCACAAATAACCAAGTATAAACAGTCCCTCCCTAATATGAACAAAAACAGTATATTTTCATAATGATAAAGTAAAGACAATCTCTCTCAAATATGACCGAGATAAACCTTGCACAAAATGACCAAATAAAGACAATCTTCCTCAAAATGACCAAGTAAAGCAATCCCTCTGCAAAATGACCAATTAAACACAATCCCTCCATAAAATAACCAAGTAAATAAAATTCCTCATCAAAGTTAAAAAGTAAACATACTCCCTCCCTAAAATGACCAAGTGAGGACAATTCTTTCCCAAAATAACCAAGTAAAAACAATCCCTCCCTTAAATAACAAAAAGAAGACAATCCCAGCCAAATATGACATGCGCACACTTTTTGAGATATATCCTTCATCTATTCACTAATCACACTTACTGTGCAGGACATAACAGAAACAACGCATGCAAACACAACTAGATCTCAATGGGAGCTCCAGCAAAGAATATAATGCGTCAAACATTATTACAAGACAGGCTCGTTCAAGGAAGTGCAGGACACTTTCGTGCATCAGTTCGAATATGAAAAATCCCCTTTCAAGAGCAGAATTCACGACTGGATGGACCACTTAGAGAACTATGGGACTGTGAATAACCTCATTCCAGCCAGTGACAACCCTCCAAGTCATTTAGGATGCCCCAGGAAGCGTACATCTGAGCTGGTCGAGAGCGTGAGAGAGTCAGTTCAGCAGAGTCCAAAACGCCCTGTGCGCACGCAAAGTCATTCCCTCGGTATATCCCGTGAGACTTGCAGAAAAGTGTTAGTAATTGATGTAAAGGCCTACCCATAGAGAATAGAGAGGAAGTAGACCATTATAGCTTCAGACAAGGAGCAGAGAAAGGCTATGGTAGTCAAGATTTAGGAGACCCCAACTTTCCTTAACCTCCTTTGGACCTCAGATGAAGCTCACTTCCATCTTGAAGGAAAAGTAAACTCGAAGACAAATGTCTTCTGGGGGACCCCCAGAGCAAATTAGGTAGCTACCAAGCCCCATACACTCCCCTAAGTGCACGGTATATGCTGCAATCTCAGCCAGAGGCATCATTGGACCATTCTTCTTCGAGGAATCTGGCGCGACCTTGACAGTCACCAAGGGGCGGTATGTTGAGACTTTAAAACCTTCAAGAGGGAGCTACAAACCCTGTTCCCGTCATTATGGGAAAATTCTGGTTCCAGCGAGATGGAACAAGCTCTCACACCTCAAACCTGTCCCGAGATTGGCTGAAAGAGAATTTTGGTGGTTGTGTGATCAGTCTCAAGACTGATTTTGAGTGGGCGCCTCACAGCTCAAACCTTAGACCCCAGTATCTTTCTCTAGGGATACTCTAAAGACAGAGTGTATTCAGGGAGACCCAGGACTATCACTAAACTCAAGGAGGCCACAAGAGAGGAGATCAGAGCCATTAGCCGATCGGTTTCTAAGGACGTCATGGATAACTTTGTGCTGCACCTCAAGAAATGCAGAGCTAAATTGAGGTCATCTCGATCACGTGTTCTAGAATAAAGAAAAGTCAAAATACTCCCATGTTTTTAAAAAAACAATAAACTAGTTATCACCAAAGTTTCATTCAATCCTTCAGGAAATTAAGAAATGAGGCCTATCAAAAGTTGGGGCCCGTTTTTTCGGGTGACCCTGTATGTGCCAAATATGGCCAAGAAGATCCCTCCACAAATGACCAAGTAAAGACAATCTCTCCCAGATATGAACAAAACAATCACTCCACAAAATGACCAAGTAAGCAATCCCTCCCAAAATGACCAAGTAAAGACAATACCTCACTAATATGACCAAGAAAATCTCTCCTCATAATTATAAAGCAAAGACAATTCTTTCCAAATATGACCAAGATAATCATTACACAAGTGACCGGGTAAAGACAAGCTCGCCCAAATATGACCAAGAGAATCCCGCCACAAAATGACTAACAAATGACAATCCCACGACAAAATGACTAACAAATGACAATCCCTCCTCAAAATGACCAAGTTAAGCAATCATCTCCAAAATGACCAATTAAACACAATCCCTTCATAAAATAACCAAGTAAAGAAAATCCCCCATCAAAATGAAAAAGTAAACACACTCCCTCCCCAAAATAACCAAGTAAGGACAATCTCTCTTATGAATAACCAAATAAAGAAAATTCCTCCCTTACGTAACAAGATAAAGATAATCCTTCTTAAATATGAACAAGACAATCCCTTCCAAATATGGCTTTGACAATCCTTCCACAAAGGACAAAATAAAGACAATCCTTCCAAATATGACCAAGACAATCCCCCCACCAAATGAGTACCTAATAACAATCTTTCCTCAGAATGACCAAGTAAAGCAATCACCCCCAAAATAACCAAATAAAGTCAATGCATCCTCAAAATTAACAAGTAAATACACGCCCCAAAATGACCAGGTCAGCACAATTTGTCTCATAAATAACCAAGGTAAGACGATCAGTCCCAAATATGACTAAGACCATCCCTCCCCATAATGACCAAGTAAAAACACCCTCCTAAATAACTATGACAAGACAATAATCTTTCTACATAATGGCCAAGTACCGCAATCCCTGCCAAATGAATAAGTAAAGACAATCTTTCCCAAATATGGCCAAAAAACTCCTACAAAATGACTAGGTAGAGACAATCCCTCCCCAAAATGGCCAACACACTCCTTCTACAAAATGACTAGGTAGAGACGATTCCTCCCAAATATGGCTAACACACTCCTTACACAAAATGACTAGGTAGAGACAATCCCTCTCTAAAATAAATTCAAAATTAATTGGATGAGTTTTATATATGTTCTCTCAAAATGACTAGGTAAAAAGAAGCACTTTCGCTAAAGCTAAACGTTGATTGAATCGTCTTCTTTTAGACTTCAATATTATTTTAAAATGAAATTTGATGGAAGATATATTAAATTCATCCAATTACGTTTAAATTTATTATATTAAATAAAAGATAAAAAATATTTTTAATTAAAACGGGTTTGCGCTACAAATTGTTTAGCAAAAAGGATTCAAACCGTTGCATTTGTGCTTTAAACCCATATAAAATCCGATAGGTATGAGTATAGAAATTCTTGCATCTAATCATTTATTTGATTCTTAGTTATGTTAGGTTACCTAACTCGCCTTACCTTAACTTAAGCGAACAAAATCCCTCTCAGTAACCACCATTAAAGTTGATCCCTTACTTTTCATTTGAAATTCAGTGTCTTCAGTAGATTCCTTCTGTATCTAAGCCCAGCCAGGCCCTGGTTCAAATTTCTACATTTAGACTTGGCTCAGCCTAGTTTGGCCGAATTTGCTAGAGGAAGGATTTATTTGGAGTTACGCAAATGTCTTATGATATTACATTGGGTGGTAATCTGGATAAAAAACGCTGTAGTTTTTGAGAATTGCATCCCCCGAGTTCACTACAATACATAAAATCAGGCCCATACACTGCTTGGACAGTTCTAAAATTACCTAGACTAGGCCCATTCCGTGCCATGGGCTGTGAGTAAGGCTTTAGTCCGGATTCTGTTCCGTACAAGGCCCTAATTTGTACATCAATTAATTCAATAAAAAATTACCTAGAAATAAAGAGATGTCATTTACATACAGGTATATACAGATGCGTATCTGTTTGCTGTGTAATGAGATGCTGTGTATGATTTTAACTTCATTTTTTACTGGATGATGGTCTTATCTCACTCACTTTTTTAAAATAAATATCATAATATTCATTTTAACAGGATCCTTGCAACCATTTAACATTATAACGATGGACTTAGTACTTCCACGTCTGTGATAGCGTGAAGGGAATGCGATAAAAAATATGCCGCCATTTAAATGGGAGCGACGCACCCGTAAAATGCGCTACGTTGTTGCCTTATGAGGGCAAAGGAAGTTTGCCTATGAAATGGATGTTCATGAGAGGTTTGGGAGGTACGAGCGACTTTAAAGGGGGAATTAGGAAGACCCTCATCTTGGGGGGGGGGGGTATGGAAAGGTTTGGTAAAGGCATAGAACGTGAGGAAATGGTTGAATAACGCAGTCGAGACGGATTTTCGCCGAAAAATAATTGGAGAACTTTAAATTGTCTGGGTGGATGACGATGAATAGTGAAGACTACGTTGAAATGGTTTGACTGAGTTCATTTTTGTACAATGTACAATTGCTACATTTAGTCATGTCACTTCGCTGAATTTTGTTGAGAGAGTGGCAATTTATAGTGTCATTTCATCAGGGATGAGGGGTTTGGCGTATATTTAGTTATTTATCAACTAAGTAGGACTTTTACCATTAAAATTATTTAAATATTGTGAAATTTGACGTTTTTGCGGTATTTTAATCCAAATATCTTGCAATAGTTTGGTTTTATTGTTTCATAACAATGTTTGCCAAATTTACCCCACTGATCTTTTATTTTTTCTGCTTAATTAACCTTATTTGTTTATTTAATTTTTAAACATCGACATACTAAAATATTCACATTGAAATTTGGGTATTTTATTAATCTCTATAATTAATTTTCCAAACTAACGTATTATGAAAGATATGATTACTTGGCAACACAGCACACCAAAGCCGACCGGAAGCCATTCAAAAGTATACGAGGATTTATAAACAATATAAATAATTATATCTTAGTAAACTTACCTTTGTCCAAAATATTTTGAAAAATATAATATGTCTATTTTCGGCAACTGTAAATCTAGAATGATAATTTAAAAGACACACAAATATAGATATTTATATATTAATAAAACCACTTTAGTAGCGTAGGAGTGAATTCCTACTGTTTAGAGATAACAAACTCCTCTCGATATTTGTCAAATGTCGCCATCGCCATAGAAGTTATTACAAAATCCCGATTCTGATTACTTTGGTTTATGCGCACCAATGTCCTCAGTGTGTAAATTATAAGTGCACTACATCCTCTTCAGGCAAATTTAGGTACAGAATGTAGCATCAATGGAACAGTATATTTGAGGCTATTTTTTTTCATTATGAAAGGAAATGCGAGTAACCTTCTTTGCTATGGGCCATCTTTGCTATGGAATATCTTTGCTATGGAACATTTCTGCTATGGGCAATCTTTGCTATGGACCCTCTTAGCTATGGATCCTGTGGAAGTATGAATTCGAATGCGCCGTGTGGCTTAATTTTATCAGGCCTAGCCTGGGGCCAGCTATGTTTGTTTTCATTTATGACCACCATCCCCCACTCTGATAGCGTTGACCGCCTCTCTGGCCACTGATCTCTCATTCGTTCCCCCCCCCCCTCCCGTAGGGTAGAAAGAATTCCCTCACTGCCTCCCCGGTCGCTTCGTCAAGCGGCGCTCATCAAACTCCTTTGTTTTTATTATCTGACGACATTTTATCCCTTGGGACTTCGCTCGTCTCACCCCCCCCCCCACCCTTGCCTCTAGACGAACTCCGCTATTTAAGACGAGCCGCATAGTTCTCATCATAGAATGCGAGTTAAGATGTTTTGTCACTCAGATCAAGTGCATCTCTATTCCAGTCGAACCAAGCTTCGTCATCGTGTTCTTGAGCAGATTCTCTCCGTAATCCGCTCTGTTCAGAGAAAGATTACCACTAATTTATTACGTCCGGTAAGACTCTCCTGGGCTCGCCTCTTCTCATCCGTCTTCGTGGAGATTCTACGCCGTCCGTTGACGAGTCTCTAATGTGGTCGCTTCCTCCTCGACCCCCGCAAGTCGGAGTAATTGCAAACCCGTTGGAGGTCCCTGAACGCTCATATCCCCTGTTCGTTTTACGAAGACCTGGCCATTGGTCTTCCGCTCCCGTCAATCAACCGAGGTAATCCAGAATCCTACCCTCGTAAGTCAACTCATTCTCTCAAGTACTAAGAAGACCTCATAATCGCATAACGTAAAGATTTAGTAATCTTACTCCTCTTATTTAAACCATCGAATTAATTAATAATTCCCGGGCCCAGCTTCTATTAATTCATGCCCGCTATAAATTTCATTGTCAAGCTAACCTTTGTGCTAATTTCCATTATTATTCTTGTCTTAATATTTAATCATTTATCTTGTATTAAAGCTTATTTTTGTAGAGGTGTTTCCTTAAATAATTCCTGAGTTGAATCTGGCAAACGAGTTCTCCCTTTGAACAGCCAACCTGTAATTAAGTCGCACTCTTACTTTCGGAGGCCATTGCCTTCCCTTCGCTGCATACCTGCCTGAGTACAGGGCCAAGATTTACCTCCTCAAGTTGGGGAGGACGGGGATGGCAACTCCCTAATCCTTCTAGTGAAGATAATTTGGGGACCGATTACGGCACGTGTATCGCTTATTATCCCCTTTTGGAAGTGGTCAAAGGGGTAGGGGCACTCTTACTTGAGGGATGACAGTATTGTATTATTGACCATTATTAATTTCGGTAAACATTACGATCGGCGGCACGAACGATGGGACGCAAACTATTTCGTCCGGGTTCCAATATGTTTCACCTTTTTGGAGTAAATCACTACGTGGCTCCCCCTACGATGATCCTGAGTTTAAATCAATTGGGGGGATCTGGGGGCACAGCTTCCCCTATATAATCCTAAGTGTTTATAGAATAATGTTCTAACGTTTTTTAAACGTTTTTATTTAACCAAACGCACATGAATATTCCTGCGCGGGTGAACGAAACACACGCAAAAAAATACACTTTTTTGGGCGCGCCGCCCATCTTCATGTTTACCTTAATTTCATCATTATTATTATTAATTATCATTAATATCATATAATTATATTTATTATTATTATAGTACTTATAATCATACTTATTAACTTTGTATTATTGTTATTTAAATAGAGAGAATCAACAAGGGTGGGGACTTAAAAGGGAGGGGGGGGGGGTTAAATATCAAAAACGAGCTGTCAGAATCCAACGAGGGCATCGAGTGAAAACCTTTGCGGAATAAACTCTTACTCTGCGAGTGTTGGGGTAAGTAAGCCGGGAAGTACCAGATGTCAACTGTAGCACGATTTCTAAACAATATTCAACCGAATGGGATTATTTCTTCCACTATGATATCAGCTGCGCGTCGTAGAATATGCACATGCTCGAGGTTAGCGGAAACGCTTTATTAGATAGCCACTGTTTTATAATAATCCCATGAATTCTGAACTCCTGATCTTACGCGGACTTAATCCAACTCTATTTATCTATCATCTGTTAATTCAGCGATTCTCAAGCTATATTCACATATACACCTTCGCGCATTGAGACAACTATTATCAGATTAAAAAGTAATCAATTTACCTATTTATCTATTTAACTAATTAGTTACCTATTTATTTATCAGAAAAAAATTATTTACCACATTATTTTTTAATTAATCTGTGACTTTCACTAACTAAACCGTAATGTTCTGTAGATTATGTATACAACCTGTAGAACTGTAGATAGATCATTATTCTAATAATATGAGGTTGCTAAATCTTGGTGGGCTCCAGTTCTCCCCTTGAAGCCCTGACCCCCCCCACTTCCCTTTCATTGAGGAAATCCTCCCCCTCCCTTTCATTGAGGAAATTACCCCCTTCCCTTCCATTGAGGAAATCCTCCCCCTCCCTTCCATTGAGGAAATCCTCCCCCTCCCTTCTATTGAGGAAATCCTCCCCCTCCCTTCCATTGAAGAAATCCCCCCTCCCTTACATTGAGGAAATCCTCCCCCTCCCTACCATTGAGGAAATTTTCCCCCTCCCTTCCATTGAGAAAATCGTCCCCCTCCTTTCCATTGAGGAAATCCTCCCCCTCCCTTCCATTGGGGAAATTCCCCCCTCCCTTCCATTGAGGAAATCGTCCCCCTCCTTTCCATTGAGGAAATCGTCCCCCTCCCTTACATTGAGGAAATCCTCCCCCTCCCTCACATTGAGGAAATCCTCCCCCTCCCATACTTTGAGAAAATCTTCCCCCTCCTTACATTGAGGAAATCTTCCCTCTTCCTTCCATTGAGGAAATCCTCCCCCTCCCATACTTTGAGGAAATCTTCCTCCTCCCTTACATTGAGGAAATCTTCCCTCTCCCTTCCATTGAGGAAATCCTCCCCCTTCCTTACATTGAGGAAATCTTCCCCCTTCCTTACATTGAGGAAATCTTCCCTCTCCCTTCCATTGAGGAAATCCTCCCCCTCCCTTACATTGAGGAAATCCTCCCCCTCCCTTACATTGAGGAAATCTTTGCCCGGTTGAATCCCATGTGCAGTCTCTTGCCTATTTTTCCCTTCACATTGAGTGCCGCTTTGAAGATTTATTTGTGTGTGTGTGTATGTTTGGTATAAGAGTCAAATGCGCCATCCTCTTGAGTAGATGGTGAAATTGGCCTAAAAATCGCGATGAAAACCGAGGGTAACCCCATGAATACGGGAGCCGGTCATGATGCGGCGGGTAGGGAGGAGCAGGCAGAGAGGTAGTACTCTGGTTTTACAACCTGTCCCAGTGAGAAGAGTACAATTGTTCGTTTGAGGGAGGGCCGCCCTTTCCGCGTGTGGTGATTGTGGATTTGGGAACCCTTTTTGGGGTGGTTCCAAGCCGGAAGAGTAATTTGTTGTGTGTGCGAAGAGAAGCAGGAGGAATAAAGAGTGGTGTGGTGAAGTGGCTGTGTATGTGATGGCGAATGTGTCGGGAGCTATCGGCACATATGTATACCCAGACTCGCCGCACCTTCTAATTGGTGGCTGCTCTCTATCTCTCTCTGCCTGTGCCGATATATTTGGCGCCCGCTCTTGCGGGGGATCATTCATAACACTGTACAACAATAATTTTGCTACAGAAATGAGAAAGTATTTTTTATTGTAGTTTTTGGCGTAGATTACGAAAATGACCTTAGTTTTTTGTAATCTGCATAATTATTTTTTTAGTAATATTAGATTATTCAGTATATAAAGGTATGAAATATTTGTTATTATTTTTAGTTTATTTGACAGAAAGTACAAAGATAATTGGAAACAAAAAGCTTATTCATCAAAAGAAATTAACAAGTCCTTTAATACGTTTCAGAGTGTGGTATTATGAAAATATATTTTAAAAAAATAATGAAGATTTAAGATTTTTTCAAAATTGACGAAATCTATACAATATTCATATATATTTTTTAGAATTAGTGGCTTCTTTTTATGTACAATATCTTGTCTTTCTCTGTCAAGGGTCCAGCAGAAGTTAGCAAGCATTGCAGGACTCCATTTTCCTCTTTAAAGATTTTCTATAGTAGCAATATCTTGGTGGAATCTTTCACCATGTTCATCGCTGACGTCTGCTGGATTCTCTGGAAAGAAAGACAAATGGGAATGCAAAAAAAACACCTTTAGTGACATACTAAATCCCCACTCATTATAAGACCTGATGAAATTCTCAACACGAATGCGGTCATTTTCTGATTTGTGCCTTCCAAGGAGACCATTACATACACCTTTGCACTTATGCCAGGCCTCAAATTCTGGCTTGCTCACTTTTGCCTCAAACTCACTATCTACCATAAGTTGTCGAATCTGCGGGCCAACAAAGATTTCTTCTTTAATATTAGCATCACTAATCTTAGAAAGTTTTGGTTTTAAATATTTGAAGGATGGCTGTCCTTGCTTCAAGGCTTTCAAAAATTGTTTCATTAAACCAAATTCTATGTGAAGTGGTGGCAAAATTATGTTTTCATTAGGAACCAATGGTTGACGTATGACATTATGACAACCAAATTTTGTTTCTTCTCTTAAAGGCCATTCTGAGCGTATGTAATTTTCTCCCAGAGCTCTACTGTCTCACGGGCACAAAAAACACATAAATTTTATGTAGCCTGACTGCAAGTCATTTAAAATGGCTATACCTTAAGGTCAGCACAAATCAACCATTTATGTTCATTGTATTTAGTGCTTTTTAAAATGAAATCTAAATTCTCATAAGGTTATTTCCATTATGCAGAAGCACAGTTTTACTACTCTATAAAGAAGCTTCAATGAAAAGCTTCCATTGACTGAGATCATAATGTACACATATATATAATTCTTCAAAGAGACGGAGAATATTATTATAGTAGCATAAATTGTTGTCGGTCGAGGTTTAGTGAGCGAGTAATCCCAGTCCCACTTCCTGGACATATATTTTATTACCGCACCCAAGTGAAGCGGAGGTGAAGCGTATCCAATACACCTACCTTAGCCACTTCCAGTGAATAAGAATAACCCTAGTGCGTACCCTTTTGATCAAAGCTTAGATGATGATCTCCTGAGTGTGTCCCCCATTCAGTAAAAGCCAACCATGGGCAGGTCGATGGAATAATGCGTTTTAAGCCGAGTGGATTGCTTAATAATTGCCAAGAGATCGTCCAAATTAGTTAAACACACAGATACAAAAATAATCTTTAATGTACATGAATTTGAAATAAGCACAGTGTATATAAATATGAATAAGATTAATCTTGCACTGAATAAATAAGTACAAAAATGTCGTAGGCATTACTTGCAGATTACTCACTGGGATGTTTGCGTCTTAATGACATCAGACAGAACGAAGGGAATATTATTATTGAGTTAAAAACTGAATTAAGTAAGCACTTCTAATATTCGAGGGTATGGGCTCCGGATGAGAATTCTAGTTCACAAATAAACTGGTAAAGTTAGGGGAGGGGATAATTCAATTAACGAAATCTTTGAGTTCGTATGTTTTTTGAAGGGGACGGTGAAGATCTTCTTCTGCTGACGATGAGAGGATAATCCTAGACCGGTAATATACTGATCCTATGCCGGATCACGAAGGTGAGCCAAACGGTGACTCAAATCGGACTTCTTCCTCGAAGTACCTGGCAGATTATTCGGCTCCTGGAGTGGGTAGCCAAAACCGATTACCTAGCTACGTCTAGAGGAATCCACAGAGGGAGGTCCCGTGTAACCTCAGACTCTGAAGGGGTAGGGGGCCTGCGAGAAGTTTGGCATCTACAAGTACCGTGACGGCAACAACCAATTCCTCGAGAAGTTCCTTCCTTGCAGCGGGCGAACGGTTTCTTATGTGGATCGGGTTTCACACAAACTCAACGTAGGTCCAAGGGCTTCTGCCTGATTCCAGGGAGAAGTTTTCCTTTTATTTCTCCCACGAGCAAAATCGAGAGAGAGAATCGAATTCTCGTAAAATCCGTATTGTCGCGCGAAAGACCCTTTTTCATCTTTGGGCTGACGATATTTCATTCACGGCTTCGAGCCATCTCGGGTTTACGGCGGTGCGAAAAAGGGCGACGGAGAATTCGAGGCAGGCGAGAGGTGCGTTTGGAGATACGAGAAGGACGCAGCTTTGTGTCAGAGTGTTTCTGCATACACTTATGTACGCGGTATTTAGACTTCTACATTGTCAAATGAAAATTTATCTTGTAATTTGTTTAATGAAATGCAAAACTTAGTAATTCGAACATCTTCTGCTACTAAATTTCTTTCTTTCAGTCTCGAGGCCAGTAATCCACTTTGTTGCTTTGTTAAGTTTAGATCTCTTACAAGATCATCTAGATTAAGTTATAAAAAAGTTTTGTGAGTAGTATCAACAGTTTCAGGAACATAAATTTCAGTCTCTGGCTCAAATGATTCCATTCTGATTCATCAGAGTTAGGCAAAACAATTTCTGCATGTGGTTCAGGTACTGGTATGTCTTTTAAGTGAGGTATAGGCAGAATAGTAGATCTAAGGTTGGGATATACGACAGCCGAAGCCCAATTCGTTGTTTTACCCAAAAGTATGGAAATTATATGCATAAAATTTAAAGTTAGGTTCATATGTCTGATTACAATAAAGTGGTTATAAACTTAATTACTTTTATATTTAAAAAAAATAATATTACAGTATACTACTTCAAAATATAGGTACAGTGGACAATAAACAATTATTTACTTTATGTGCCTACCAAACAGAAATAACAGTCAGTGGCATGATCTTGGAGCTCTCGCCTTACCATTAGAACAACAAATTGAAGGCTTTTTATTTTCCTTTAGACTATTTTGATAAAAGATTGAAGCATGTCGTGCAACAGATATGTGGAGCTTATGGCCTGGTTTATCTTGGTTGCCAATTTTACATCCAAAATACAAATTATATAGTTTTTTCACTAAAGAATAATTTTTTCTTTGATTTTTTAAATGTTACTGAACCACATATGTAGCAGAATAAATCTGGGCTATTTTGACACTGTCCTCTTGGCATTTTAATTAAAATTGTTGATTTTATTAAAAGTTTTATCTAGTTAAATAACCTGGAAATAAGAAATAAACGAATGAAATTTGTTGAAATCTTCAAAATTTGCTAAAAATAGTAATTGGCAACTTACAAAGAACTGGAGCTATTTCGATAAAAATGACTTCCATTTTTTAAATCTATACATAAAACTACATTCAAAAATATTATTCTAATCTTTGTAGTCGACAAAAAGTTAAATTTTGTTAAACAGTGTATTTAATTGATAATTATGCATACTTACCAGGAATTGTTAATAATCATGCATGATTAACGTTTTTTAATAAACAATTAATACTTATGCATAATTGCCCGAGATATTAATAATTATATCTAATTACCTGGTTGTATTAATAACTTTGTATAATTATGGCGATTATTAATACTTACGCATCATTACGGAGATTATTAATAATGAATAAGTATGCAAAAATACAGGGCATATTAATATTTACCGAAAATGCCCGGGATTTTATTAATAATTATGGATAATTACCGGATATATTAATAATTATGAATAATTACCAGGGTGTATTAATAATTAAGCTAAATTACATAGTATTATTAATAATAATTCATAATCACGCTGATTATTAATAACCATGTATAATTACTAGGATTCTTAATAATGATTTATAATTGCTGTAAATTATTAATAATTCTGCATAATTACAGAGATTGTAAATTTTTGAAAATTAACTGTGACCATTAATAATTCATATTTATTCATTAATGAGAATTATTAATAATTCGTAATTGTCCATAATATCTGTGATATTATTTTTACCTAATTACCGGATATTATTAATAAACAATAATTGTGTATTATTATAGGAAATTATTTATAATTATGCATAATAACATATAATTACCTGGGATTATTAATAACTTATTATTATGTATAATTACCGTGGATTATTAATAATTATGAACAATTTGTTGTGGTTATTAATAACCTCTTACTTATTTCTTAACAGAATTTGCCACTCTCATTCGGACGATGGACATTAAGACAATTCTGCGCGTTTTAATTTTTTTTTTAATTAAATCTGCTACGTCATTTAGCTATAGTTCTCCCTCGATTCCCGAACGGTGCAGTTCTTATTAAATTTTCATTGGTTCTAATTTCAGTCCGTTTCTAATACGTCTTTCTTAATATCTTTTGAGCTTGTTCAATAACTCCTCCATGTTGACCAGTTCGTAGGTTGAAGAATGGCACCATAATATGATCAGTAACATCATCATCTTCAGAATCTTCACCCCCCCCACCAATTTTCTCATTATGCTGAATGTGATGATATTTTCTGTGTGTTTGTTATTAGTCCTTTTACCCGTACTATCTGCTTTACACCTTCCAGGATCCACATTATGATTGCGCATGATTTCGGTCCGGTCGAGCAAAAAGACTCTCCATAACTATCCTTGATCTCGCCTGTGAAATCGCTCAATGGTAGTAGTTAATCGCTTTCCCTGACTATGAAGATTACACTATCTCTACCGCAAAATAGGAACCATCCACCAAGGAATGAAAGGAGCTTGTACTTTGTCACTCTTACATAAGCAGTCGTAAAAGCGGGTAGAGGGATATTGTTGACGGAGTATTCGATATCAACGTACTTTGTCTGTTCATAGCTTGCGATAAATCCATCCGCAATGATCACCAAACTGATAAGCAGCAGCGAATCATCTCTCAAAATCTTGATAACTTCATCATCATTTCGGCAGATCTGAATGCTGGGGCCACGTATCCTTTATGCGTATTTCTCTCAAAGGATGGAAAGATATAAAAGAGAATTGAAATTATTTTAAATGATTATAACCAATAGCATACATTACTTATGTGCACACATACACGCGGACACGCAAAACTAAATTAGATTTGGCTCTGAATCGTTTTTCAGGCTTTTTAGTAGTATGCGACTCTATATCTCACTAGGTCGTCGGTCGGTCAGTTCCCGTTTAGCTTTTCTTTGTTTTTTTGGTAATAACATTGTAAGCTTGGGAATTATTTTGTTTTGGCAATTACATCATAACTATTCGGCTGATTCTAACAAAATTTGAAATCCTTATGTTGTTTTACATTCCCTTTCGAATGATATAATTGCTAAAGTCCTCACAAGTTAGCAAGGAAATTATTTGGCAATGATTTAATTACTATTCGGCCGATTTTAACGAAATCTGAAACCCTTATGTTGTTTTATATTCTCTTTCGAATGATATAATTAACAAGGTCTTCTTAAGGTTAATCCTGGAACTATTGAAATTTTTGAAGGTCGTAAGGTCATAAATCAGAATAAGTGACAGCACGAAACTTTGGTCAGCAGACCTTTTTCTCTATCCTGTCGATTCGTATTTCTAAATCCTCAACTCTGTTAATTTATATATATATATATATATATATATATATATATATATATATATATTATATATATATATATATATATATGTCGTGGTATAGGTTCCTATATACCATGCATATATCCATTATATATGATTTTAGAGTGCGCGGGGTTTCCTTTTTAATACCTTTGGGTCAGTCGGATCCGATTACGAGGTCAGATTCTCGTAAGGGAGGGCTATTCCATTAGAGCTACTTTGATTCTCTGTATTAGCTGAGTGTTTCTGTCTTACTTGGTTACAGGGCTATTACACGGCTACGATGAGCTCAAAGGTTGAAAGTAAAGGAGTTGACAAAAAGGGACTTTAATACACATTAATAACTTAGGTTAAATGGTAAAACAATAAAAGACATATAATAATACAAATAGTTACAGTGGTCAACGGGTTAGTAATAAGATTAGGTATTTAAAATGCAATAAAAATGGGTAGGCTGAATGGAATTAAAGTAGGGCTTTACACGGGGACACAGTAAGCACACAATGAAAATGGGAAGGGGTAGGGGGGCAGTAGGCGGCAATTATAAATATTGGGGAAGCAAAATATTCGTTACAATACCTTGTACAAAATGGAGGGGGAGAAGATGGTCGTTAACTGCGAAGTGGGGATAGAGGTTGAGTCACTTCGACGGGGTCCAGGGTCAACCTGCTCGGAGTTAAGGTATTCCTTTGAGATGGCGTGGGGGGGTGGGAGCCTTCGAGAGTGGAGGCTGCGAATTCTTCCGGTGGAATCTCTTCGAAAAAAACGGAGGTTGAGTTTCTCTGAGACGTCAAACGGGTTGTTTGAACGATTATGCGTAATTAAGGGGGTATTACGCGAAGATTACTCTTCAATGAAGCCTTTTAAGACAAGATTTGGGTTCTTATTTGGAGATGGAGACGTTGCACGGAGTCAGAGACGGGTATTCTTACGGGGAGAGGATCTTTGACTAATCTAGGATGGATATTCGTTTATCTAAGGCGGGATATTCAGTTTTATCTCGCAAAATTTCCTTGCCTTCGGCGTATGACAACCCGAATCGAGGAAGGGTAAGATACTCTGCTCCTGTGCGCTCTTCTCGCACACAATCTCCTTGATTTCTGGCAACAGGGGTATAATATATCTACGCCGGGAGTGAGGGAGCTTACCCCATAGAAGGGGCGGGGGGACTATCGTCCATCGTTTGAGTAGTGCGACCGCGGCGATCCCAGCGTGGCTAGAAGGGGGGGGGGGATATGGGGAAAACTCCTTGTCTAAATACTCGGATTGATAAGGGCGGCATTCCATCAGCCCGCTCTTGTTGTTTCTCATGCTTTTGAGCTTGGAAAATTGTTCTAAGCGCCAACGAGGTCAATCACGATGGACAACTTCAAAATGGGGGCAGAAACTAACTTCATTTTCAAGGAGTTAAAATTAGCAGTGGCCTTCGGGTTCCAGGTTATTGAGTCGAGGGACGCAAAATTTAGGCCAAATTTCTGGAGGATGAAGTGGATCCCATTAAAGACCGGCGATGCTTCTTATTGCCGAGAAGAGGCATATCGACGATCGCCTATCTTATAGCAACGTGATATTTTGAAAGGGGAGAAATTTAGTTTAGAATTCCTTTTTAAAATTATTATAATTGGCAAAGTTCATAAAATTTATAAAAATTTAACCATGGCTGCTTTTTTGTAGATTTTAAATTTTAATCTTAGTAGCGAAGCGCAAGGGAGTGGCAAAGCTATTGCCTGGTCTTCTAATAATTTACTCTTGGTCTATCTTTTTACACATCAATGATTATTTTCTGGGCCTAAATGCATATAAAAACTTTTATCTGAATTCTTTTGATATATGTAAAAAAATATGTTCAAGACCTTTTTTATCTAAATTTTCTCTAATAATTTCATTTTGCTCTCCGTTTATAAGGGCCAGTAGCTATTTAATCCTGATATAGATTAAAATAGAAAAATATAGTTTACAAATAACTTCAATAAAATGATTGAATATACGATCCCCCTCCCCTTTCCCGAAAAAAAACAGCTATGTTTAAATTTTAGTTAATTTTCTGAACTTTTGTAATTCTTTTTGTTTTATAAAAATCCAAAATATTCGATTATCATATATATCTTTTCTGAACTTCACCGTTTTGTTTTTATAAAACCCAAATTTAAAATATACTTCCTTGACTAGATCCATATCCCGGTATTTGCCCCTGGTTTATTTGTAAATACAATTTTTTTTCAACAAAAAAAATCCTGAAAATTTCCGGTGTTGAAATATAGTACATATAATGGAGATATTTAAATGATGGTACTATTCAATGAAGCTTTTGGTTGAAAATGGTAAAATTTATTTCTGTAAAACTATATTTTCAGAAGCTGAGTTCGGAAACTCAAATAACCAATGCTTTTTTGTATGTTTATATCACATTTTGCATTTGGAATTTGAAAAAAAAAATTATTTGCTTAATGGACTTGAACTCAGGGTTTAAATCCATTCGTAATTTATTTAGTAATTTATTTATTTAGTAATTTATAATCTCTGAAATGTGATTCATCACACGGATCTTATTGACCTAGCGAAACGTGAAAGTTCTCTAGGCTTTTTATTTAACAGGCAATATGGTTCAGGTGTATAGTATGGCAAACCATGGTACATCTGATATCTACATGATTGCGCGCCCTCCAACTTCCAGCTAAACAAAGATCTACAACGATTTTTCTTCGAAACTTTTTACGTCCTCTATTTTCATTATTTTTACACAGATCTCTTCTTACCCTCTTTATGAAGATGTCTTTGTTAGTCTTTGATTTAAATGCAATTATTAGGTTGTCAAGAATTTAATATTGTTTTTAAGAGAATTATAACAAAACTAGTTCTTAGAGTATTTTTACAAATTTGCTGCAAGCTGTCTAAGTGAAATTGTAGTAATTAATACCTAGTACTTTCTTAAATTAGGCTCTAGACAAAAATCTATTTTTTGTATAATAAAACCTATTTTAATGTCCCTTTACGAACCACATTAATTTCTTGATAATCTCCTTAAAATTTTAGAAAGGATCTTTCGTTGAGGTTTTAATTGTATTTAACGATTCTAAGCATTTTTAAACAATTCACAACTGAATATCCTAGCACCTTTTTTGGCCTAGATGGAGTTAACATTGATTTCACTCATACATTCACTGTTTATGATCCTAGTGCCGCAGAAAAAAGCGGGTGGGCAAAGGAACAACTTTACAGTTAAGCTGAGACAAGAAACCTTTTGAAACTTGGTGGCAAGTTGAACTAACGTAAATGTGTTGGTGACAGACCAACAACTGGTAGACAACAAACAGAGGAGGAGAATATTTCTAGTACTTTATTCTGTCAGAATTTAACGTATAATAAAATAGTTATCTTTCAAACCCGCAGTGAATAAGGATACAGTCACCATAGCAGAAAAATGGCCAGGTTCTTGGAAATAGACCCCATTTAATTTCAGAATTGAGGCTGAAGACGTGTTGTATATTATCGAAACTTGTGTCCTTCCAAAGTGTGCGCAACCAGAGCGACTGTTTCCTTAAGTATTAACCGTGCACATGAATGTGAGTTTCAGACAGCTCTTATATGTGAGCATTGCCATTCTTAGCTCGGGGACAGGAAGATGTCAGCGACCACTTTTTACCTTGCAGCAATAGTTGGTTGTTCGTGTGTAGTGGTCATGTAACAGTGCCGCACATTTATTTTTATCCTAGATAAAAATGAATTTACAACCAAGTCGTGTAATAAAGTTTCTTAGTTTCTAATTCCTTCGATTTCTTGAGTTATATTAATATTACTAAATATCTTTCAATCAAACCAATTCTGCAATTGGTTCATATTTTTTATAGTTACAAATAATGCAAACGAGCGTTCACCGTTCTGGATTAATTACATTATTATGGAGATAATGACTGACTATCACAAAACACACGTGGCAGTATATTATTTGCAACCCTTAGGATAAAGAAAGAATGATTGCATGCAATATAATTTTTAATAAGACGTTATCAAGTAAATCAATATTCAAAAATAACGATTAATTTCATGTTTCCTGCTAGTGTTATTTTTTCCAAACTGACTTTTAAAAAATCGTTATTTACTTCCTCCAGATGTTTGTTATATGTACCATCTGGCTATATGAGCCATCTGGCCGAGAGAGGTCCTAATATCTCACACACGAGAGAATATTCAATAAATTTTAGGCTCTTTTTGATTAATTACAGAAGGTTTGTTACCGGCATCGTTCATCTTTAATTACATGAGAATTCTAATCATTATTTTAAAATTTCCTTTACATCGCTGCTGTCTTTTTGAACGGTCCCTCTTGTTTTCATAGGTTGGGTTAGTTCCTATACTAGAGTTATTAGTTCGTATACTAGTTTCAATTGTATATAATTGCTACAGTTTTCTAATGAGGATTCCGTCAATTCATCTTTTAGTTCATTAAAGTTGCTTGTAGGATAATTTTAAAGGGATTTTACTTTTTGGAGATAATTTAAGAGGATTTGTTTTCTCTGTGATGAGGTTGACTCCCTCTCCTATCGTCTCAATTGGGTTGAAGGGAAAATACCCCCGCTACATCTGAAATCTGGAGGACTGGCGCGAGCTGGTGCCTTACCTCATGGTCGTTTTTGTTCCTCTTTTAAATCTCACATTCTCTTGTTTACAATTGTTTTATTCTTCCAGCAGATTTATATAATATGACTTTAAGGGAATTATTCCTGTGGACTAGTAGTTAATCATTCTCATCTGTATATATAATAATAATAGGTTGTCGTAGAATTGCTCATAGTCTGGTCCAATAATTATTCTAGTCCTTGATCTGGACACACCGCTTTTGTTTAAGTCGATGGTATTGACCCTATGACTCAATCTACGATAATATATATTATATATATATATATATATATATATATATATATATATATATATATATATATATATATATATATATATATCCTTTAATTCCTACTGAACGTGCGAAAGCTGGTCAGAGGCGAGTTGTGCCACGGCCAGGATTCTCATTATAAAAGTCCCACTTGTTACTGGGGGGGGGGAGGTTTGTGATTGTTAAATTCTAAGAGTGCATAATACAGGTTGAATAAATTAGCCGAAGGGATTCTTAATTAAAGTCGTGTCACGGGTACGTCAAAAAGGAGCAGCCAAAAATAAACACACGAACAAAAATAAACTTTACTTTACACAAAAAATAATAATTAGTAGCAAAAGTTAAACGGGCATTTAGGTAAATAAGGATTAAATATTAAACACTGACGTTAAGCGTCTAGATTTATAATGACTTAATGGGAGTATCAATCACTGTTTATTAAATAGATAATTTAAGAATAGCGGGACACTGGGTTACAGATTACCATTAATTGTGATAGATTGGAGAGACGACTACTCAGGTCCAGACGGGGTGGTTCGGGTGGCGCTAACACAAGTTCTCGGGGAGAGGGGGGATAAGACGACGGGTTCGGGGCTGCTGACTACAGTTCCGGTTAGTTCACTCCTAACTGGATGTGACATTAACAAATAGTAACTTCTAGTAACTATTTGGATGTTCCTTTTTCTTTCTCAAGTTAAGTTGAGCAACAGAGCGTATTCTTCTAGTCACAGACTCTGAGGGGCGGGATTTGCCTCAGGAACACTTTGAGACAGCGACCAAGTTAACTCGGCGGCTCGTTGGCAGTCGATACGTTACGGCAACGACTCTCGTTCAACGTGACGGTTCCTCGAGTAGGTTTGGGACACTGCTCTAGAGGGATGAACGGCGTTGTCATTTATACCGCGGACTGTGTGAAATCGAGAGAGAGATTCCATTCACGACAATTCGCTTATCGCAGCGCCTCCTGGACAATCTCCATGGTATCATAAAGAAGGCAAATAAAATTTAGGGTTCTCTGTGAGATAGGCCTTCTTTCGTCAGAATTCCTGTCGCCTGTTGGGAGAAGGGGGGGGGGACGAAGGTCAACTCAAACGACAAATTTCTTTCGTTTCAAGGATTGTCTGGCGGCATGCGAGTATATACGTTCCATACCCTCACATAGGTATTTATAATGCGCCTTTTCGGGCCGTTAGCCCTCCCAGAGTGAAGGTTGTGTAGCGAGTGTAGAGGAAGTTTATATGGGAGAGAAGGCAATTCTGAAGTGATGAGTCTTCAGGAGACGTTTAAAAGTAGCAAGGGAGGGAAAGGATCGGACTTCTGCAGGAAGAGCATTCCAGAGTCTAGGAGCACACACTGAGAAGGAACGAGCACCCATCGAGCAGAGAACATAACGAGGAGTGTTCAAAAGGGAAGCGAGGTTAGACCGTAGTGCCCGAGGAGTTTGACGACGGGAGATAGCAGACGAAAGATAAGGTGGGGCCTAGAGGTTTAGGGCCTTGTAGGTGATGAAAAGAATGTTATAGTGGGTCCGGAAGCGAATAGGTAACCATTGTAGCTCCTGTAACAGAGGCATCGAAGGAGAGAACCGGGTGCAGCGAAGGAGGAGCCGGGAAGCATAGTTTTGAACTAGTTGTAGGGGGAGAAGTGACGAAGAAGGGAGATTCACTAGAAGAGAATTGCAGTAGTCTAAGCGTGAGGTGATGAAGAGCAGTCTCAAGGCTTCGTCGATCAAAATGAGATCAAACACGTTAAAAGTTGCGGAGGAAACCGAGGGAAGACTTACAGATACGATGGATATCCGGTTTAAACGAGAGTTGATCGTCGGAAACAACACCAAGATTACTGCCGGTATCAGAGATGGTGGCATTGATTTCTCCAAGGTTAAAGGAGGGGAAAAAAGCTTTAGATTTCTCCACCATCAAAGCGGTACCAACAAGGAGAACTCCAGTTTTATCGTCATTAAGTTTAGACAGTTGACAGTTACCCATTCGTTTATGGAGGTGTAGACTGAAAGGAGCTTGGTAATTAATTGAGAGAAGGACACAGGGGATGAAGAAAGGTATATCGGAGTGTCATCAGCATAGAGGTGGAAGGACAGGCCCAAATCCATCTTCTAATTTGACTATATCAAAAGAAGGAATTCTGATAGTAAAAAAGCAGGTTTCTTATACAAATTCTACTAATGTGTTTATTTCTATCGCCTACTGTGACTATTCATACCATTCTACTACGGTTTTGGTTCTTCAATATTTGTATTGAAGTCCCTCATAATCATATTGGACTGTTGTTTTCGGTCGGCCTTCATTAATGCAAGATTGAAGTTCTCAACCTCTTATCTGAGTACTAGGTTTTATGGGTAAATATACGAGTACTTCAATTACTCTTAGTAAAAACGTGCTATTTTAGTTACTAATGTGATTAATTTTTCAGATACTCCAATAATTTCGGTTATGAGAAACTCTAAGCCACAATTATGTCACGTTTTGCCATTTATAAGAGAGAATGTGAGCGTTTTTCAATGGCCTATATTTCCTTCTCTCCTTAATTCGTGAAGGACGATGATGTTTCAGTCTGTTCTCTTAAGTTCTAACCTAAGTTCAGAAAGCTTAGTGTCACTTGAAAGTGGCAAGTTTTTCTAAATAGGCAAAGTCATTAACCATCGGCAACTTATATATTTTTTTATGTAAAATTTAATAGAAGTAATCAAACGTTGCATTTTGTTTTAGTATATTTGTATCATAATTTAAAGGGTAAATATAGAAAAAATATAGAACCCAAGCTCATTTAATTCAATATACAATCTGTCAAGTGCCTTAACAACAAAGTAACTATACCATAATTAGATAAAACGGAAAGCTCGCCTTTCACTTCCATACTTAGGAACCATACATTTGCATGTAATTAGATAAAGAGATCGATAGGTAATAGCTAGACAAATAGATACGAATAAACGCTTAGCAGTTCACAAAGTTTACTTTTTTTTTCAAAAGCTCAACTGTTCTTTGTATCTGACTCTCTCATCTGCTGACCAAACTCTGTATTTAATTTTTCCGAATCTCAATGATGTTATAGCAGAAATCGTGCCGTGCGAGCATCAAAGAAAAGGCACTGCCTGAAAAAACTGCCTCTTCATAAGTAATTCTCACAAAATATTGCTTAGGAATTTGTTATACGAGTAAGATCAAAAACACTTTCTGCTTGATGTCATACTTTTCCGGTGCCACTTTTAAGATAGGTTAGGAAATGTGAATGCCCGCCCACTGGTCGTAAAAGTAGAAAATAAATATCAGTGTTGGCAAGTGACCTGTCTTTCTTAGGTTAGCATTGGTCGACCCACTTAAAAACCTGTGAAAACTCCTCCCACGTAATATAGGATTTAAAGATTTCCATTAAATTAGTAAAAAAGCTCCTCCTAAGTACTATCCTATTGAATAAAGCTAAAGACATACAGCTTCCTTTTCTCTCCGCCAATGCGTCGTACCGGGTCTCCATCAAGGAGGGGCAGGCAAACATCGAGTTGTTCTGACCACTTAGGGTCACATGCCCTTATACTGCGATTGAACCCCCTGCAAGAATCATCATTCAACGTCAGATTGCACCCTGTACCAAGCTACCAGGCAGTCCCTTCTTGACTGCGTGGCCCATCTACCAAATGAGGGTCATTGGTGCCGTAACCATAGTTACAAGTCCAGAAAGAAGCACATCAACAATTCAATTCATATTCTTCAGAAATGTTTCTATTCGTTTTGGCATGCTAAAGACCAAATTTGTGGTGATATCTTGATTGATATTGCTCCATTTTTGTTCAATAAGAAACACCAAATGCTCTCAATTGGATAGATTCTTTTTAATCAACCGCCGGATTGATTATCGCTCACAAATACCTATTATTATTATATTATATTATATTATTATTATTATTTGATTCAAATCTGGCAAATTCCTGAGCCAAGGTACCAAAAGTTCGATCTTTTTTCACAAAGATCTTTGGTATTGCCTTTTATTTGTGACAAGGTGCGCCATAATGCTGAAAAATGCAATTATCATTCACATATTGGTTCTGAGCTGTTGGGAAAAGGTGCTGATGAAGAACGTTTTAGTACCCTTTTTAGTTCTTGGCCATGTTCTTGGGCAAAATACTTAACGTTTAAGTTCCTTGAGATAAGAAGCAGCACGAGACAGGAAGAGTCTCTGGATGCTTCACCGTAGGCACGATGCAGGATCGTGAAAGCACTCTCCTTTTATCCTCCTAACGAGAGTTATTCCTGAATCTTTAAACAAGTAGAAAAGAGGTTCATCAGAGAATATCCCTTTGTTTTAGCCTTTAACAGTCCAATATTTACATTATCTATGTCGGGGTATAACATTCTATTACATCAATACCATATTATATCTATGGAGGAGGGACCGATAACTTACAGGTGAACTGACGACGGGACGGAACACCGCTAGTTTAGACGGGCTGAAATGCGAGATAAGAGTGCAACGAGTTTAGGTAACAAATGGGCAATGGCAAAGCTCAAGTTTATTTAAAGAGGCATGTAAAAAAATATAATTTTATTTACATAAAAATAATGAGAGAATAGATGGGTAAAATTACCTTAGAGAATTAACGGACAAAATCACATCAGTAAACGAAGAGGGAAATTGTAGTCATAAATCAGACTATGAAGTAGAACTTAAGGTATTACAGGAGGAGACTATTCAAGTGGAGGGGGGGGATTAACTCAATTGGGTTACTGAATGTGGGAGAAACGTTGGCTTACGGATGTCTTCTGCACGTGAGGTGAGGCCGCTCGGAACTTTTGAGCGATAACTTGAAGTGATGATAGTTTTCCAAAAACAGGGGGGCGGGTGGTAACTTCCGGTCCAGGGGAGAGTATTTCCGCCACCCAAAATAAGGGGCGAACGAAGAAGGGCTTCGACAGGAGTTGATGAGAGAAGTCCGGAAAATCACCCGGTGTGGATCGTTAAGTGGAATTACCTCACTGGCTGGGGCTAATTCCAAAAACACAAAATAGTTCAGCTGTCACTTTGCTTTGTTGTTAGCACTTGACTTGGAACTATGGAGAATCTTCTGGGGTCCGGGCAAGACTTCTAAACTCTGTGTCTCTTCATGGGAGTCGAGCGCTATTTATGTCCGAGGCTCGCTCCGGGGTTGAGGGGCGGTAGGCGGGAAACAGCTCTACTCTCGAAGGGCCTCGAATCTTCTTGCAGAGGCTATTCTGCCCGTGTAAAAGTGAATCATGGTGGACACGGTTTAAGGCTACCGCTTATGGAAGGGGGGGAGGGTAGGCTCACCAATTTAGGCATAACCGGGCCTTCTGCAGCGCACGAAAGTTCTGTCTGCTCAAGAGATTTTACGTGGGGTTCCCTCACACATCTCCCAACCGAAGGATGATGCTTTACAGAGCAGTTTCGTAGGAAAGGATCATCTCAACCCGTCAAACTAGAATTATCAAAGGTCTATGGAAATTCTGACCTGCTACGACAGGTGTACACACACAAAAAAAAAACGTAAATCTGAGCTCAGTGGGGAATTTACGGACATAAGCCTTAAACAAGTCGATTCTAGAGAATTTTACTAATACATTTTTAAACAACAGAAAAATCGCAGGAGAACATTGGCAACATTTCAGTGGAACCCCCCAAAAAACAAACAATTAAATGGAGGCATAAACATGTGACTAAAGACTAAATAATTTAGTGGACCCTCAGAAAATCAGAATTAGGAACATTGATGATATAATATACATATATATATATATATATATATATATATATATATATATATATATATATATATATATATATATATATATATATACAATTCACGTGGAAAACCTTCGCTCCCGCCTGAGTATGGATGAGGTAATCCACGGGTCCTCTAGCCTCGAGGACGGGGTACGGTCCCTTTCACTGGCTAAGGATTTTGTTGTTTCTAGTGGAAAGTAGCACCAGCACTTTCGCGCCAGGCTTGAATTTTCGTTCTCGTTACTTAATGTCCAATTAGGTCTCAAACCTCTCAAAAAGTCTTTCTTCACGGGATTAGAGACTCGTTTGTTGCCTCTGGTGGACTCACGCTCGAGGGCTTTAGTTTTATCCCAAAGGGGTGGGGGGTGGGGGGGTCGCGCACTCCTTCTGGGCACGGGAAAACTTATCGCTCCGGAGGGCTTGGAAATCCCGGTCGATAGGGGTTTTCAGGGGAACAGGTGCACGGCATTTCAGGGCTGCCTTTGTAGCGGTAATCACGGGCTGGGCCAAAGGATGGTCCTGAATTACGGGGTTCTGATCGAATAAAACGGAGCAGAACTGGATTGGGGCGGCTACCACTTCGGCCCAACCGGACATATAGTCACACTCGATGTGAGATCAAATTACTGGGAAACGAATGGCCCGGCCAAGGTAGTCGTGGATACCGCAAATTTCTTGTGGTCTGGCCCAAAATGGGGGAGTAGGTCCTCAGACACTATAATACAGGTGCACCCGGTGTCACGGACGAGGGTGGATACTCGGTGACCGTTCACAGTTCCGTTCTCGAACTTCAACCCACCAGGGTTGTTCTCATTAAAGTGAAAGTTTACCTGATGGACCGGGTCTTTGGTGGGCGAGGGAGGATCGGGAGTCTCCTGAGGCGACGGAGGATGATCAGGGGCCACCCAGATTTGGTACACTTGGTGTGACAAAGAGTTTGCAAATCGGGAGTTTTGAGGACAGTTCGTGCGGTAATGGCCGGGAACTCAGCAGGTGTAGCAGACGATTGGGTTCTTTTGGTACGGCACAACGGGGGGAGAAAAAATTAGGGGCTTAACGTCTCGGTATTCCAATGGATGGAAATTTCTTGGCTTCAAGGGACTAGGAACTTTGGTAAATCTTGGAACCAATTTAGGGCCATAAAATTTAGTTTTAGGGTGTCGATTGAGGAGCCTTTTTAACATCCTTAGGGTATAAATCGTGACTACCAACGTAGACATCGGCCTCTTCCAAGCACTCCTTGAAAGTGGCGCAACGTTTATCCTTAATGAAGGCGTGAATTTCGGGAGCCACGGCAGCTAAAAGCTGATCCCTATGGAAGAAGTCCAGAAGGGACTCGTAGACCTAGGGAATTTTGCACGCTTCCAGCCAACACTGAAAGTTTCTTTGGAGGATGTACCCGTGTTGGCGAAATGTTTGGCCAGGGCGGATCCTTTCCTGGCGGAATCAGGAGCGGTAGAATTCGCTATTCATATGAACAGCGGCTAACAATTCGGACTTTAACGTGGAATAGTCCAAAGTTGCTTCCAGGGGAAGGGATACGAAGATATCCCTTAACTTGGCATTTAGGAGGGGAAGTAAGCGAGCGACGCCATCATTTTCGAGATCCCATCTATTGATCTGAAAGATTCTCTCAAAATGGGCCAAAAATGACCCAAAGTCATCTCCATCATTAAAAGCGGGAAGGTGGACTGAGGGAGTTTGGAAAATTTCAGCCCGGGAACCGATGGACTGAGAATCCATTTGATTTCGGCTCATTTCCAGCTCATGCTGCCTAATTTGTTCACGTTCTTCTATCTCCATCTTCAGTTTGTTCTCCTCCATTTTGTTCTTCTCCATCTCCATCTTCAGTTTGTTCTCCTCCATCTCCCTCTTGTTCTTCTCCATCTCCATTTCCCTTCGCTCTGCCCGTTTGTTCCTCTCTTCTTCCTCTACGTAATTTAGCAGGTCTTTGCTCGCAAGACCTAACTAACATTTCACCCTGACTCTTGAATTTTTCGAAGGATGACATTTTTACGCAGTTAACTCAGGGGACTCTGATACGCGAACGAGCTAGGACAATACCCAAGCGGAACGAATACTTGAATATTCGTGAAGGCCTTGATCACAAAAAAATTGATACAGCTACCTACCTCTGCTGTTTCTAAGCGGAAAAAAATTAAAATAGTCCTACCGGAATTAGGACACCAAAGACCTTAACTCTTTTGTATTAATAACCAGGAGAGTCTCCAAAATTTGAACACCATAAAAAAATTAATTACCTGGGGTCCAACACAAAATCTAAATAGATTACGTTCCATTGTTCTTCATTAACTTGAACTTGCCTTCTGCCAGTACGAGAAAAAAAATTAAAATAAAAGGGATGTACGTGAATAACAGGGAACTTCTAATGTCGAAATTAAAATGACACGGGTTCGTGTAAACCTCACACCTGACACCAGATTTATATAATATGTATATATATATATAAATATATATATTATATATATATATATATATATATATATATATATATATATATATATATATATATATATATATATGTCGTGGTATGACATTATATTATATCAATACCATATTTTATCTATGGGGGCGGGACCAATAACTTACAGGTGAACTGTCGACGGGACGGAACACCGCTAGTTTAGACGGGCTGAAATGCGAGATGAGAGTGCAACGAGGTCAGGTAACAAAGGGGCAATGGCGAAGCGCAAGGTTATTTAAAGAGGCTTGGACAAAAATATAATTTTATTTACATAAAAATAATGAGAGAATAGATGGGTAAAATTACCTTAGAGAATTAACGGACAAAATCACATCAGTAAACGAAGGGGAGAATTGTAGTTATAAATCAGACTATGAAGTAGAACTTAAGGTATTACAAGAGGAGCCTATTCAAGTGGGGGGAGAGGGGATTAACTTAATTGGGGTACTGAAGGAGGGGAAAGGGATTGGCTTAAGGATGTCTTCTGCACGTGAGGTGAGGCCGCTCGGAACTTCTGAGCGGAAACTTAAAGTGATGACGGTTCTCCAAAAACAGAGGGTGAGGGGACGGTAACTTCCGGTCCAGAGGAGAGTATTTCCGCCACCCGAAATAAGGGGCGAACGAAGGAGGGCTTTGACAGGAGTTGATGAGAGAAGTCCGGAAAATCACTCGGTGGGGATCGTTAAGTGATATTACCTCACTGGCTGGGGCTAATTCCAAATACACACAATAGTTCAGCTGTCACTTTGCTTTGTTGTTAGCACCTGACTTGGAACTATGGAGAATCTTCTGGGGTCCGGGCAAGACTTCTAAACTCTGTGTCTCTTCATGGGAGTCGAGCGCTATTTATGTCCGAGGTTCTCCCTGAGATTAAGGGGCGCGGTAAGCGGGAGACAGCTCTACTCTCGAAGGGCCTCGAATCTTCTTGCAGAGGCTATTCTGCCCGTGGTGGACACGGTTCGAGGCTTCTTCTTGTGAGAGGAGGGGGGGGGGTAGGCTTATCAATTTAAGCCTAACCGGGCCTTCTCTAGAGTATGGAAGTTCCGTCTACTCAAGAGATTCCATGTCGGGTTCCCTCACAATCTACAAAAGTGGTGCCTAAACGTAACGATTTTCTTGGTGGAATAGGTTTTCCTCGTAGCCCTTCTCGACTTAACACCTTTGTCGAAAAGACTCTGCCTCACTGTGCGAGTTGAAGCATCCACACCAGTTTCTTCCTAATTGTTAGCAAGCTTGGCACTAAAAGCAACTCGATCCTTGATCTGGGACCTTGCCAGGAGGAGATCTTAGCGTTCATTTGAAGCACTCGGACGCCCAGAAGACATTTTTAGAAGAGTGTAACAGGTTGTATTAAAATTATTAATGATCCTAAAGATGGTGCTCCTTGATTTAATACCATTAGCAACTATCCTTGCATATCAGGCCAATTTGGTGCAGAGTAACAATGGTTGGACGCTTTTCTTTAGAATTAATAAGTATTTTTGAAATTTAAAATGATTCAAACTTTGATTTTTACCCCTTCATAAATTACAAAATAGATTACAATTACATAACCTCATTCATTTAACCATAGTTGTCATCATTTTACAATTTTGGTGAAATAGCAAAGCTCGAGGAACTAAAGTTTACTTCGTACATAAACAGAACCTGAGCACGATTTTGGATTCAGCAAATGAATGCAGTATTTTTTGATAAAGTTTTAAATGCTGCCTTTTTTATTATCTTGTAAAAATTGAAATATTAGAATAATTCTTCCTATCACGTAAATTTAGAAAAGGAAAAATAAATATATAGGCCTATATATTAGTCTAAAAAAATTGGCTATGAATATATAAATAATATATATAATTATTTATATAGGGTTCGTAAGGTATTTGAAGACATATGTTATCTTTACTATAGCAGAATATTATTTAACTTTATATTTTCCATAATTCAGAATTATTAATGGCAGACCATATGTTTAAACAAAAAATGAAGAGGCATGCAGTTATCGTGGCTATAAAGGCAGAACATAGCAAGTTATAAATAGCACAATATTTAATAGTCGTAAGATCATTTGTCTACAAAGTTTGAAAGGAATTAGAGGCCAAAGCTCGTTAAGCCATGGATCGACAATGGACGCAACGGAAGACTCTATGTGTTTCAACAAGACTCGGTACCATCACACAAGGCTCAAGCAACGCCTCATAGCTCCCCAGATGTCAATCTATTGGACTACTATGTATGTAGCGTAGTTAAGAAAGAAGTTACTGAGCACCCTCATAACACTAAAGAATCCCTAAAAGCCTCCATGGTCAGATTAATGTCTAAGATGAACAAAAACCACTTGATCCTAGCATGTAGGAGATTCATACATCGCATAGAAGCCGTTATCGAAGCTGAATGAGACTTTATTGAATAAAATTACAAAACAAGATGTTTATTTTTATACTCACAACTTTTTTAGCAAAAAATATATTATTATCTGTTTCTAAAGTTATTTTTGTGTAAATATATATCTGTCCTCAAATACCTTACGCACCCTGTATATATGTAAGTGCCTTAACAAAAGGAAAGTAACTATAGTATAGTTGATGAAACGAAAAACCAGCTTCTCATTTCCATACTTATGGAAAAAACGCATTTGCATATAATTCAATAGACAGATAGATCGATAAATAATACATAGACGGATACGAATGAAACTCTTAGCAGTTCATAAAGGTTACATTTTGTTTTCACAACTCAGCTGTGTTTATTCCAGTCTCTCGTATATAACCGAACTTTATAATTGATTTTTTGACCATAGACGCTGCCACAGCAAATTTTCTGCTGTCTATCCCCCATAACCCAAATAATGCCTAAGAGCTCAGATGTTCTCAATACTCCACTCTCCGATTAAATATTTTTTTTAATTAACCTTTCCACCTTTCTTGATGGTTGCTGCAAGAATCATGTAAACAAAAATAACGAAACACTGCTGGAGAATAAAATGCTTAGGAATCTATTTCTATTCCTGCCGGTACCACCCACTTCTAAGATAGGTTAGTAAAATTGAAAAGCCCGCCAATTGGTCGAAAGAAATTAGCAAATAGGCAGGTAGAATTTGGTCACAACCTGCCATTTTTATGTCAACATTGGTAGATCCACTGAAAAACTTGTGAAAAGCCCCTTCCAAGTAATATAGGAATAGAAGACTTCCATTAAACTAACCCATAGCTCCTCCTTAAGTAGTATCCTATTGGCAAATCCCTTTAGAAGCGAGCCTCCTTCTTCTCCATAAAAAATCCTTGTAAGCTTTAGATTAAGTAATTCTGAGCAAATCTTGTATTTTGAATAAAGCTAAAGCCCTACAGCTCCTTTTGCTCCGCCACTACGTCGTACCGGGTTTCGAAGACCGACAAGCAAATTACGTTGAATTGCTGTGAATCACTTAGGATCACACGCTCTCTACCACGATCAAACCCCTTGCAAGAATCATTATTTAACGTCCGGTTGCACAGGCAGTCTTTTCTCACCAAGATCGATTCCGTTGCGCCGACTGCCTGATCACCTTGACATTGTGCCCCATCTACCGATGGAGGGTCATTGGCGTCATAGCCATAGTTACAAGGCTAGAAGAAGAGGGGACACAAACACAATGTCAACATATATATATATATATATATATATATATATATATATATATATATATATATATAAATCCAGTAGGAAGGATACGACCATCAGTGACATTCTTATTTATTCCAAGTAACGTTTCGGATTACCTAATCCATCATCAGGCTAAAGCGATTATCACAATTTGTGAGGTGAACAAATGTTAACTAAAACTAAATACAAATCAAAAGCAAATACATAATTTAGATAGTAAACCTATAAAATTAAAAGTATTAATAATTACAAGTACATATACAGAAAAGCTCAAAGCAAAGGAGAGGAACAAATTCATACCTGCTGTCAGCGTGTCAGGGGAATGACTAAGGAATTTACCAAAACCGGACACGATTATGGGTAGTTTGTTGTCGGTAGAATATTAACAGGCCAATTCAATACTAATACCTTAATAACAAGAAATTCATACTTCCATTTGTCAAGAATGCCGACACATTCTCGCATATTCCACCTTAGCACCACTGATTTGTGTGTTTGTGCGTTAAGAACTTCTGTATCTCACTTGTTCACTAGCGACTGACAATGACGTATGTCTCCGTCGAAACCTGGTTTCGTAAATAAAATTAGTCCTATTACTGTGGTTTTATCCCTATAGTTATACGTACGCTACTGTACTTTCTTGGATATATATATATATATATATATATATATATAATATATATATATATATATATATATATATATATATATATATATATTGAAGTTGATCAAAGAATCAAGGGTATGTCGGGAATTTAATTTGGAATTTTTCAATGATTATTCTCCAATGAACGTAATGGACTCATTATTAAAGCTCCAAATTTTATTTCTACATCCATTTGTTGACAATAATTAATTATGCATAAAACTGTGGTTTATAAAGGTTTAAAATTTGGCCTATGTAAATATGCAGATTTGACCAGCACAAATGGATTTTTATACCATCGGACTAAAATTTAATTATATATATATATATATATATATATATATATATATATATATATATATATATATATATATATATATATATATATATATATATATATATTATAATTCAAACTCTAGAGGCGTTGGACCTTGGCCCCAAAACGTGCGGACACGCCCTGGTCCCTCGCCAACTCCTGACCCACTCTCTTGTGGATGTACTTGACTGAACAAAGACTACGGGAGTCAACCCCTAATGCAAAATCTGCTGTGGCGACCCGCATTAGGCGAGCGTTATTAGACCAACGACTCGGCAGTCTCCTGCGACACTCCACAATGGTTAGTCTTCTTGGACCACCTTGCCACCAATCCACCTATGGAGTTCCAAGATAGTGAGCTAAGGAATGCACACCCCTTTCCCACTCTAAGCATCTTTTGTGCAAGTTTCTCTATATGCCCCACTTATCTTTTTAAGGGCATGAAGAGATGTCATCGATGAAATCGATGGAAAACTAACTAACATATATAATTATATATATCTAAATAACAGTGTTATCTCGAGATGTCTGATAAGTCGATAGAATCGTTAATTCCTCGCAAATTCCATTATAAAATAAAATGTATTTAATCCTTTACATTCGAAAACTAATTAGTCGAAAAACCTGATACCTCGTAATGTTAATCACAAAAAATCTTCCGGTTTTTCAGAGGAATTTTAAAGGACTCACTAATCCTATGGGTTCAGACATATAAATAACTCCATACCAAATTATAAAGGTTGAATCCCAATCACTAATCACGTGAGATAATTTTTTTTAATTTCTAGAATTTTCTATCAGTCTATAAAGGTTGAAACCAATACAGTATATTCAATTTTATTTCATCAGTTTCGCTGAAATGTTTGCATTAAGAAATTGCAGTCCTGTACAGTATTTAAATAAAAAATCTTAATTCTTCTTTCAAAATGAGTAGGTGCAATCTTAACTCTAAAGATATGAAAGAATAGTACGAAGCGCTGCTTGAAGTTGAGCGTGGTTTAAAATCTTAAAGGAAATTTGCTAATGAAAATGGTGTAACAGGAAATACGATTAGTACTTGGAAAAAAAACTCGAATAAAATAATATCAGCATTTACTCAACACTAATTTGTTTTCCAGTGCCATAAAAAGGTGTTTTCATGTGTGATGAAATCGTATTTTGGCTCGACCATTAGGAGAATCCTTTGTCGCAATGAACAGAGGCGGGGAAAGTTAACTTCCACTGGACTCGTTCTAAACAAACCATACTACTCGCCAATACAAGATTACATAAAAATATGAGTCTGAAATGACTTTTGGAACTTACAAATACTCAACAATCCTAAATTCTAAATTTTTTTTTATTCATTTTTTGGTTCTCATAACCATATGTTATAACTGGTAAGATGCCACGCTTAAATTTACTACTTTACTTTATAATAAATAATGCGTTCTTCTAAAAATTGTAGCTCAGTTGTATATCGCTTTCTAAGATACTACTTCTTTGTGATTTATTTTTCTCTGGTACATTAAGATTCACAAGCTGTTCTAAATGATGCATACTACTCCCAACTCTAAAGTTTAGTCATCAAGTGTACTGTATTGTTTCCCTCATAGTTGGTTTTACACATTTTTATCATTGTAAAATTTATTTTTAGTCTGACTTTTTTATTTCATAAATAATCTATATCAATCCTTATTCTTCCTTATTATCTCTGATATTTATATAAAAAAATATGGCGGTCATAAATGTCTCATTTCTTAACTTTTTAATTATAGAAACCGAATGGGAAGACTTTTTCGGAATGGGGGTGGGTGAATGGATTAGTTGGATTAGAGAGAGATAAATGTAGTTATGAATGGAAGAAAAGTGATCATTATCTTATTGGACTGAAAATGAAATGATTTTATTTATTTGAATTTTCGCTTATCTTTCTTCCAAGCAAAGCTGTTCACTATCGCTCCACAACGCCTTAAGTTCTTTTTCTACTTAGTTTTTATTATATTTACGCAGAATTTCACTTCTCTAACTTCAAGAAGTCATTTACAAGCATTAATTAAATAACTCTCTTGATGCGAATATTTTGGAGAGGGTTCGCTTTATGATTAAAATATGTGAGTAAAAAAATAAAATCAGGTTTGTTACATCTATAAAAATGAATAAGAAATAATTATAATCTATTGTTTCGTTGTATTTAGAGAAATTAGATTAGATTAGAAAATAAATGATTTTCCTATCGATCGACCATCGTGTCAATGTTCTCCAAGCTATGCATTTAAGGCCGCAAAAATAACATAGGACAAATGGTTTCCATCTATATGTGCATTTTTTAGGGGGCATAGATGTTTGCTGCTTCTTTATCTGAGTAAGGTATCTAAGGGCGTATTGTTAGCTTGTTTGTAGCAAATACCTATTTGATATTTTTTTAAGCATGTGGAAATCGATTATGACACTAATTGTTGCGCCCACGACTCGTAATATATATATGCTAGTAAGTCTTTGTTAATTTTTCTCATTAGTAATAATAATTATTGCACTGAACAGCTACTGATGGACGCAAGTCTTGTGGACTCTATACTCGTAAAGAGTTAATAAAAATTCTCATAGTTATGTATCCATGAAATCTGTAACCCGCAAATGATCATAATTTTACTCTTGTCATTTCACCAAAGCTGAGACTGTTGACGACTTTTTAGAGCTGAAGGGGACTTCTCAGAACCAGACCTAAACGTAGCTAAGAACCACTGGAACATCGTTGCAAAACAAAGTTCGAGACCAGCAGCCTTCAACTGTGGACGGATTTATGGAGGAAAATTTAATAATAATGGAAAAAAATAGCAGCAAAACTTTGCCAGAAGTGGTGAGGTTATGTGGTCGTCGTTGTGCTGAAGTAAAACAAAACAAAACAGAGATTTCAATACATAATTTTAAATGTTTTAAATTTCATCGTTGTCAAATCTTGCTTTGCTTCTAGTGTATTTGCTCATTTGCTTGCTAAGCAATTCTGTGAATGAACATTCTCTTATTTCGCACATGTCAATATTTTATTTTATTAGTTTATTTAGAATAAGTTTTGGAATAGACGATTGGATCATATGAAATTTTCATAAAATATGACTTTATTCACCATAGAAATTAAATACATATACCTATAAATTATATTTTTGAAACTATGTTAGTAAATAGAATCGTTCTCTTATTTTGCTCGGAGGTATATATATATATATATTGTATATCTCTCATGAGCGCGAGAGAATGATTAAATAAATACAACACACAACAAGAAAGAGAAAGCGGAATAATTTTTTCTTCGGAAATGGTTATTTCCTAGCCGGGGTGGGAATCGAACCTTGCACACTGAGGCAGCGATCACTCACTGCCTCAAAACTCATATCTTGAACAAAGTTGTTAAGTCAAAAGGTAAGAAATTAGAAATTTTTGAAATGCGCGGACACCACAGAGCAAAGCACTGAATGCAATAATCAAACAAAATAGAGGCATGCATTTTAAAACAACTGTCTTGACCTGGCTCAATCTCGTGACACCGATGTATCGTTACGTGTTCTACCAGTAAGCTCTTCAGCACTGTACCCTAAGGTGCTTTCCTACCTCTCATGATCCTTCTCAGTATTTTCCAAGGCTAAAGAAAGCTCTACCCTGCCCAACCCTTTAAACAGCTTTCTATACTCATGTCATAGAAAAAAAGGACCATAAGTTATATTTCCGTGCTTGTTTGCACTTTATGGTAGTCTTTAGATTTTCCAACCATTTGGGTATTTGTAGCCCGTAGAATTGAGAGTTTCCTCCGGCTCTCAAATTTATAACTCGAAAGACACTTTTTATGTTATTTTTTTAATCTAAAAGTGCAATGTGCTTTTTTGAGTGGGGGAGGGAAAAGGTACGATAATTTCGTTGGCTAAAAATGAAAATTAATTAAGACACGAATGAGTTTTATAACGATTCTTATCGGATCGTAAAAGTCTCCTAAACTACCCAATGGAACCATGCCACCGACACATTAATGAATACCTCAGCAAATATTTTGTTAAACTAACATCCACACGTTCAGTGACTTAAGACTCATATATACGAGTATATATATATATATATATATATATATATATATATATATATATATATATATAAGGTGGCACAATTATATGTATCTTTGAATTTTTTCTTGTATTCCTCTTTTTATAAAAATAACAGGAAACTCAGTAAACATATATTTAACAGAAAAAATACCAATACTGCATTTACTTTATATATAACTTTATTATATATATATATATATATATATATATATATATATATATATATATATATATATTTTATGATAAAATTTAGCAGGTAACCAATTATTCAACCACACTAATAACATGCGATAGTATTGTTATTAAACAAAGTAGTTTTATGAATTTGTTATAAAGGATAAGATTGACGACTCTAGAAATATTTTAAACCGAAACTAATGGAAACGGGTGAATAATACCACCGTTATTTATTGATAAGAATCCAGAGAAGAAGGACGCTTTCTTTGAGCAATGCCGAAGGTCAATAAATTTCTTCAATCTATTTGACAGCAAATAATTAATCTTCAAACAGAGAAATTATATATCCTATATGACAATTTCCAAACGAGTTGAAGGGTCTAAGGAAACTTTAAGCTATATAATTCGAAAGCATCGCGACTATGGAATAATATCCTTCTTCCAAGATTAACGATCGCTCTCGATGTTACATGCTTCTAAAGCTAAAGAACAATCTGAAGATTACTATGAAAGATCTACAAAGCGATCTGGAATTGTGTTGGACCAAAGTGAATAAAAGAACTATTAGTAGAACGCTGTATCATAATGATCCGCATTCCTTCCCTCCCCGCAAAACTCCACTTCTTATTAAAAGACATAACGAGCAGTTTAAAGTTTACCAAAGCTTCTTAAAAACTGAAGTGAATTTTGGAACAATGTTATATGATGAGATGAGACTGAAATAGAACTTTTAGGCAGAAATAATGCTCGTCAAATTTGGAATGCAAAAGGAACTGCTTATGCCCCTAAGCACACCATCTCAACCATGAAACACAGAAGAGGTAGTATCATGGTTTGGAGCTGTTTCACCGCACATATAAAGGAGCTGTGCACATCATTGGTGGGAAAATGCATGATGCTGAATATCGAAAGATACTGGCAGATAAGCTGCTCTCAAATGCGAACAAATTATACGACCCACATCAATGGGTATTTCAGAAGATAAAAATAAACTTTCTCTAATAGCCAAGTCAATCGCCAGATCACAATATTTGTTAACATTTGTGGCAAATACTGAAGGCTGCAATCCGAAAGAAACTCACAGAACTTTGCCTCTTTGAGGTAGATTCGCAGAGAGGAGTAGAACAAAATATGATGAAATGACTGCGAAAATCTAATATTAACCTATGAGCATCTTCTGCGTGGTGTTATTACCAACAAAGGTTATGTCAGGAAATATTAAATGACTGAACTTATTATTGAATAAGTACTTTTGCCACCTGCTAAATTTTGTTTATTAACAAGTGTTGTTATATACAAAGAAATCTTCCTTATGTGTATTTCTCTCTTTAACTAAATGTTTACTGATTTTCCTCTTAGTATTATAACCAGACAAAAGCAGAAAATATTTCCTAAATATTGAAAATATAAGCTTTCAAATAATTGATACCTCATATATATATATATATATATATATATATATATATATATATATATGTGCTTTCTTCAACGTTTTATAGTTGGTATGATGGTTTTTAGAGACAGCGCTTTGCCAATATTCCGGCAAACATGGTGCTGCAATTAAGGCCAAATAATCGATTACCTATATAATTAAAAGAGCCTACAATAGTGAGATGTATTTCAACTTCTCTTCTAAATGGTGATCTGTAAAGAATGTCATGAAGATAAAATGAGTCAAAATGTGCGAAAACTATACAGTTGCAAATCTAGTAGTTAGGAAATGAATCTAGGGAAGTTGGGGACATGATAACCTATGAGGTTTGATGCAGTCATAATGACTCAATTATCAAAGACTCAATCACGACTCTCAATGCAGTGGCACCCTATAAGCCATAAGACTCGTGGAAAGACTATTAACACGAATCCTTCAGGAGAAACACACGACGGAGCGGCAATAGTCGTCAATCAAGGATTGCAGTACATAACAATACAAGGATTGGGGCATGCATATTTAGCTATAGAAATTAAAATGGAATTAATCAACATCATTGTCGCAACTGGATACCAGACAACCAGTCGACCCCAACTACCAGTACAAAACTTTACTAAACTCTTTAACTATAGGATAACGGTCATTTTGATGGTTGATTTAAACGCCAATGCAGGGCTTCTGGGTATAGAAATACAAACAGTGTCGGAAGACAACTCAACACACTTATCAATAAACGTATACTGCAAAGACTGGGACCCAATTTCCCTATATACTTACGAAGATAACATGCAACAAACCTGGACATCTGCCTGGCTATCTTGAATCTGCCTTTTAACTATTTTATGGAACCATTGGATGTTCCTTGCAGTGACCACACTGCGACTCTAATGCACATAAACAAGAATCCTATACAAAGTACTTTGAAGAAATAGAAGGCATACCATAGAGCGGATTGGGATAAGTACAAAGAATTACTTCAGAGGTACGTGCCCCAACCCGCTCGGGAAAGCCACTCTAGAGGAAATCGACGGGGAGTTGGATAGGATCAGAGAAGAAATTAAAGGGCAGAGAAGGGGGCCGTCTCCATTAACTCGTTCCAAACCATTCAACAATTTAGGATGATAACATAAATGGTGGCTTTGAGCAAGGAGATCGGCTGGGTGGCAGCAAATATAAGAAGATTCGAGACAACAAGGGAAGCATACAACGCACTAATGAGACAGAAAAGAGAACTAATAGCATTAATTTATGAAAAGGAGAAAGGGAAATGGGATCATCGCATCGAGAAAATAGATGTGGAAACATCACCAAGGGAATTTTGGAAACATATGAACACATGAAAGACACGGATAATAAGGGATAAAATGAAAATTGAGGATGTAGGGAACAACATTTAAGAAGATGAGAAAGAAATAGAGGCATTATTTAGAGAGTACTGGAGAAATGTATTCAAAATTAGCGAAGAAAAGAATGAAGACTATGACATTGAATTCGAACATCAGATCGTGTACGAACTCAATGGAGAGATCAAAAGGACATACCCCTTCCACTTTGTCGAGGATATAAGAAACAACAACGACGGAATATACGCAATCATTACACCTGAGGACTTAAAAGAAACGATAAAGAAATTCCAACAGAGAGCCCTAGGCCGATCGCGACTAACCAGATTAAATTACATCAAAGCACCCCCAAACATACTGGAGGGAGTGAGAAACGTCTTCAATGCGTGTTTGAACACGGGATACGTTCCTGGTGAACTGAAAGTGGCGATGATATTCATACCCAAGGCGGGAAAACCCCCAGATCAACTGGGTAACTACCGCCCCGTCTCGGTGCTAGATTTGATCGGTAAGGTATTGGAAAAAATGGTAAATAACATACTGTCCAAATTCCTCGATGATAATGACCCAAGAAATAGCTGCCAATTTAGCTTCAAGAAAAACATAAGCACGGAGATGGCCCTTGGAGTCATCTTTTACAAGAAGCGAAAGCAAAGAGAGAAAATATTAGCGTAAACATCGTATGCCGGGACGTGTACAAGGCATTCGAAAAAGTATGGCAGAGGGGTATACAACTCAAGATAATCAGATTAGGAATGAACAACAAGATCGAAAGGATTTTATGAGATTATGTAATGGAGAGACGTGTTTATGTGGAAATAGGAGGACATCAGGGAGAAATATTCAAGCTCACTGCGGGTTTGCCCCAAAGCGGATGTCTAAGTCCGTCTTTCTATTCAATCTACACATCAGATATACCACCACCGAGAAATGAATGCTGCTTCAACATCCAATTTGCCGTCGACGTCACTCAAATCATATTTGCGCCTACAGGAACGGCCCAATGCAAGCTAAGATGACTGCAGAAGAGATGAGAAGCATTAATAGATACGAAGAAAGATGGAAAATTTAAACCAACAGGGATAAATTTAAAATGGTGTCCGTGTAAAAGAGGAGCATCTCAGATGTATATGTAGAAAGACAGCGCTACAGATACGACAAAGAATGTAAGGTGCTTGGAATAACCATTACGAAATCAGGTTATAAAAAGTACGTAACTGAGAGGATAAATCGAGGGAAGAGCAGCCCAGCATTACTGTACAAGTTAGTTAACCTAAGCAAGAAAAACAAGGGGAAAATTTATCAAGCCATAGTCCGTGATTATTTATCCAACCATCGCCATGTACACGACCTCGAGAAGTAACCTATTAAGACTACAAAAAGTCCAAAACAAAGCTAAGAAAGAAGAAGACTACGAGACCTGCACAGGGAGGTAAGGATAAAGCCACTTAACAAAAGAATTGCAAAAAGAGCAAAGAGAGTCATAGAAAAGACACATAATGAAGTAGGAGTTGAATTAACCGACCAAATTGGCCAGAGAGAAGGATGGAGACTATTCCCAAGTTTCCCAAGGATAAATGAGGGATGAGAAGAAGACGAAGAAGAAATCTACACCTGGAGAAAAAGATTAATACTCGACAACGACTAAGAGTAATAAATAAACCGAAGCAACACCAGAAAATAGCATATAGTCAATTATAACTAGGATAGGAATACGAAAGAATAGATAGAGAGATAGAAACCTACACCAGTTTTTAGTAAGAATGTTTACTAATAATGGTTTGAACGCCTCATAAATACCAATACTACTATCTAACACTATCACGCTAGCTATACTACCTCAAATGGACAGATATAACCCTGACCTCCAGGCAACTAGCATCCTTTTTGCAAACCTCTTACTTTCTTCAGCCTTAAGTATCTATTCGGTTTTTCTTTACTATCATATTCGCACACAGGACTCACAGTGATACGTGGGGCAGAGGTCGCTAGAGACAAGCGACACATCGTGTTTCAGATTCCACGTTAAGCTGTAGGTCCCATGACTAACTAAGTCCACTTTTGTCTCCTACTATTTTCTTCGCTGTACTATCCTAACACCTTCTTCTTCCTCTCCCTCTCACTCCTAACCGCCGTACTCACAGTGCTTGGAGCCTATTTTGGCTCTAGACAGTGTGACTATGGTGGTCTATAAAGGAGTACCGGGTCTCCCTCCCCTCCATCCTTGGCCGCTCCATGAGCGCCAAAGGGGGGCGGGGGAGGGTAGGAAGAGCTGTTCTTTGTCTCCCACCTCTCTTTTCATTTCATTTCATTTCCGAAGACTCATTTCGCCTCTTCCCGACGAGCTCACGACTTTCTTTATCCTCTCTCTCCTCGCCTTGGTCTCCTTCCTTTCCTCTCTTTCCTATCGCTTTTCTGTCATATTTCTTTCCTCTTTTCTTTCTCTTCTGTCTTTATTCTCCCTATTTTTTGCTGTATCACCGAGAATTTTGATTCGAGAGTAACTCAAGCACTAATTACAATAGCTTTTAATGCAAATAAAGTTTGTATAAGATAGCGGCGTCTCACTCCTCCTCAGCTGTCCCCACTATGTTACAGTTATTCTAGCCTTCTAAAAACTGAAGATCAAATGTCGAAAATTGACAAAAAGCATTTTCACTTTTTACAGTGTTGGTTATGGTGAGCAAATGAAATTTCATATTTTTTTAAATATCAGAAATACGGCAGACCGGAAAGGTTATGTTACTGGAAATTTAATATTCACTCTATCGAAACCAAAATTTGGGGTTCAAATTTGAGTTACATATTAAAAAGTAAAAATAAATTCAAAGAGACCACTACCTTAAATTAGAGAAAGTGGTGCATTTGATATTGCGTACTGTGTTGTCTTTGGTTCTTACAGCAGATTGGTGTAGGAATTTTTTTCGAAGAACGCTTTGGATTAAAATTATATGTATAACACTCTAAGAACAATCCCTGACCCAGCTGGTTTGGACCTAAGCTGAAATCCTGCACAAAGATACTTCGGTTAATTAATGTGAAAAGTACAATCTTTACCTTCGGCTTACGAGAGCCCAATGCTTCAAATATTGCTTCGAGTTTCCTCGTCAGTTGTCGTTCGACAAGTCAAAAAACGGTAAGAGAGCAGAATCACGTCAAGAGATCCCTTAGTAATTGCGAAGGTCAGTTTATAATCTCGAAAGAAGCAAAGAAAATCACTAAGAAACTCCTTGGAAGTAAATTCCAACAACATAAAAGTTTAAGAGTAATAGACCAATTAAGTTGGGTAAAAACGGCCTAAGTAGGACTGGTACAGGTACTGATAGCTAGATAACAGTTAAATACGAAGGGAGTGTACTTAAGGACACATGTGGTAGGCCCTAACCTTCTTGTATTATTATGAGTCAAAAACACACCCCATAAAGAACCAACAAATATTCAATGGGAGCCTGTATACAGTGAGTCATTCCGCCGGGAAAGGAGAACGAGGAGTATGCTATGAGAAAAGCAACGCTAATATGCGAATCTCTCTCGGCTACCAAGAATGAATTCGAATGCCAGATGGGTACTTTTTACTGCATTGAGATCGATCTTAAATACGTAGGCACTTCCCCACTGCTATATGAATCCAGTTCTCACCGGTAACTTCAAGTATTTAGTTCGTATATTAATTAATAAACAAACATAATGGAACCGATCAATGGCCAAAAGCTCCAGCACGAAACCTTAACTAAGACCATTCAAAGCCAGCTCTCAACTCTGCCATTTAAGCTTAACAAGTACCGGGGCTTGGTTAACATAAGAACATAAGAAAAGAAGGAGACTGCAAAAGACCATTCATGGCCTACACTTGGCAGCTCCTGTAAACACTTGGCAAGACAAGTATAAATGTTGAATTTTAAATAATAAATTCTACAATTAGTACAATCTTATTCTTATCTCACTGGTAATTGTAAAGCCGATGACTGCCGTATCCAGTATGTCTTGGTTCAGAAGTAAGCGCGAGGTCAAGCAGTTATAATGGCAGGTTTAGGGTAATAAAGCATAAAAGATAGTTAACCTCAACTTATTAAAAAAAAATAAGGGGACGCTTCTCCACTCCATGTTATATGAAATGAAATTCGTGATAAACTAAAAATGTGGTGTAGTTATAAGCTTTTAAAAGTGCCCTATACCCAACAAATTAAAGAGATAATTACTTGGGGAGATAATATCTGGAAGGGCACAAAACTCTCTTATTTTGTTTTCGTTCAGCTATGAATTCAGCTTTATTGTAGGAGTCACATTTTACAATGAAGATAATTAAATTTACGTACACAGGTTCATCCTGGCTAAAAGCCTGAAATGGCGGAAGGAAAAGGTGTTGAAATGGATCTAGGCAAATTTCCCCTAGGTAAATTCTTATGTAGAAATTTTTCCATGCAAATATCACCATTATAATTCCATAGGAGTTAATTCCTATAAAATAAAGAATTGAAAAATAAAAAACAATTATAATATTAAAATCTTATTTGTTGCATTTCTGGTGAAGACGCCTTGTTCCTCCTTTATATTCCCGCTTCTAACATTTCCCTGCTGCTCATCGTACATACCATGGCTGTACGCTATGTAAGAGCCCTCGACTAAGCCTACTAACTCTCACCAAATCCGTGATGTTCACGGATTCTTAGAACACGATGTCAAGGTATAGCCGATATATATCTATCTATGGAGGGGGGATTAGATTAGCCGAGTGGTGAGGAATAGATCGGGAGGACGCCCAAGAGACCTGACCTCAGCTCCGTTACCAGATGATGGGGTAAGATAATGAGGGGGAATAAATGGAGGGATACTATTCTCAGAGTACGCGGGAAAATAACAAAAGCGAGTGCAGATTGGCCGTAATTACTAGCTATAATTGAATGGTGTGCTGGGTTATTTTAAAGAGAAGTAAAAAAATAATATTTAATAACACACCCAAAAAATATTTACACAAATAAAATGAAATTGGATTATTTAGGACTTTGGGGCTTGAGAGTCGGGCAAAAGGGACAAGCTAATGAGCTTAAAGCAGGTAAATTATCAAACTCGGATTGAGTCTTCAAAGGCTGCGCTGAGCCAAAATACAAATAAATATTTAGGGGATAACCGGATTAAAGGGATCCGCACGCGTCGACGTCTTGAAGAAGTTAATGCTTGGACGACGAAGGGAAGGGGGGGGGGGAGGCAATTCGAGGAGGAAAATTGCAGAAGGTTGAGATTTACCTTGGAATACCTGACGAGGGAGTACTTGCGCTGGTGAACGAGAACGTCTATTACTAGTAAATCGCCAAGTGACTGGGGCAGAATTCCGAGGGGAGAACTTCTTGCTTTTGCGCTCGTAGAGACTAAAGCAGAGCCAAATCGAGAAGAGATGTGTCTCATGCTGGATTGCGAGCCTGTACTAACTGGACCTGGCTAAGTTTAGCGTTAAATACCTGCTGACGGTGGGGTTAAATCGCCTCCGGCCACGGAGGGGATTCTCCTAAGGTAACACCGAGCTGGGGGATGGACGTCCTCCAGCCAGGTATTTGTGATAACGGATATCTTCCCTCACTCTCGCATGCTTCCAGATTGTAGACGGGAGGCAAGATGGCCTTAAGGCTTGGGGCAAAACCTCCATAAGTAAAAACAGATGCTTTTGGAAGCCTCTTCGCGGGTTTTTTAGGCCCGTTCTCTCGTCCTCTGATCTCGTGTGTGATAGCCAGGTGAACTTTAGGGTTCACGTGGGGCCCTTTGACTCTATTGTTTCACACACGATATCGCATTGCTTCATTACTCACATCTGAATATTTTTATGTGTTAAATCCGATTGCTCCTGCATGAGTTTTCGACATCATTAACCAAGCTTATCAGCTTCTGCTTGAAGCTCTTTTACGTTTAGGGGCATGGTAATGAAGCAGCTGGCCAATGTTTATGTCAGCTTCTGGCTCAGAAACCCAATCTAACCTATATTCACTGATTCCCTTTCACACGTGAAATTGATTATTAATGCATAGGTCCACGATTAAAAGCAGCATTTCTAATATCATATAAAGATTTAATATATCACATTAAAAGATATTACATTACTTTATTCAAGGGATAGAAAAGGATATATGAGAGCGTTAATCCTCCCTTTCTTCCCCCCACCCCATGCAACAATGTGAGACCTCGCTTGAGCATCTGCAGTAATAGGCCTCGTTCTATCTCAGCCTGTCAGTTGACAAGGGCATATGTAGAGGAAGCAAAGGACACCAATTTGAGGAATAGTCCACATTGGATCCTAGTGTCAGAGGTTTTCTGGAATAGGAATGGGTTGCAACCTTTGGCAGATGGATAATACCCTCCCTCTTAAGGGCCGGCCAAGACCACAGAGGAACACACAACGATTTCTGTGTAGCTGAAGGCAATCCTAATAACTAAACCCGTGAGGGAGTGGCACTCAAGACAGTGGTATTTTATTTTGCCCTGCCCTTCATTAATACCACCATGAGTCATCCATCTAGAAGATCCCTATCGGATTTATCCATCCATCACTTCATCAAAGGGATTGTGGGTGTCGAAATCAAATAACTCTTGTTAAAACCTTATTACTCTTTTCTAGTAAGATATAATTACACATTTTATGGGGTACAGAAAGAGTAACAAACATTAAATAACAAATAGTAAGATCGTATTGTTCTTCTCCGTGACTAATTTGGAGTATGGAGACCCTAACTAAAAGAAGACGCCCCACCCTCGAAGCCCAAACTTTACCAGGTGCTCTTTTCAGAACTCAAAATAGCATGGGTGAAGCTAATAAAATTGCCCAATGGTTGCATTGCCCTGCGCACAGAAAAAAAGGCCGTGGGCTTCTTCATATCAGAAGAGAGAGCCAAAATTCGCAAGAACACCGGAGTGCAAACCAAGATACCCCCTTCCCCAAGATGCTCAACAAGACCACAGAAGGACTCATAGGAAGAGGAGCAGCATTAAAAAAATATGAGGTAAAACGTGCCATTAGCTCTTTTAAGTAAAACGCACAAGGGCCAACAGGACTAAAGAAACACAATTACCAAAATGCTCTGGATAAAAGACTAAGAGCAATAACAACCATATATAACACTATCTAAGCATAAGTAGCGTTATAGCAAAATTAAAATTAGCAAAGATGATCTTCCTAATAAAACAATGGAAACCACCAACACAAATTACCAGTGAACGGCCAATAATTCTGCTGTACTTTACAGCAAAGTCTCCTAAGAAAATACTCAACATAAGATTTATAGAGTATCTTGAGGAAAACGGAGAGTACAGTCAACAACAACACGTTTTCATAAAAATAGACTCCACAATAACACTAGCTATCATAAAAAATATACCCAAAGACGAAGCAGAACATAAGTATGTAAACGTGAACCTTCAAGATGTCGAGAAGGCCTTCGATGAGGTATGAATCGAAGGCTTAAAATACAAACGACCACCCGGCATCAAAATGGAGAGGATTCTCCTTGACTACATTAGTAGAACGAGAACTTCCATATCCATTGCGGCCGGTTACAGGCTTACTGCGACAGATTAGAGGGACATCTCGGTTACAAAAGTCTTGCTCTGGGTGAGAAAGATCACGAAGAAGGCGGAGTACGTCTTACAGATATATGGTGCCCTAGCCAACACGTTAAAGACCATCCAAGAGTTGGGGTCGAATAGGGCCCCCGTAGTCGTCCAACCTCGATCTCTACGACTACAGCTTGTGGGCACTTGTCAAAGGCAAGGCATACAAGCTCCGCCACAGCAACGTTGACGAGATGAGGTCCTCCGTCAACCGCGTGTCGGCTAGCATGAAGAAGGACTTCGTTCACAACGTGTCCGTCGCCTTCAAGTCTCGCACCTTGGGTGTGCTTGTCACCGCCAAATTGATTAATTATTACTATGAATAATTATCATTACAATTTAAACGCATTTTTATAGGTTAAAACAATAAAACCGTGTCTACCTGCATCAAAACTATTATTGTGTGCTTTATTGAGAGCGTCGTAACTAGTATAACAGGATATTTGCAAGACCCGGTATATGTTAGAAGGAATAAATAATACTTGGCAACTAGATTGGAAAAAAAAGAGTAGCAAGAGTAAAACACTGAGTACGGCTACTCTTTCTTCTGCAAGACTTGAACCGTAAAATTGCCAAAGATCATTTTACAAAGCACTCGTATAATCGGGGCTTGTATCTCCACCAATCTCACTTCGCACAAAATCTCAACTAAACAAAATAAACTTAAACGAATGCAAAATAGGGCCACCTACTTAATCACTAGCCCCAAACGAAGAGAGAATCCGAGAATATAACGTTACTAAAAAGACCAACTGAAAATAAGAACATAGAGTGGCATCCAAAAGAAAGAAGTGACAAGGTAAAAATAAGCCATGCAGCTGCAGCATGCGGAATAGGAAATATTTACACGAGATAAAAAAAAATACTAACAAAAGTAGCATAAAAAGATATGAAGGTCATAAATTTTCAATGTAATAGTATTTAACAAAATTAATAAATGACTTATAAGGAATTAAATCCAAATGGGTTCAACAAAAGCCAAAGAAGATCGCATAGAGACAAAACACAGATAATAACCTAGTTGAACTGTAGATAACTTGAAATAAATAAGACTTATATCAATTTGAAATTTTTAATTTGGATATCGTAGGGCAACTACCTATGTTCACTTCCTAAAAGTTTGATGTATCCTGCTGCTTATCACTTCCTTCTAACATACAGTGACTCTGTTACAAGATGTGACGGTAGACTCAGTTTTCTCTGCTGTCTTATTCGTACGAGTGGGTTCCCTTTTTGGAGTATCTCTTTACGTTCAGACAAACAGAAGAGAGTTTACTTCGAAGGAGGATTCTTCAGTAAACTTTCTAAATCAGCCTGTTTTCCCCGGCTGCTAACTACTGCATCTCGATCCCAAGCCCAGGGTATAATTGAAAAATTCAATCGGACTATAAAACAATCAATTATGATCCGAAAAGAAAATTGGTTAACCACTCTATGCTCAATTGTACTCTCCGTCACCTACATACCTCCTGTCGGATTTTAAATCTTGCACTCATGTTTGTGTTGGAATGGACAGAGTTTGACGTGCTTTGGAAGATCCATACTTCAAGTCCTCTCTTCGTAAATAAAGATATTACTTCGGAAGAGAAAGCGAGCCGTTACTCCCCACCCCCGTCGACTTCACTTTTTCTGAACTTGCCGCCAGGTCTTCGCAAAATTCACATGAGGCATGACGCTAAAATTGAGGCTACTTCCCCGCCGTCTCAATCTTCCCTCCCAACCTTCGGGTCAGGAGATTACTTTGTAGGTTCGCCGTGAACAGCTTTAATGGCTCCAGCCGCTGATAGTCCGTCTGGCCCGCTGATTCCTGTCGTTGAGACTTCCCCATAAGGAGACGCTCGGTTTGTTACGCCCAATAACGAGGTTTCGAGAAGGCCTCTCTCTCTCTCCCTGCTTTGGAGAACTCCTGGCATATATGCACCCTCTCCAGTATTACAGACAGATTTGGTTAGACGACACTTCCCTGAAAGGAGTTCAATTTAACGAAGCTCTCTCCCGAGAAGTGTGAGTGACGGTCGCAAGCCACGGAAGAGCTGGACATCACACCCGTATCTTTGAGTCAGGGAGAAGAGTCTTGTGAGGCAAAGTCAGCCTTTCTCAACCGCCTTCGAATCAAGGATTGGAGAAGTCGTCCTCCGAAGTTTGTCTGTTGACCTCTTGAGGACAAGAGGCCCATTAGCTTGCTCAAGCCGAGTGTGGAGAAGTCATCTCCCCCTCCCTTTCGAAGTTCTTCTGGTGACCTCTTGATGACAAGAGGCCCGCATCTCGCAAAACACAAGTTCGAGAAAGTAGCCCCCATCCGCTGCTAGTTGGTGGCTACCCCCACCCCCCCGTGAGTAATCAAGGTCACCAAAATCTCCTTAAAGTTTGTCCCGCTTTACTTTCGAGGTTCAAAGGAACTAAATCACTCACTATCCCAAATCCCATCTTATTACCATTTAATAACCCTGGTTATTTAATTAGTATTCGGAACCTAATTTCGTCTTATTCATGTACCCATATATATCCATATTTACTGTTGTGCTTTTTATTCAGTGTGTATTAAAATCTATTTTTGTCGTTGTGTTTGGTATATTCCTTGGTCACGCAGCTGCTGCTATCTATTCGAATCGCACTCTTAGAACAATAACAGTTGTTGCCTTGCTTGGCCTACCTTAGAGCCTGTGTGCGCATATTCCCATACACTTGGCTATATTTCGATATATATATATATATATATATATATATATATATATATATATATATATATATATATATATATATATATATATATATAAATAAAGTCAACAGCCACGAAGAAAAATTAAACACGGGAGATCTGAGAGGACTTTCGACTAATCGAAAGGCTTTGTAAAGGACAATTAGTGGAAAGGCCTCTCATATCTTTCGAGTTTCATTTTCCTTCCTGGCTGTTGACTTTATTTACATATTCATCGTGTTCCATATTTTCGTGATTAAGTTATATACATATATATATATATATATATATATATATATATATATATATATATATATATAATATATATATTATCTCGACCCATTCTTACTACTATATCTAAGCAGAAGGTTTTCCTTAGACTATCCCATCTCGAGCCTTTGACATCCAAGTTTAACAAACTTCTTCTCTCTACCCTCAACAACGATTTACACCAATGCCAATTGATTTGTATCAATTCCAAACCTGTATTGTTGAATTCCTTTTTTCTCCATAAGGAGTCAATTCATTTGGGCTTACAATCCTGCGTAGTTTACAATTATACATGTACGACCAGCCACAGTCGTTATTTAGGCCAAACTGGCTTACAACTCAAATGCAGGATCGCAAAGCCCTTATGTTTGTATCATAGGACTTGTATTCCCATTTCTAAACCTGAAGCCTCTTCCATCAGGCAACACTCGGATTATTACCAACATCCTCTTAATCCTGATTTATTTACCATCTTATCTTTAGCCTTAACTTCTCTCGATTTTAAAATCTTAGAGTCGCTATACATCAATAAAATAAATCCCAAGCTTAATAATTACACCTCTTCAATTAAACTATTAACTATTAACAAAGACATAGGTCTTGCCCTACAAATTTATTAGACTTCTTTCAATTTGTAAATAAGGAATATGATAATACCAGATCAGCAGTTATTTTGTATTTGTAATTTGAAAAATATTTCGATAAAGTACCCCATAAGAAATTGATGAATAAAGTAAGAGCCATAGGCATAGAAGGAGATGTAAACAAATGGATCGAGAATTGGCTCACTGATCGCAAGCAGAGAGTAGTTATTAACGGCCAACAGTCAGAATAGACAACTGTTAGTATTGGATTCCACAAAATTTAGTCCTAGGTCCCTTGCTTTTCATTATATATGACAATGATGTAGATGATGAGCTGTTGTCAGTTAGGAAAAGCAATAGTAACTGAAAATGATGTTATAAAATTTCAAAACGATATTGAGAAAATAGCGCAGTGGTCTATAAAATGGGAATGGCCCCTAAATCTGGAAAAATGTAAAGTAATTCATGTAGGCTATAAAAACCCTTAGAGTAAATTACAAAATTTTTGATCAAGATATTAGCGTGACCAATAATGAAAAAGACCTAGGAGTCCACATATCTAATGATCTAAAGAGTTTTCTCAATAGTGTATCGAAGTGGAAAAGAAAGCAATGAAGCTTCTCCGATATATCAAACCTCAATTTAGTTTTAAAAATAAAGCTACAATTCTGAATATGTTTAATGCGTTAGTAAGACCTCGGTTAGAATACTGTGCTCAGGTCTGGTCATTATACCTACAAAAAGATATTGACAGATTGGAAAGAGTGCAAGCTAAAGCCACAAAATTGATACCGGAACTCCGAAATGATAAATATGAGAAAAGACTGGATATTCTAAACTTATTCACCCCAGGGAAAATACGTTTAAGAGGTCAACTGATAGTGGTATTTAAAATAATGTTAACTACTCTACTTGGTTTCAACTTTGCACACATAATACACGAAATAACAGCTTAAAAATCATTCCAAAGCGTTTCAGAACAAATATATGTGAAAATAATTTTTCCTATAAAATTGTTAATTATTGGAATCAGTTGCCTGAATAAGTAGTGGCCAGAAATTCAGTGAAAACTTTTAAAATAGACTGGACAAAATGATGTCAACCATTAAATAGCGAGTGAAAAAACATTGTATGTTGCTAAAACTAAGATAAGAGGAGCATGCCGTACGAGGGGCGGTCAATAAGTTTTGCAATTTGGATATAAGGAAACGAGATATGGCACTTGCGCCACTTGCACCACTTGTCCCTGAGGCTTCGAATTCCCGACAACCAGAAATCTCCCGACTGCTGTCCAATCCACTCCTGAACGGCGAGCTGGACATCTTCACCGTCCCCAAACTGGCATCCACGCAATGCAGCCTTGAGCTGGCGGAATAAAAAGTAGTCTTTAAGGGCTAGATCTGGACTGTAGGGGGGATGGTTGAGTTCCTCGAATCCGCACTGGAGCAGGGCAGCTTGTGCAACTCTGACCTTTTGGATTTTGACGACTTTGAAGTCGATCATGGAGCGCGAGGTTTCTAGGGACCCAACGGGCAGAGACCTTGGTCATGGCCAAGTTGTCGTGGATGATGTTGATAACACTTCCATGTGATATTCCAAGTTCTAGCTTGATTTCTGCGACCTTCAACCGTCGATTTTCGAGGATCATCCTCTCCACACGGGCCACATTGTCCTCGTTGGTCACGTTTGACGGGCGTACTGGACGGGGATCATCTTCAAGGGACTCACAACCATAGCGGAACTCCCTATTCCAGCGAGCAATGGTTGCGTAGGAAGGGCTGGTGTCGGTATACACTGCAGCCATGCGTTCATGGATCTCTTTTGCATTCTTGCCTTCCATGGTCAAAGATTTGATCACTGCGCGATGCTCAACCTTCTCCATTGTTGAAATATATGTGACTGACGATCTGCTATCAGCTATTTCTTCTTAAATATACGAGGCAGGAGCGTGCGGCTGCAGGTCCTGACTTATCATAACTTGTCCTAACACCCTCACAAACAGCCATCACCGTTCCTCTGTTTTGCCCTACCGATTCGCAAAATTTATTGACTGCCCCTCGTAAGCATAGATAAGTTTAAGATAATATGAGAGCGGTTTTTAAGTCTATAAACCCCCTATATAATATATAAATAATTTTCTCTCAGGTTATCATTATGTTAAGATTCATGTATGTTATTATTATGTTAAGATTTATGTATGTCCATATTAAATTGTTCCTGGTATCCTGTACAATTTTCCCGGATGTGTCTTTTCTTCCAACTCTTCTAGATATATATTTTCCTTTTATCGAACCCGTGCACGGGTGGGAAAGGTGGGTAGGGAGAGACTTCTTCTTTATTATCCTATGCCTTATCAGTAGGATTGTACATAGTTAAGTTAAGATAATGCCATGAGTACTTCCCATGAAATGGATCGAATGGTCTTTTGAAGTACTTAATTTCCTTGTAACTCCTTGTAACCAACACTTCAATACATTATTTTATATTGTTACTTAGTTGATTTCACAACTCCTACGATAAAGGTTAGACCTCTGTTTAATTCGTTCACATTTTATTTTCCGTTTTTTTGTCTATAATTTAATATAATAGGTTATTTTATTGTTTATTCTAGTTATTTTCAATTTTTGATATTCAAGTCAGTTTATGTCAAAACTTCACTATATCCTATTTTTTTCAAAATTAAATAGGATAGTATTAAATAATTGTATATATTGTTATTTTGTTTAATTTTCCTCTCTATATTTGCTTATTTTATTGATTTTCCTTACCTTCCTCCGTTGTTTTAGCCATTATATAATGCATGTTTCTAACCCTTTAACTGTTATTGTTAATATTGCTTTCCCTTCTCATTAATCGATACAGTCGCTGATGATGGTCCTAGTGAAGGTCCGAAACGTCTGGCCAATAAATGATTAGTGTAATCTCTTGAGTCTTCATATTCCTATTATATATATATATATATATATATATATATATATATATATATATATATATATATATAACCTGTATATTTAAAATAAGTGGTTATGGCAACGCACCTTTGATTAGTGAATATGGTCCTAATATTTCCACACATAACTCATTTCACGGACTAGAAGCAACATACGAGTAATACGACCACCTCAGCGCGACCAGACTCACTAAAGAGTAGGGTATAGTGAACCTTGGAATGAAGCTCCACTAGGGGACGCGAAAAGGGGGACTTCCTAGGACCACGAACCCAAAATTCTGTGTGAGTGCCTAAAAGCTTAAGTTCATATAAGCAAGGTGGTTGTGGCGGGATTAACATAAGTAGGTAAATAGGGAAGTATATTTTGTTAGGAAATTAGGTAGCATCTGTCATGTCTTTCATTCAGTTTTTACTACGTGATGACAGGAAACAACATCAGCTGCGGAAGAACGAAAAAAAACTGATCCTCTAGGATTTTGAGTATAACGGGGGATCACAAACACTAGGAAAAGGAGGTGCCCAAGAATGCCTCGGCCTACCACTGCGTACAATCAAGCACGACATGAAACCTGACAAAGCAAAGATATGTGAGAGAGACACTTTATGGAAATCTAAGAGTAACTCTGGTTAAAATGATTATTACCTAAAATGGCTCCCTATGTATTTGCAATGTTATGAATCCAGGTACTAAAAAAGATAGGCTTAGTTCCAAACATTGCCTCGCCACTCTACAAAGTAAGGCAAATAGCAATCTGATTTTTTCGGATTTGGATATCTGGGTAGGATCGCAGGACAAAGATGAGATCAAGAAATAAATATAGAAGAAACACGAGGGAATAACACACAAACGTATTAAAGATTGTGTGTATTACTACGAAAATGACGAGGAAATTTTAGCAAAGAAGACTATTTATGTTCAACACGCTAAAACCCCCCGAGAACATGGAACGCCTCAAGTATATTAACATCCAAATTTGTATACTTAAGATGTTACAAAATGGAAGACCAACTAACACGAAATTGTTCATAAAAATACACAATATCTTTGGAATGCGAACAAATAGACCACGATTGGAGAGACTGGAGGGAAAAAGGAAATAAAAGACAAAGTTAATAAAAGAGAAACGCAACGTATGCGGAAGTAGCAAATACCACGATCAGACAAAGGGGCGAAGCACAAACTCATCTGATACTGCTCCAATGAATATCAACTGAATTAATAACGTGCGTCATATACTCGTGTGTTATGAACATTAGAAAGTCAGGACCCTTTACAGAAACAATCAATATTATGCTGGAAAAAAACGAGATGAATAAAATGTGGCTCCCCCGAGAATCCCCTTCTTTAGAAATCCTAAATTTCAGCGGAGCAACAACAATGACTACACAGGAAGGCGAAAACGAAGGTGGAGAAACACGAAACAATGAAGAAACCCCCAAAGAACCAAGAGAAGATGGATATATTAGAGACAAAATCATAGAGGCAACGGACATCAATCTTGAGTCAACAAAGCATTCCCCCTCCAACGAGGGAAAATGAAAGAAGACGTCGTTAAGTCTCTGAAGCAAAGCAAATGCAAGGGGACATTTAAAAATAAAACTCGTGAAGAAGATGAAAATTAGATGAAGACACTTATACTCCATAACAAGATACGAATCGATCCTGAAGACTGTGTCATTCTCAGCCAAGGAACCTTCAAAATAATGAAGTGTGGTAATTTCAGAAACAGACCCGAAGCAACAAACTCTTTACCATTCACACCAGTAATGATAACCAAGAACTTCAAACCCAATAAACAATGGAAGTTATAGGGAGAAAAGCTCAACATACTGCAAGCAAAGTCTCTATCGATTTCCAAGCGAGAATCATCAGCTCAGCAATGAAGAATCACCTTTGTGTACTTAAGTGAAGTCATTAACCAAAAATGAACAAACCCTCGTTAAGGACATATATCTCGACCAATAACCAATTACGATAACTAAACAAAAATAGCAATAAAATACCCGAAGATATCAGCCAAAAATGAACAAAATTACCCCAAATTGAACAACCGATGAGTGAAAAGATACTAAACTAAAATACATAAAGACTCAAAGTGAAGTAATATGACAAGAGTTAAGTGAAGTTAAGTGTAAGTAAATAAAAGGTGAAATAGTAAATTGAAAAAAAAGACTAAGTGGTGAAAAGTGATCAAACAAAAACAAAAGATGTCATATGACCAAAGTCAAGTGAAGTCAAGTGCAATTGAATAAGATGTGAAATTCTAAACTTAAAGATGAAATATGTTAAGTGAAATATGTAAAATTAAATTATAAATAAATATTAACAAATAAAACAAAGCAACATTTAAAACATAAACAGAACAAACAAAATACATAAGCTCGTGCAGCTTAAAAGCACAACGGCATGAATGCCACAATGAACAAATGAATGAAAAAAAGAGTGCAAAAGTTAACAAAGATTAAGCGATTCTTACGCTCTTTATATGAAGTTGAACGTGTAAAAGTGGAATAAAAGAGTTAAACGTGATGGAAGGAACTGACTAATAGATGGATAGGTGGTTCGGTATCCACGAAAAAAATCATTAGGTTCACTAAATGGAGTTATTCCACTCTACTCATCTACCCTCTGTAAGAAGAAGGTCAAAATACATCAACCTCGCTTCTCTTCCTCTCTTCTCTCACCTCGAATCTTTTAATCCTCCTCCTCATACTCTTCTCAATCTTCATCGTATATCGTTGAGTCTTCCTCATTTGGGTTCACTTGCAACCTTTGCTGGAGGAGAAGAAGTTAGATGAAAGATCAACAGGGGTTTCCTATTTCCCCCGGTATCCAAATCGGGTCAAGGGGATGAGAGGTGTCTATTCCGGCGATAAATCTTTCCCTCTTACTATCCTCCAAAAGCGGGAGAAACTGAGAAATTTGCTAACCTTTGAATATTCCAACCAATTTGCGCACTTGAATAGGATAAAAATGCATCAATTGGCAGTCCTCCTCCTCTTCCCCGCAAAAAAACAAACAAAAATAAGAAAAATAATTTTAGATATGCATCTAAACATTCCAAAGTATTGAAATTAAGTATGCATTGGTTTTAATTAAGAAATTACGCGTTAAAACTAATTTTTCTTTTCCGTCTTGAAATTAACTGTCAAAATCTTCTAGCTATTTAAATGAATCTGGAATTTCGAATCTTGACCCACAAATTTGACTTGCTGGAATTCCTGAAGTGCGCTGCTTCCAGTTGTCTATATTACGTGAAACTCAGAGCAGATCTTGCAACCGTAATTTTATGTCTTTATCGAGTGAACGTAAATATATCATGATTATGCAGACACCGTAAAGATACTGCATCAGCTTATTTCACTCTTCATTCAACTCACTTCCTGTTGAACTTTAACATATCCCAGTATTGAGAGGCATGGGCTCGCTAACTCTTGTCTCTTGTACTCGCAAGTGTTTGCACCTACAGACCTGTGGACTATTTGACTCTTTGGAGGAGGCCGGACTCCTTCATTTTATTTGACCCTCTTCGGTGTGTTGATAGGATGGTTCTGCGCGGGGTAGGCGGCCGTCTCCCCACGACGCCGGAGCGTGCTTTCTTGTTATTACGGCCATTTATGCCGTAGCATGCATTCGTCAGATGATGCCTTAGTATGCATTCGCCAGATGATGCCTTAGTATGCATTCGCCAGATGATGCCGTAGTATGCAGTCGCCAGATGATGCCGTATTATGCAGTCGCCAGATGGTGCTGAAATAAAAAAATCGAACTTTAACTCGCGACAGCTTAATGAGTGATTATGGCAGTTCGTCAGGAAATGTATTTCTGCCACATTGACTTTGTAAGATATATTGGAACCCAACTCGGCAAGCTGTTAAAAAGGTTTACAATGCCACAATGTCTTGATTTCGCTGCTGTTTGTCGTCGCTTTCGAAAGATGTAATTCTTATCATTACACATTTTACCTTTGTTCTCAGTTGTGATGAATGCTGTAGCCATTGTGTAAGGTTTCAAATTTAAAGCTAAGGAGTACCTAAAATAAAATTTAATGTAATTTATTGTGTATAATACGCTGACCTTTTTTATGGGGAAAATCTCCTCAGCAGAATTTTTTAATTAGTGGAATTTTAGGTCAATGGTTGAAATATGAGAGAATTGGTACTTGCCATGAATAAAATGTTTTATGGTAGACTTGATAAAGGGCACGGAATTTATTATGGATGTACATCACTTTTTGCTCTGGTTCTAACCAACCATTTTGTATTATTGTTTTGCAGATTTTACAACGGAGTAGTACTTTTTTCCATCCTTTCTACGCATTTAAACTTTTTGGTGCAGTTTTAACCAAGGATTTGCGATTATGATAAGAGCATTGCTACACATATGTGTTACTTGAGGTTTTACCACAGATGTGCACTTGTTTAAAGTTGGATTTAGTGAGCCTCTACACTTGTTTTGGTGTTCCTTTACCATTGCTTTAGACTGATGTTGGTATTGATTTAATCAAAGACCTGCGCTTATTTGTGTATTAGCTTTACCACTGACTTGAACGAGATTTAGTGTGAGTTTTACAACGAATTTGGACTAGTTTGGGTGCCACATTTATCACAGATTTTCACTTGTTTTGCGATCAGTCTTACTTCTACTCAGTCCTGTTTTACATAGTTCTTTACTACGGATTTGTACTCATATTAGTAAATGTGTGTCTCCTTCCCGGTTTGGATCTGTATCCTTACTCCCACTGGAACTTTACCCCTCGCCTTTCAGATTTGTCACCTACATATCTTCACAGTCCCCTCACTTGCCCAGGTCAATTAGTATTAATCGCCTCATCTCAACCAAATTGTGCACCTATAGAATAAAATTTAACAAACTCTAAAACAAATGCTAACATACGAACGTCCAGATTAAAGAATGGAGTCGAAACCATTCAACCAATCGACACATAAAAAAAAAATCTGAAGCAACCGAACATCCTTTCATTTTCCTTCACTCCCCCATTTATATTAGTGTACATATTAAGGATACCACAAACCAATTGTAAGTAATTATGAGTTCTATTTGATTAGAGTGGGTGGGGGGGAAAGTAACTTTTATAACAAACGAAGGCATTTTACCTCTATAAATAAGAGGGAACGACTAAAATATGAGTAAAAATATGAAAAAGATTATATAAAAGGTTAAAAACATTAGTATTATTCAACAAACCCATAAATACTGGGGACAGTAAAGGACTGAAATTGATATTTTTAATTTTACTGTAAAACTTCCAATACCGACATAAAATTTAGCACAGGAACAATAGTAAAATAAGCAGTAATTGCAAGATTTAAATTGTTAAAAGTCCCAATCTATGATGGCAGGAAGCAATAGGGAATGTATTTCATCACAACGTACCTTCCAAACGTAACCCACATCACTAATGAAGGAGATGGAGTCTTAAATCGATGCATATATTTTATCTTCAGTGAATATTTAAGTGTTGTTAATAATAATAATGGTTGCTTTGTTGATTAAATTTTATAATTAACAAATTTATACCCATATTGGACAAATTTTTTTTGTTCATCTTCCTCTAAAGATGTCTGCCTAATGATTTGGAAGCAGCCAAGAAGGTTCATTTTAGCGAGTCGCCTCGATTCACTCGCGCATATAATTGGATGAAATTTTGTTAATCAAGATTAACTATAGGCATAATTAGAAAAGAAAATATATTAGCTAGAGTTAATTGCAATAGAGTGTTTTCGTTCTTTTTTAGAAAAAAAGACAAAAGATTCTTGACAAACCTATTTAAAACTGGGGAAAAGGCCCTACAAACTAGTTTAAACCCCATTTTTTTTTTATTCTTGGAGCTAATATTTTTTTGGTATTTTATCGAAAATATTTTATTTATCATTAGGGTCGGGGCCCATCTCCTTGCCATTGCTCCATATTGGTATAGTGTGAGTTTGGGGTCCCTGTGGAAGGGTGATTATCCCTCTCATTCTTAATGACTACAGTAATTTGTAGGCGGTAGGGGGCTAACTTCCCTCTCTGTCCCCCTTTTGACTTAATAATCGCAAACTTGGTAATAGAGTTTAGAGGCAGTGGGATCGTTGTTTTGGCAAAGCAGAGCATCCTTTTCTTGCTAGGGTATGGTACACGAATGTGTAGCTTTGTCTGGTTATCCTTATTCAGTCTTTCTCTCTGGTTGTCTGGCTATCTTTGCCCTTGCCTGTCTGATTGATTTTTTTGTCTATCTGTCCGTTTGTCTTTCTTTTTATCTCTGGGATTTGGGTACACGTATTGGTATCTTTGTTTCTTTTCTTATTTGTCGGTCGGTGTGTCCATCTTTCTCTTTGTCTCCCTCTAGGGCTTTGTGTGCCATGTGTTATGGTGTGCATGTGTGTAATTCTGTAAGATAGTCAATCTCTCAATTCCTCTACCTGGGGTTTATGTACGCATGGGTTGATGTGTGCAGGTCTGCCTATCTGTATTATATCTCTTCCGGTGAATTTGTTTACAAGGGGATTTGTATGTGTGTCGTTCTTTTTACTCTGTTTGCCACTTTGTCTATATGTGTGCATACATGTGTTTATATGTCTTCCATTTCTTTTTTTTTTAAATCACGAGTGAATGGAGAAAAGAAAGAGAAGAAACATCTTGAATTCAAATTATTTCATTGAATTTGAAATTTCAAAAACCTTGGATTAAAACTTTGCCTTTCTGCAAAGAATTTGTGGACAAATTTTACCTAGATGACATTATCTTGTCTTTCATTTGTCTCCTTTGAATAATAATAATATTAATAATTGCAATGTAGTTAGAAAGATTTTATGAACGGGATGGTGGGAAAAAAATGGGGCGCTTATGGGGAACATCCTACTAAAATAGACTGACACCGTCGATGGGGAGGGAAAGAACTTTATATTTGCATTTTTAGCGGTTTTAAATCCAAACATTTCTCGGGGCTCCTAGGTGTTTGTCAAAGATTTCTAGGAGATCTATGGGGGTTTAATTCAAAGTCCTGCTTGGATCTTCTTGGGTTTTGGTATCTAAGCTCTACTTAAGTCTTCCTGGGGATCAATCAAAATTCTCAGGAAGTTTTTCATCATAAATCTGATTGGGGATTCTGATGGTGTAAATAAACCTGCTCTTGGGTTTCTGGAGGATTAAATCTAAGCTCCTCATGGGCCTTTCATGAGTTTAATTTCTAAATATGGTTTGAGTTTTAATCAAAACTCTGCTTGAGGCTTCTTTTGATTTAAATCAAAGTCCCGACCTACTTTGGATTTCTGTTGTTTTTTAAATGAAAAAACCGCAAGGGGTTTCCAGCTTTCAAATCTAATCCCGCGTTCTGGTTCGCTGGTTTTGAATCAACAATCTGATGGTTTTGGTGGTTGAAATACAAACTCCGCTTTTAATGTTTAGCGCTAAAATGAGTGGGTGGTTGTATGCTGGGTTGATTTTTTTTATTGCGTGATGGATTATAGTCAAGTAGGTAGTGGACTGGGAGCATAGGTGGGCAATTTGATTCGTGAAGTGTCTGATTGATTGCGAGTGGGGTGAGGTGGATGGGGTGAATTAGATCCTGAAATAAATAGGGTAGTGATAAATGATTATTTATTGAAATTTATGATGGATTAAATGAGAATTACGTAGTGGATTGCTGTGTTAGTAGAGCAAGATAAATTGGTGATTTAATTGGCGAAATATATAATGGATCGATTGGTTGGTTAATTGCTCTATAGATTGACGTATATTATTTAGTAGACTGGTTGATGTTTTTAAGAGTAATTTAGTTGGTATATCTAGACAATTTTTTTATAGATTGGGTGTAGAAAGGTGGTGATTAAGATGTCGTTTGAGGTAACTTATTTAGTAGATTTGGTGAGGAAATGAGCGTTTAGGTGATAGAGTGGGGTTTATTATTTTGGAAATTATATACTGAATGGAGTTGATTTAGGTTTCGTATAAGATGAATTATTTAGTTTCACTAATCAACCGCCTCGATTGAGGCGGTTGATTAGTGTGAACTATTTGGTAGAATACAAGAAGAAAGGAGTTGATTTAGGTGATAGGATGGGAGGACTTTTTTAGTAGCTTTTGTGTGTGGGGAGAAATTTACTTGATTTGGGTGGTAGATTGTGGTGCTAGGCCTAAATTTAAATTACGGTGACTTATGGTTCTGAGGGCAGTGGCCAGATGGGCGTTGTTTAAAGAAAATAATTCCCCCACGGGTCGGTGACCCTCTTGTTGACAGACATTTATTATGCACAGAAGTGTAACACAGCAGGGAGCGCAGCTCGTGCACAGGATATCCAATATATTCGGTGGATATCCATTAGAATTATCGAATAAAACGTAGATATCGACTATTTGGTACTGACATTTGTAGAGATTCTTCAAAAAATATGAAAATAACCTCCATTTTCGAGCATCTGGCTCTTTTTTATGGCACTTCTCATCCACGCTTCCATTCTAGCTCTTCTCTTTTTTTCTTTGGTTTGTCTTTTGTTTCTTTCTTGGTGTTTCTTTTTTGTTGTTTTTTTTGTTGCATTATTGGTATTATACGTGTTTTTCTTTATTTATTTCATCTTTTTTATTAATCGTTGTTTTCTTTGTCATTTTTTTCACATTTTTACTAATTCTGATTAATGAGTATCACTTTTGATTCTTTTCTCCTTACCACCTAGTAAGGGGTTGTCCGTGTGGGCTGTTATCCTTGATTTCTAGAAGAACAGCAAATTCTCTCCGGTTCAAGACTCCCGGCATTCTCAAACTTGATTCAGACTACCTAAGCTTTATTATTTCTCAGAAATTTCCATTTTACACCATTTTGGACGCTTTATTTACAAGCCTCTTCTCGCGTATCTCTTTTGCCAGGTAGATAATTTCAAAGGCTAGTCTACGACCAACTTTCGTCCATTCATCCCTGGTCGAGTCAGATAGTGCGGGGAGGGATAATTTACCCCTCCCTTTTGGACCCGGTTGGATCGGTGAGTTTTAACATGTCTGCACTCTTCTCGCCTTTCTCTTTCAACTGTTGCTCCCCCCTCCTAAGTTGATGTCAAGGGACATGTTGAAGCTCGCGTGCCCTCCTAACCCCAGCAACGATAGTTTACTCCCCCACCCCAATGCCTGCAAGAGGATCTGCGCCTATGCATCTTCCATATATTTTCCCTGCCTCTAACTTCACCACTTTCTTTACAGATCTTTCCTTTAAACTCTCTTGGTTCCCTGAGTTCTCTTTTCCCTGTCATTCGGTCTGATATTTGGTCGTCTTGACGTTCAATTCGATTTTCAAGTGGCGATCGATTGAAGTTAAGGCGACTCAAGGAGGAGGTCCCGTATACCTGACGTCCACCCATCCAAAAAAAATCGTTGGGATTCGATTGCTAAACGGTCCTATTACAAGTTGGGATTCAATTTCTAAGCGGTTCTTTTACAAGTTGAGATCGATTACTAAACGATCCTTTTACAAGTTGGGATTCGATTGCTAAACGGTCCTTTTACAAGTTGGGATTCGATTGCTAAACGGTCCTTTTACAAGTTGGGATTCGATTAATAAACAGTCCTTTTATAAGTTGGGATTTGATTTTTAAATGGTCCATTTACAAGTTGGGATTGATTACTAAACGATCCTTTACAAGTTGGGATTCTATTGGTAAACGGTGTTTTTACAAGTTGGGATTCGATTGCTAAGCGGTCCTTTCACAAGTTCGGATTCAATTACTAAATGGTCCTTTTACAGGTCACAGCATGTTAATACACACCCTCGATACTTTAATATTTTGCATGTAGATGCAAATTACTCACAGGCAAAAAAAAGCGCTTATATTTGAAAGATCCATTCTATTAAAATTAGGTTAGGGTTGGCAGAATTTAGAAAAAAATGTGCCCTTTTTTAACCTTATTTTATTTCCTCCTCGAAGGTTACCATGGAATGGATGATGAGGCCGCGTACTTGTATTAAATTTACACTGAGTTCCATGTAAAATGATACAAAATGGTACACGAAACAGGAAAATAAAGTGCGTATCAGTTCATTCCTTGATAATGAGCTGAACAAGTTCCTTCCTTATCCTTAGCTTCGACACTCGTTTCATTGTGTAACAAATTCACGATCCGCTTTTCCGGCGTGAAGCGCTTCGAGTATGGCCTACCATTTTCCGACTTCAGCTACCATTCTCAGAAGAATCCCCGTATGCTGTTATGCACATGAACGATTAACTCCATTTAACGTATCCAAGGTCAACTAGCCTACATTGTGCCGGTCATTAGCCCTTAAGCACACTTTCAATTCTGTATCGATTTACATGAAACGCACTGTATTAGTGTGGTTTGAGTTTTCATGAAAATTAAGAAGCATCTTAACAAAATGTTTGTTATGTTTATTCTGTGTGAAAAAAATAGTAAAGGCAAAGGAAGGAGAACCTGTAAGGTTTGTGGTACGTCCTTAGTGAAGGAACTGATAAAGAAATAGTTCTGATCCATTGGACAAGGTTCAATAAATCTATCTAAGTAATTTTAAAGAGAAACAACAATGTCATAAAAAAATATCATCATTACTGTACCATCATATGTCGTCAAAAGAACTTCAATGTGTTTAAGGATGGAATTTACTTACACATAAAATTAGGAAGAAAAACTGCGTAAGTCGCTATAATTATTTATTTCATTCCCTCTAATCTAATATTCTCCCCTTTATTTTATTTTTACTTGGTATCGATGTGATATTGGGGGCTTTGTTGGTTCATAATTGAGTAATAAAGCGACACCTACAAGAAAATGGCAAAGTTTGCTAGTAGAGTAGTAGCTTTTAAGTGATTCTCTAAAATAAACATGACGCCTTCTTAGACGAAGTGGAATAGACAATAAAAGTTTGTGTTTCGATGATAACAAAAGAGGGATGGGCAATGGGTAACCGGTTATTTGTAAATACCAGCCAACGGTATAGAACAGATCTTCTCCTATAAAATCCCCCTTTTTTAATTTGGTGTTACTTTTATTTTTGTGGGAGTCATTCAGATTATCAATGATAATTTTTTAAGTAATAAAATCTACTAGACACGTACAAAACTGATAAAAACACCACTTTCTTATGAACAAGGAGTTTTCTTTCAATAGGATAACGCCAGTTCACATACCGCATTTGCAACATAGAAAAGTTATGAACAAGAATAGGAACACTTTACCCTCGCAACTCAGCTGACTTCAAATGATCGCCTTTTTGATGTTTATGGAGAAATCTTAAAAGGGAAAATTCTTTTTGAAATTTGTATTTTGTTTCTGATACAACTGAAACAAAAGGACAGGGAATAAAACCTTATAAACCTCTTTTTATAAGCCTAGTACCTTCTTTACCTCTAATATATACTTCCAGTTCTCATTAGAACTCTATTTTTGCCTCTTTTACTTTGATCTGACCTAAAAGTGACGTTAATTATAATAGGACTAAATTGTTACCTTTTGGGGTTCCTTTCGCCCTTTTTTTTTAGTCTCTTCGCCAATTCTTTTTATCAAATGTGCTGTCATTCTTGGAACCTTTAGGTCTCGTCAGCAAACCTGTCTAGAGAGAATGGACAGTTCATTAGGGAAAATCCAACTTGATTAGTGTCTTATGGAGGGAGGTAGAGTCTTTGAAAGTGCGATGAACGAAATCTGTCATCTCTCAGTTCTTTTATTTTAGCTTTATTCATATTTATTGCGACCAAAAGACGGGGATAATTAATAAAAATGTAAATGATTTCGAATTTATAAATAGTTTTATTGCAGGAAAAAAAATTACGAAACAACTGTAAATTTATTCAAAATGGTCCCATAAGTGATTTAGAACATTTTGAAGAATCAAAAATAATGGCACGTTCACAAGCCACAATTATTTATACGAGATTCTTCGTTGTTAATATGATTTCAACGTGTTCTTTTACTTTACTTACACACTCGAATATTGATCAGTATAATCGCTGAAATTAACAAAGGCAAGTGTCAAATTATCCCTACCGAATGCCAGAAAGGAAAAGAAGTCCCTCAAATTAATTGCCACATCAGCTGGGATAATTTAAATTGAAAGGAAGGAGTTTTAATTTTAAATGCAATGTTGCAGCTGTGGTATGTCGTCCCTTCACCTTCACAGTGCATTAACCTACCTTGCAAGTGATTCACATCCATGCAACGGGATGTAGTTATGAAAAGAACGGTTGCAATCGGTTAGAAGAAGATTGGTAGATTGGTGTCTGGAATGGAGGGGTGGGGGTGAAAAGCATCATCCAGGCATGTGCGTTGCACTGTGATGGTAAGTAATTATTCTTAAGGCAATCCTAGAGCTATGGTATATGCATTTCTTGTATAGAGAATGAAACCGTAACATTCTGGAAGATTTATTCGGAAACTAGTTTCCGGATTGTGAAGATTCCCATTTTTGAAAATCTTCGTTTCTGTCAGTGGGAGTTTACAACTGTTATTCCTAACTTCGTTTCTCGCATAAATGGTTTCAATGAGTTCCTTCCAGCGTCGGATTTATGCCCTACTTTCAAAATGCAATATATTTCTCAACCAGACTTTTTTATTAGAAATTTTAGGGTTTCCACTAAAATCCAGTGTTCCCTAAGAAATTATTCTAAATTTTAATTCTATTGCCAGAGGTAAGCATTTATTGAAACTGCCATTTCTGGAAGCCTTCGTCCCCTCCCCCAACTTGTTCTCAAAGGTATTCAAATAGGGTTTTCCAACACTAATTAAAACTGTTATGTGTGCGACTTTTCACCACTAATGAGTTTGTACTTAACGATTTTTAGATAGGTTTTTATAACACTCATAGAAGCTGTCATGTTCGAAAAAGTTCGCCATTCACGAACTTTTTCTTAATTTTTTAAAATAGGTCTTTCCAACACTCATTAAACCTACCATGTTTGCGAATCTTTGGCATTAACGAACTTGTTCTAATTTCTTTTTAAATAGGTCTTTCTAATACTCATTAAAGCTGCCATGTTTACGAATTTGGGGCATTACCGAATTTTTTTTTAAAGTTTTTAAATAGGGTTGTACAACATTTATTAGAGCTGCCTTGTTTGAAAACTTTTGCCATTAACGAACTTGTTCTTAATTTCTTTTAATAAGTCTTTCTAACACTCATTAAATTGCCATGTTTGAGAACTTTCGCCTGTAACTAACTTTTTCCTAATGGATGGTAAATAGGTCTTTTCAACACTGTCAAGCTACCATGTTTGTGAATTTTCGCTATAAAAGAACTTGTTCCTAAAGGCTTTTAAATAGCCCTTTCCAACACTCAGTAAATCTGCCATGTCTGCGAACTTTCGCAATAAATGAACTTGTTCTTAAATGATTTTAAATAGGTCTTTCTAATACTCATTAAAGCTGCCATGTTTGCCAACTTTCGCCACAAATCAACTTTTTCTTAAAAGATTTATAGAGGTCCTCCCAGCTTAGGATCTGAGGAATGAAAAAGTAAATTATGTGCGGGAAAAAGAATAAATGACTCTGCACAAAAATGTGCTGAATTACTTTATTATTTTTTAGTGTTGTCATTCAGCATTTCGAATGAAACGCTCGCGAGCCTAGTGAATACGGTGTGGGATTTCTGACGTCTAAGCAGGGGTTTATTCCCAGCTAACGTGCACATAAATCTTTTAGTTGCGTCCTGAGCTGGTTGCTTATTGGGTGGCTATGTTGATTCTCACTCCGGAGGGGGTGAGTAGCCTCACACGCAAATACCCGCAAATAATCAATTAAAACACCGCTCTCATTTCTCATTATCCATTTACAACACATCATAATCATTCGCTTTGGTCTTTTTACAGAACTCTACCGATAGAGTACCAGTATCCTTTCTGATGGCACTCATATCCAAATACCATGGCTAGCTGGTGTAAAAATCGCCCAATAAAAGCAGGATACATCGCCCCCCCCCCTCCATAGTTCGTCATGTCCCCGCAGCCGAAGTTCCCATAAGGAAAGTCTGGCTCCCGTGATGACTTTAACTCTTTGGCTGGGGCTGGAAAAGCTGAAGCGTTCCTCCTTTAACTTTGTTTACCCTTGTTTCTAAGACTCTCCCCTAATTTTCACTTCCTCATTTCTTCTTCTACCTAGTTTTAAGGACCTGACCATACTTTGTCATGGGAAAATTTAGGCTGTGTAACTTCTATAAATAATTCCCTTTAACGCACGAAGGTTGCAAGAGGCCAGGCTTGATCGGTTCTGGGCTTTGCTCCGCGAATAAAGGCATGTGCGGGTTACGCATATATAACATAACCCCTTCCGTGCGTGTAATGGATGACAAACCCCCTGTGCTCATTCGTGGGTGCCTAGGAATGTAGTGCCTATGGGGACGTGATTAAATAACTTTTTTAGCCCCCTCATCGAAAGAATGCCCACGTTTTCGAACCCACCGACTTCAAACGATTTCAAGCATTGCTTGCTACCCAGTGAAGCATGTTTTAATGGGACACATCTTCTATCAGCGTTAGGCCTCAGTTATGGTTCTCGGTAGTGAAGCGCAGGTCACCTGTTTTCGGAATGGAGCCTTCTGGCAAATGTGGCTGACCCTGCCCAGGTAGCCATTCTGAGCGTTATTCGGGCGCTTGATGGGTCGCCTGAGCAGGTGACCCCCGCACTCTAGCAGGAACTTTATTAAAGTATTATTGTAAATGGTGGAACTTTTTATCTAAACATAGAAAGCATGACAGAACTGCTAGCCAACCAGGAGGTGGTCAAGGTTGAGGGAGTAATGACGAAACATGGTGGGAGCATCGCGACTCACTTCCCTAGACAATTTTCCCCGTTTGAGAAGAATTGGTATGCCTATAAGAGCTACAAGAGCCACCCCAACTATTTCATATTGTGTGAAACTAGTCTAGCGAGGGTCAGGTTGTTGTCCTTTTCAAAGCACTCTCGTTGCTCTTTTTGGCGGGCATACATGTCATCACTCAATGAGAAGACCCCATCTTGCAGAGGTGTGGAAGCGTGTGAAATAATTCTGGGTAAGTTCCTACAAAACATCTTCCCGACCTCCAGGAAGATGGGATTGTAATCTCGGAGAGTCATTCAGTGGTGGAGTCCTTCCCAGCCGCTTTCTGAATCTTATATTCCTTGGATGCTACTTCTCAATTATTATGAGCGGGTTTTATTTTCGATGAAAAACGCCGACAGGATTTCCACTCTATAGGCGAAGCACCCTTGGTTTCACCCTCGATCATTTGGTGAACAAGGCAAGGATCTTTGCTGGTTATTTCAACAGGATCTGGACGAAGGATGCCTTCCCAGATTCTTAGCGAATGACTGCGGTGCTTGCTTTTCTTAACCTGGAGAGATAGAATTTAACCAGACCGATTTTATACAAGTCCGAAGAGGCGTTCGGTTTCCACACTTTCGCCCCTTGTTTGAAACTGGTGGGGATCTTCCGGTCATTGCGTCTGTCTTCCCGTCTTAGGCGGTTTATGCGCCGTGTCCGATTCTGAGACCCAATTATGATTAATAGCGACAACAGAGCGTTATCAAGTCCCTTGGGGTATTATAATCAAGCCTTTGCACAGCCTGGACGACCAATCCAGCATTTTGCTCTCTACACCCTGATTACATGGCAGAAATAAGGACGTAATTTCGGGCTGCATGGAAAAGAAGATGGGAGACGGCTAACCTGAATTTAATGTTACCTGACATTGCGCGGCGACTTTTCCCGTGGACCAACCCTCCAAGGCTTTAATGGCTTCATCTCGTCTTTTGTCGACTTCGAATCGGTTACATTCGCGGGACACAGCGTTTTTTGAAGGAAATGTCACCTAACGCTTATTGTGAATATTCTTTGGTTATTTGGTTGCGCAGACTCTTCGCCACATTCTCTTTGAATTTTCCTCTCTGGAGGGACTTCACTTGTTGCAGTACCGAGACGAGCGGGGTGGCGACCACGTAACCTTTGTACTCGAGCCGGGTTTGTACATAATCGAGTTTTAGGAGAAAGCAAATGGCTTCCTCTATAGTATTTATTTGTTCAAGTGTTGGGTGCATTTTCAGGCACCTAGAAGAAAATGGCCTCCCTTCAGCACCTGAAATTGCCTTTCTCATTCTTTTTTTGAGTTTTATCTTCTTCGTTTTGTTTTGTTGCTTTACTTTTGACTTATATTTCGACGGCTGTGTTCTTGGCGCCCGCCACATGCAAGCATTTATTTCCCAACCCTAAGGAGGATTGGCCCCTGCTGCCTACGAGTTCACCAATGATTTTCCTTCTGATTATTATGTACATTTCATTTTTCGATTAGAGGATCCCATCCACAATGCAAGGGACGAATATCGATACCTAACAAAGTACAAGTGTAATTTTTCTTTCAATTCTAAAAAAAAATAAGTAATCGACATTTTGATATTTTTTATAATTAAATCACATTTATTTGTAAATATGAGTAAAAATAGGATTAAATATTTACTCGTCAAATGATACTTGGTCTCGGATTCCCTCTTGGATTTTACATTGGTTTAAAAGATTAATTTCGTCAATTATCAGTCAAAAATCAGAGGTCTTCTCCACTTTTCTCTTACGTCATTAATCGGGAGTGGTTCCCCTAGGTGAGGGAGTATTTTGTCCTGGTTTCTTTTTTCCTGGCTTAATTGGGGATTCCGTAATGAAAGCTACAACATAATAAATTTCAATTTCTGTACAAATGGATTCGTGGATTTTATAAAATGAACTTTGATTTGCTTTTAGAGATGCGGGTTAATATGGCTCTGCCAGGGTATAGCTGTTGAGTATAAACTTTATTTTTACCACGGAAAACCCTATGCTTTCTCCTCAAATTTTCAAAATGGAGTGGTAAAGACGATGGTTCTATTTTATATATATTTTATTTAATGCAGTTTGTCTATTTCTTTTATAAATATATTTTTCTTAGTGGGTCTAAATCAGATGAGTACAGTATCACAAACTATAAGTCCTTGTATTTTGTTAAACTTTGGTTAGGTGGTTATAATTAGTGTTTATGAAGTTAACCTTAATCCAGTGGATAAAACGTTAAGCTTATAAGACCTAGGTATAGGGTTCTGTAAAAGCGAGAGCGGACATAAGACTTCAGCGTACGTGAGGGAACTGGAAGAAAAGTAGTTCCTTACACACCTTATCACGCAATACATGCTGTCATAAAAGAACTTGTTATCCACCAGTTAACACCTCCGAGGAGTTCCTCATCAGGTGTGGTCCTAAACCAGGCTATGTCCTCGTACCCACACTTTTTTCACTTTACTTTGCTGCCAGGCTACACAAAATTTCTTGGAACGACCCAGACGTAGAACCCTAAGTACCTTTTTGATTCGGAAATTTATAAATTATCAAGTCTTCGCTCTCAGCTTCATACTAGCGCCATCAAATTGACAAATATGTAGATGACAATCCCGCCGAAGCCCATTCACCTGAGGCCTTAGAACAATCTATCAACAATGTATGTATGGCAAGCGCTTGGTATGGCCTAACCATCGTCAAAGGCAAACCAAAATAATCGTCAACCACCACTTAGAAACGACTCACCAGAATGTAATATCACCATCAACAGGCCCGCCAGTGAAGGCGTTGAATATTTTCCATATCCTGTTAGCTTCCTCATGTCTGTCCAATTTTCATCATCCTGTTAGCTTCCTCCTGTCTGCCCAATGTTCATCATCAAGTTAGCCTCCTCCTGTCTGTCCAATGTTCATCATAAAAGGATGTAGGAAACATGAGCCAAGCAGCACACTCAGTCTTTGAGAGCTTCCCCACTAGAGTATTTACATAGGAATTCTTAACATGCAAACTAAAGTTATGGTTTACAATGCTATAGAGGCCTACCTTACTGTATATATGTGAAACCTAGACCTTTTAACGCCTTGACCTGAAAAAGCTTGAACAATTATACCAAAAGAAATTTCTGTCTATCTTGAACATCAAATTGGAAAACTACGTCACCAACAGTGACGTACTAGAAAAACTGGGACTAATTAGCATGAAGACTACAATAATCAAACATCTCCTCAGATGGTCAGGTGTCGTGGCCTACATGGAGGAAGGAAGGCTTACGAAGAATTCCTATCTGGTGAACTTAACTATGGAAGACGCCTTCTGCGATATTAAAAGACCAACTGGAAAAAACTCTGACGATCACATAAATAGATCTTGGTTTCAGGGAAACGAAAGCCAACCAAACGCGCTGTTTCGCAAAATGCTGCGAGAACAGGAACTCCCCCCCCTCCCCCACGCGCCCTTTGAAGAAAACCAAAGAACTGAAAATGAAATCAAATAAAACGAAAGAAGCAAGTACCAGCATGACCCTAACCAGCACCTACATTTCAATGCAACTCATGCAATAGGTTTGTCAGAGCAAGAATTGGTCTAATTACCCATCAGAAAGCCCATCCTCCCCAGCACCAATGACACAGCACCTCAAGTAAAGAGAAAGAGAATGGAGTGAAAATGAACTGAAGTGAAGTGAAAAATTGGAGAAGAGACCCTTCCGTTGACGACGACGGCCACTTCAGTTTTGGTTAGATGCCGATAGCGTCTCGACTCGGGTTGACTTTCCGGTGGCTCCCATACGCTGAAGATACCAGTGGTTTGGATCACACGTTAATCAGTAGTTCCCACCTGAGAAATAAATGCATCTTACATGAGTGCAGATCAGTGTTTAGCTCATAACAATATATATATATATATATATATATATATATATATATATATATATATATATATATATATGTATATATATATATATATATATATATATATATATATATATATATATATATATATATATATATATATGTATATATATAGTGCCCGCGAGAAAAGTAACCCATAACGCCCTCAAAATTTTTATTATTTCCAATGATATTCACAGACGCATAATTCACTTTCTAATTGGTCTAGTGACATATGGTAGCTTTCATACAACGCTCTGATATGACAACTTTCTAATGCAATCTTAAGTTATTATTTTGGTTGCGTTTGTTGCGTGTAAGCGTGCGTAAAATTTGTCTGATATCATGTTTTTTGCCATTTTGTTATTATTTTCTGATTTTTTTTACAGAAAGTGGTCCAAATAAAATTTATTTTTAATGTGTGCTAAGAAACAACTCAAAAGTGATTATAGAGGTGCTATTGAGGATCTTCATAGATGTGGAAATCTTAAGAGACAGATAGATAATGAATTAAACATGGCCCAAATTACTGTAATTTATGGGTTTCACGTGGTAAAAACAATGTTAGCCCATCTACGCCAGTACTTAAAAAAGGATTTGGCGGATCGAGAAAAACAAATTCGCGAACAGACATGCTTATGAAATGTTTAGTAGTGAATAATCCAACAATAACTGCGAAAGAATTGAACTTTAATATCAATAATTTATTATATGATGTTTCTGAACCAACTATCAAGGAGTGGCTACTAAAAGAACTCGGATTACCATCTCGCCATGTTGCACAGAAACCATTTGGTAAAAAATACATTCATTGGAGTGTTAAGGAGTGGAAGAAGCTTTATTCAGCGATGAGTCAGCATTTTTAACATTCAGATGCTGTCCTAGGAAGGTTCTTCGGCCCATTGGCTCAAATAGAATGGACCATAAATACACCTAAAAGACAATGAAACACCCTTTAATTGTGATGATTTTGGTTTCTTTCAGTTTCCAATAAAGAGGGGGCATATATTTCCTTCTTAAGAACACAAGTATGAATGGCACATAGTATTTAGCAATGTTACAGGAGAAACTCCCAGTGGTAGTGACAATCCATGAGACAGAAACATTCATGTGCAATGGGGCCCCTTGTCACAAGCCTAAAATTGTGACAATATGGCTTACTGACAATAAATTTAATATTTTGGATTGGCCTGGTAATAGCCCATATCTCAATCCTATAGAAAATTTGTGGATAATAATATAAAATAACGTTGAAGGCCAAGACTTTGGCTCCGTCTAAAAATTAAAAGAGGCCATCATAAAGGTTTGGTGCAACAAAATATCAGTGGAAGTTTGTCAAAGCCTGATCAAATCCAGGCCGAAGCGTCTACAACAAGTCATCAAATCCGAAGAAACGATGACAAAATACTAATAGAAGGTTAGTCGATATTAAACATGTTTATATATATATATATATATATATATATATATATATATATATATATATATATATATATATATAATTATATATATATATATATATGCAAAAATTCCACAGTGTTGTGGTATGACTGAACATTATATTAATACCATATTACACCTATCCGGCAGAGACCAATAACTTGAAAGCGAACCGACAAAAGGGACTGAAAACCACGAGTTCAGACGGGCTGAGTAGCGAGAGAGTGCAACGAGGTCAGGTAAATTATGGACAATGGCAAATCTCAAGGTTATATAAAGAGACATGAACAAAAATAGAATTTTATTTACACAAAATAATGAGAGAATTTATGGGTAAAATTACCTCAGAGAATTAACGGGCAAAATCACATCAGTAAATTTTAGGGGGAATTGTAGTTATAAATCAGGCTGTAAAGTTTGAACTTAAGGTATTCCCGGAGGAGACTATTCAAAGGGGGGGGGGGATTAACTCAATTGGGTTACTAAAAGGGGCAAAGGGGTTGGCTTACGGATGTCTTCCACACTTGAGGTGAGGCCACTCGGACTTCAGAGCGGGAGGTTGGAGTGATGACAGTTCTCCATAAGCAAGGGGGGGGGTAACTTCCGGTCCAGGGGAGAGTATTTCGGTTACCCGAGATAAGGATGGCTTCGACAGGAGTTGATGAAAAGGCTCGGGAAAATGACTCGGGGCGATCGTTCAGTGGATTTATCTCTTGGCTGGGGCTAATTCCAAATACACAAAATAGCCCAGCTGTCACTTTGCTTTGTTGCTAGCACTTGACTAGGAACCATGGGAAAATCTTCTGGGTTCTGGCGAGACTTCTCAACTCTGTATCTCTTCCAGGGAGTCGAGCGTTATTTATGTCCGAGGCTCTCCCCGGAGTTGGGGGTTAGCGGGAAACAGCTCTACTCTGGAAGGGCCTCGAATCTTCTTGCAGAGCTATTTTAGCCCGCATAAAGGTGAATCGTGGGAGACTCGATTCGAGGCTACCGCTTGTGGAGTGTGGGGGGGGGGTAGGCTTACCACTTTATGCCTAGCCGGGCCTTCTGCTGCACATGGGAGTTTCTTTCTGCTAAAGACCTTCCACGTCCACGTGGGGATTCCCTCACACACAGGAAAATGAAAGGCGGATTCCAAGTACTTTCGAACTTGTTCAGTTCATTCTCAAAGAATAACAAAAAATTTTTACAAAGCTGGTATATACATATATCAGAAACAACAGAGTAATGTCCCGACAAGGGAAGGAAACAAAATAAAAAAAATATTATCAAAGACGGATGTGAAGTATTAAACCAAATATATCAGGTCTACTTTCGGAAATTCGAACTGTGAACACAGGATGAAAACATTTAGGTCACTAAACTAAAGACATAAATACTTAATTGTGAATACATAAAATTAAACGAGAGAAACATAACTAAATTTATAAATCCAAGGGTTAAGATTTAAAATGTACAATTTCGTTATAAATAAGCATTTTAATAACACGGTCCAGTTTAAAGAGACCAGGGAATATATTAAAATTAATGAATGGGCATTCGACAATATTTCTTTAAACAAAGTCATCAGATTTGTAAATGAATTTAGCCGAATTCCAATTGATAGGGAGACTGTGTACCGATAAATGGACAAAGAAAGCGCTGTTGCATTCCTGCCTCCTAATATTGCGGGTTTGCTCAAGGTATTGCTTAGGGCAAAGTAAACAATCGACAGAATAAACCCCTCCTATACTATTGTTATTATTATGAATCAACATTTTACACATGGTAGACTAATACTTGAATATGACAGAAATATTTAACTTATTCAAGAGGCGTGGAAGCAAGGAAAAAGGTCTACCAGGGGCAAAATGAAAGTAGAACCTGGTAGTGGGTTCGCGAACTTCTTCTGCAGTTCAATATTCAATGGCTTCAGTCCTGCTCTTTCGTGCAGAACCTTCTGCCGAATATGGTCCATCCCATCCTGCGAGCACCTGCTATGAGCAGGGTAGCTTTGCTCTGCACTCTCTGCATTTGTCTGAGAGAGGTAGAAATTGCTGCCTGCATTAGCACTGCAGGGCACACAAATGTTGAGCGCACCAGTGCTTTGTGATGTTCTTTGCGCTAAGGTTTTTTTAGCCTGTAGCTCTTGCCAAGTTCTCCTTTGAGCTAGGGAGATTCAGCCGTTTATGTGTTTCTTGTAGCCTTTTGCGGTGACTCGCAAGCCTAAAACTTTACCCTCATTGGAATATGGGCATATTTCGTTGTCGACAATGATATCCTCAAGCTTTTGGTGATTAACTGGTAGGATCTGGAACGTTCAGCGGTTTGTTTAAATTTTCCATTCTTCTCTTACCTGTTCATGTTATCTATTTCGGCAGCTGTCTGCCTTACTTGAAATCCAGCGTTCGTATTGGGACTGAGAACGATTTGTGTGGTGGCATCTACGAACTGCAGATACATCACATCCTCCCTCACTGGAACAGGGAGGTCCATTGGTCCATTGTGAACAGTCGGTACAGCAAAGGACTCATACAGCTACCGTGTGGGACACCAGCCTCAAGCTCGAATTTGAGTCCTCTGTAGTCCTCAATCGAGATATGAAGCTCTCCTCTCCATGATGTAATTACAGAGGACCCTTTCCTGGGTCGTATTCAGCTGGAAGCCAAAGATACGGTATTGGAGACCTCTCAGCAAAACTTGATCAAAGGCCTTCTATATGTCACACAACACTACATCTACAAACTTCCCTAAAAAAGCTTTGCAGCCAGCGAGGTTTTCCGTTAGAAGGGCGAGAACTGTTTCTGTCCCTTGTTTCTTGCGGAACCCGTGCTGGTGAGGGTTGTGAGCTTCCAGCTATGTGAGCTGATCTTGTAGCTTGTTTGTCAGAAGCTTTGCGTAGATTTTGCCCACAAACTCTAGGAAAGAAATCGGCCTGTAGTTCACCATCTGATCGTGGGGTTTGTTCCCTTTCGGAATAAAAATGATTATCGTCACTTTTAACCGGTCAGGGAAGTAGGCCGTATTCAGGGACGCGTTCAGGATGTTCGGGATTCCCCGAATGGTCTGCTGGAGCACATGTAGCAAGTTGTTTTTCGTAATGCCCGTCCAGCCTGATACCTTTTGCTTAAAAGATCTTACAGTCACCATGAACTCTTCTGTTGTTATTGATCGCCATGGTCCGGCATCTCCCTCCATTCGCCAACGTGGTGGTGTGGGTGCGTACGGTGTATTATCTGCTTGAGGTCATTAAGCAATTGACCTTTGAATTCCTGGTCGGGTGTTATCGAGAAAATATTCTTCCAGTACCACCGGGCCCTCCAATTAGTAATCGCCCTCTTTAATACCTGTCTTCTCTCTACTTGGTAGTCCTTTTAGTTTTCAAATGTTACGCCAGAATTTCACCGGATTCAATTCGTCGTCTACCTTGGCTATCAGGATGTTCCAGATCTCAGCCTGTTGGATGTTGATTGCCAGCCTAAGTTCTTCACTTAAGCGACGTAGCAGCGAGCTTCGTTCCTGGTTTGGTCCTGCCCTTCTTATTTCCTCGTACCTGTCTGTGCACCCTCGCACATCTTCTCCGTCCACCTGGGTTGTGGGGGAGTTTGGTACCTTGTTTATGGTATGCATTCACGGTCTGTTTCGATGATGGGGGTAGTTATACTATCCAGTTCCTTGTCAATCTCCTCCAATGTTGCCTTGCTTAGGTCAGCTCGTTCCAATCTACTGAGAAATTCTCTTTAGAGCCCCCAGTTGGCCGAAGCTTAGCTTTTGCCAAAAGTGACCGGAACCTGGGCCGGTGCAAGCAAGATTGTCGTCAGGATTGCTATATGGTCGCTAAGTACTCTTGAGCCTGGCTCACTATTGTAGTTAAACGGGAAGTCGCCGCTAGTCATGATTATGCCAGGCCTTGTTGCTGATCTTTTGGTCATATAGGTCGGAAAGTATGGCTCTATCCTTTGGATGTTCTTCTTTTCCATAATCATTTCCAAGTTATGACCCTTTTCGTTCGTGTTACCATAGCCGGCCGTTTGGCATAGGCCGCTACCACGAGGTTGCCCACCAAGGTGGACAGTTCCACGGCTACAAAGGATTCGTCCAGTTCCGGAAGGTGCCTGTACGAGATATTCCTTCTGATAGCGACAGCAGCACCGTCGAAACTCTCTTGCGAGTCGTTTTTCAGTACTACTTTGTAGCCCCGAATCTTATACAACTTGATCTTGTATCAATATCATGCTCTGTCAATAGTATAAAGGCGGGATCGCGCACTCGGAATATGTTACCATATGCCGTATCCTTCCCTTCCCATCCATTAACATTAAGTTTCACAATTTTGAGTGTGTTGTTGACATTTTCCATTTCAAATTGCTGGCTTTTCTTTCCTTCCTTAGTGTTTTTTTGTTTTTTGCCTTCTTCCTACCGTTCCTTTTCTTTTATATTCCATAGAGGATAATTGCTTGCATGTGTTGGGATGTGGGTTCACGTTGTGGTTAGGGAGTGCCTCCTTGACTGTTTCTTCGTCGTTATGTGAGTCATATCTCCAGTTGAACATTCTCCTCTTGATTCCCGTGAAGATTTTAGCTTTGTGGAAAGGAAATTGTTCCGATGCATAATAGATCGTGAAATTTATCTTATCTGCATCAGGGAGTCCTTAGTTTTACGCTTTACTCTGGCGTGGCATTGTTCCTCACTGGGGACCTCAGACTCAGACGTATCCGAGGAGTCAGAGGAGTCTGTTGTCTTTACTTTTTTCTTTTGCTCTTTTTTCTTTTTGAGGTTGATTGCCCCTTTATTTGCTTATTCCCTCTCCTTTTTTATCTCAATGCGCGGTTTGGGCATTCTGCATTCTTCTTTTGATTTTGACTCTTCTGTTGTAGTCTCTTTGCTTTCTTCTGGTCCTTGTGCGTCTATTTTTGGTGTTGGTATCATTTTTAGCTGCAGGGCGTCCCCTGATGGAGGGTTTTCCAGAAACTACTTTTCACTCAATCTATTTTTGGCCAGGATTTGATTTAAATCATTGGCAAATGTTCTCGGTTGAGTTAAATTCCTGACATGCGGGTATAATAGGCATGTCAGGATTTTTGTAGAGGTTTTTGTTTTCGATACGAAGGTACGTCCTTTTACTCTCTGGATCTGAGTATGCAGCCTTTGCCACCTACGCGTATGTGGTACTTCTCCTTATAGCTTCCTTTTGCTTGTTTTCTCGGGTTTTCTCACGGATTAGATCCTTGTTCTTTTGGCACGCCATAGCCATCATTTGATGCCCTTTCCCGCAATCTTCACATTTCTTGTACGCGTTACTGCAGTTCTTCCAATGATGGCCAGTCTCACTGCACTTGAAACATACCTCGTCTAGGATTTGACAATCTTTAGTGGCGTCTGTTCCATCTTAGAACAACGAAAGCAAAATTGTATAGGGGTAAACTCTTCCCTCTCGATATGCTCCCCGCTAATTTTAGAGTTGAACAGCCACAGCTCACATTCTTTTGCCATTTTTGCCATGACGGTATCGAAGAAGATGATTTTAAAGACGTGGGAGTAGTCCGAGTGGTCACGTATATTTCTGAACTTGAAAATTTCTGATACCTTAACCAACGAGTGGTTCTTCACCATCTCTTCTCGAATTTCTTCTTTAATGTGGCCGCCAATCCATGAAAACCTGCAAACCACGCTCCTATGGGTCAGATTCTGTAGAGGGATGACAGGTTGTAGGCCTATCTTCCGTAATGTCTCCACTGCCTCTTCCTTCGTAATATCCTACACATCCTTTTCTCTTTCACACATATTGTCACATAACCTGTTGCGATGTCCAGTAGCCTTACAATGGCGATTCTCAGCCGTCCGTAGACGACATCGAACACCTTATCCCTGGTCGGCCTGTTTTCTCCGCTGATGGTACGCAATGGGATCCTTGTAATTCCATTCTGCGCCATCTTCTCCAGAGGGTAGCCTTGGGGGGCTGTATGGTCTTTAAAATGCTCCTTGGAATTTGTTTATGTGCCCCACTCTAGTAATGGCTCGTTGTTTGTCGATGAATGAATCCTCGCTTTCCTTAATGTAACTTGATGGTAACCCCCTCTCTGTTGTAGTAGAGCTTTCATGAACATTAACTACCATATGGGATGGGTGATGATAAAGAGTGAGCCCGTGGGGGGGGCTATCGAGGTTGAATTTTATGGCGCTAACCAGAGGTGCCACCTCGCGAGGGTTTGGGTATCAGAACTGTGGCCGGTGTACATTAAGAAAGGTGCTACTTCCCTTTATGGTTCTAGCTGGGCCCCAGAGTTAGAGGGGAAGAATCCCCTTTCCCCGGAGGTTGCAATTCTGCCCCTTGTCTGGGTGCCGAGTTCAGCAGTGAGCTAATCTTCAACCCTGCTTTCCCTGGCGTGCATAATTATGTCATTCACATAAAACGGCATAGTTGGAACGAAGCTAAATGAGTGGCAGTCCATTTCATTTTAACTCTGCTACCCCATTGAGGGGGTTTCGGGGGGTCTTAGGCTGTCATAAGTCGACTGTCTGAGGCTGGTATTAAATTCTTTCCTGCGGGGAATTCCCCGCAGGAAAAAGGTGAATAAAACTCACGTTTTTTTAAGCGTTGACTTATCTAGGCGATTTCTGACCAGTCTACAATGATTATCTTGCTGATGTTGATGAGGTAAGTGGTGAAATGTGTGGTAGTTGTGATAGGGGTGAAGAAGTTTTTTTTAGTTTTAGTTGCCCTGCGAACGGCGAATTGATGTAAGTGGGTAGGTGTGTGTAGGGGACTAAAACTGGTGTGTGGATAGATAGCTGAAAATAGACAAGTAGTGAAAAGAGAAAGAAGTGTGGTAGGGTGTAAAGAGATGCTAAGTGCCTGGTGATCAGTCCTATCGCTTTAAATATTTTCTTTGTATATAGTTCCTTTGTTGTCTTTGAGATAGTTTATATTATTATGGCGCTCAAGCCATTTGCCTTTTAGAAAATTAATGTTCTTGGAAATGTTATGCGCATTTGTTGTTGTAGTAATAAATTACTTTGATTACTTTAGTATTATGCTTAGTGTCTGTTTTTTTTTGTATATTTTGTAGTGAGTGTAATTCGTGTCTTATGGGTTTTCTTCGCTGTATTCTTCGTTATAGATGATTCTTCATCGGTGAATTTGCTGTCGACATTCGGTGAGTTCTTGTAGAATTTGGTGAGGTTTCGTAATTAAGATTTCTTTTCTTGATCGGTTTTACTTTTGTCAATAGTTTGGGTAAAAAACATTCTTATTCTCATGCGTAGAACGGTACTTCTGCTTCACCAAATAATAGCCCAGCGGAGCTCGGAAATCTGGCGCGACTAATACCTCTTCATTTATTGTAAAACGACAAAAGCCAGCAATTTCCTGATGAAACAAACTAGCTGCCTAAACTCCTCGAATCTCAAATCAACCAACATAGTTTACGAGTTCATTTGCGCGATAAAGACTGTAAGCTTTATAGCAACTCAAAATATATTGGCATGATAACTACTACACTTTCAAAACGTTTAACTATGCATCCGCAAAGTGGAGTGCCTAAAAATCATATGGAGAGTGCTCATAACATTAACCTAACGAGAGATATGCTATTAAAAGAAAAGAGGTAAATAAAGCAAGGCTGAACATCTTAGAAGCCATATTAATAAAGGAAGATAAGCGGCCCATCAACAGCTAAGCGACAAGCTGGAATCGCACATTAAAATTATTTTAAAATTCCACTCACCGGAGTGGCCGATTTCCTCTAACGTTTTGCTCAACCTAGGCGGAATAAATACCCCTTAAAAATCGGGGGTTTTCATTCTGTCAGATCCTCACTCCACTCATTACATCAATAAAGGAGGCAAGAACATTTGAAAATGCTCCGAAAATGATCGAATGAGATCGAAAGCTCAGCAATTTAGTTTGTTTTTTACCAAACACATTCATTTAAAAAAAGAGATGAATACAGGATAAGTGATCCACCATCTACAAGATAAAATAAAAAAGATAGTTAGAAGAAGAGAAAGTTGCCAAAGGATAATTAATTAAGGCGAAATACACAATGGTCTTCAAAAAAAATTGCATATATATATATATATATATATATATATATGAATAACATTACAGCCACGAGGAAAATGAAACAACGGAGAACTGTGAGGCCTTTCGACTAATGGTTCTTTACTAAGCAGACTAAAAGACAGGGAAAAAGAGAAAGATATTTATACACCTGATTAATCTTTATATCCCATATTTTCATTAATCAGGTGTATAAATATCTTTCTCTTTTTCCCTGTCTTTTAGTCTGCTTAGTAAAGGACCATTAGTCGAAAGGCCTCGCAGTTCTCCGTTGTTTCATTTTCCTCGTGGCTGTAACGTTATTCATAAATTCCTCACGTTCCTTATTTTTGTGATTCAGTTATACATATATATATATATATATATATATATATATATATATATATATATATATATATATATATATATATATATATATATATATTCAGGGCTTAAATTTTGTTCTTTTCTTCTTGGTTTAAATGAGAGCGGGACTTCGAAAGCTCGATTATAATTGTTCGGGAAAGAAGTAATAGAAAAATAGATTAAGGGATTTATTTTAATTCCCAGAGGATTGGGAGGGAACAGAAGTTAATTCATTTTTTGTTAAACTTTGTGAGTTTCTTATAAGTGTATTTTTGGTACATATTTTCGGTATGTTAGATTAGTTTTGGTTCTTTTGTATATTATACCCAAATGAAGGAATCTCGTTTCAAACCACACACTAAAGAGGACAGATTTTCTATTTTAGATCTCATTGTGACTTCTGGTGTTATTATAAAGAGTAAAAATCTGGATTTTATAACCATTTTCTTATTTCGACAAAATTAGGCCTTCATTAGTGACGGCAGAATTCAAGTTGCTTGAGGGGAAAGAATTCCTTTAATCTCATAATTACTATTTTTTTAGAATACTTTCCGCTTGCTAGATTGGAAACATTTTCTTCCTGTAATGGGGAAACTAATTGAAACTATGTAATCATAATAAAACTACATATATTATTATGGACTTTAATGTTTCTTACATCTGTATCTTCTGAATCTGCCGTTAACACATTACTACGGTACACTAAATCCGATTGAATAATAGTTTGGTATATTTTTCTTTTGTTCTTTTGGTTTAAAATTTCTCAATCTTAATAGTAGATTGAGTCTCATTTTACCTTCGTAAATTCTGTCTGTTACATGCTTCTTTTAACCTGTTTTTTATATAATTAGGACTACTATTTGCATTCAATGCTGTATCTAGATGTCTGTTGTTTTATTCGTATATACTGGTGCTATTTTAAATTTGTTTTCGCAGTATTTTATGTATTCTATTCCACTTGCTGTCTTTCTTGCTTGCATAGGTCTACTTCGGTCGAGGCAAATGTCAATTGTGTCAAATCTTCTGTGTATTGTATGTATATTAAGGCTTTTCCCGTTTATAGGTGGAGGGAAATCCGCCGTAGAGATTGAATATAATATAGGACTCAAACACCATTCCTGCGGTAATCCGTATTTTAGCTTGAATGTGATTCATCAATAGTTTTCATCTTACATGTAGGTGCATCGGTCCATTACGTAGTTACAAAGTATCCGCTAAATCTTCTTATTAATTTAGAATCTGAGTATTTTAAATTATATTCCCCTTTGATACATCTCTGCCTATTCTTCTTTAGCGTTTGCTATCGTTTCTAGCATTACCCTAAGCGCCATCTCGGTGCTCCGTTCTTTCGAAATCCAAATTGCCCGTGTTTCAGCAATTACTTTCATATGAATCTCATTAATCTATTGTTATTTTTTCGTATACTTTCGCGATGAAATATTGGAGGGGAATCGTTCTGTAATTCTCTACCTGCGTTGGTGGCTTTCCAGGTTTATGTACAAAAATCACTTTGGCCACCTTTCCTTCATATGGGAAGTATCCCGTATTTATGCTGCTTGCATTAAAACGTTCTTAAGCCCCCTCTCAGAAAATTAGAATCATTTATTTTAGTTCTTCTGTTGTTATTAATACAGCGTCGATACCCTCGTTGGTATCTCTTTTACTTTCCTCAAAGTGGTATTTTTTTCTATTTCTGTATTTAGTAAATCTGTGATCCGATGTTTGATATGTTAGTCAAAATTTGCATTTTCCTCTTCACTTATCCTGAAGACTTTTTCACAATGATCACCAAATAATATTTTGATTTCTTCTTTATTTTATATATAGTTTCCTCTTATGTCTTTAACTTTCATTCTCTCTCTCAGAGATTTATCATTGATTTCATTAATCTTTTTCCAAAATTCTCATGGTTTAGTTTCCCTATCTATTTTATGCCTAGCTTCGTCACATACTTCTTGTTGCTTATCTAAAGTGAATGTTAGTAGTTCTCTATTATTACTCCTTAATTTGGTTCATTTTACTCCTCTACTTCCTTCATAAATCTCAACGTTCGTCCCGAGAAGTAATTAATAATTTTTATACCAATAAATTCCATCACCATTATAATCGATATGTCTATTAACGTAAAAGTATATACATCCTCAGTCCTAATTTTCCAAGTTAAAATCATTTTCGTAATCAGTTCCTTATTTTGTCCCAAACTAATTTTTTTCATTAACTCGAGGAACTTTATTACCGCTTTAAAAAAGTAACAAAGGATATGAGTATAATATTTTAGGTTGAATAATTATAAAAAATATGTATACAAGTGTAGGTAATAATTGCAATGCGATGGCCTTTAATTTAAATCAAATGTATGGGGGATATAAAAAAGAGAATTTATCCCTTGACCCCCAAATGAGAGATGTGGTGGCATTTGGGAACTATTGAATGGATGTTTCCTAAAGGTCATCAATTTAATTATATAAATATCAAAACTTATCCCTCTAAATATTTTTAATCATATTTATAACAATAGATATAACGGCTTTTTTTATTGCTGATAAAATGAATATATTATCAATAAAAAATAACCAATATACGATAAAATATAGAGTACCCAAAGCTGTGTTAAAATCTATTAAACTCTCCAATTGTAAACTGATTTTATTAAAGAAATATTAAGGAAAAATACCTTATTAAATACTTGTGTATAATTAAATAACAATTGTAAGATTCTATAATAATGTAAAATACTGAGGAAAAGTTAATGTAAGTAGAATGTACAAAGTTAATGTTATTTGAAACTCATATTGAATGAACAAAAAGTAATTCAATTTAGAACTGATGGTGGTTGCATGTAGTGCGGTCAATAGATATAAAAGGGAAAATGGAAAGTGCTTCAAAATGGAGAGAGCAACATTTGTAGACTTTTCAACTTTCTGCTGAATAAAGAATACTGAATCCAGCACCGAAGATTTCTTTACCCTTTAAGAATCCCTGATCATCTTTACACAGCCTGCAATAAATAAAGACAAGGTTCAATCAAAAAAGAAAAGAACTTCACCACTTGTGGTCAGTGCCTTCCGCAAATGGCACTCCCAGAAAAATCAAATCGGTAGCCAACAAGCCGAACCAAGAACCTTATCCGACTACCAGGGAGTGGTACCAAACCTCGGTGACAAATCACCTCTGGTAACCAAACCACTCACTACGAGCGCAATCCCTATACAAATTTAGGTTTTGTAAAAGAAAAAAATATTTATATATAATCATGCGCGTTTAAATTCCTCACATGTGAGAAAATTTGAGTCATTTTTATCACAGGTAAAAAGACTGACTCGGCTACTACAACTACATGGCCCCCTATCATTAAGGGGGCGCCATCAGTCAGAAGGGGCCTTAAAACCTATAGCTAACATTTTGATTGCCTTGTTAGATGCCCCAAGAATATTGGAATGGTGTAGTTAAATAATTTGAAACAATGAAGCTTATGTACCACAAAATATGTCTCTGCCAAAACCTTCAGCTATCAATGCACTATTACTTAATTTACTTTTGAAATTAAAGCAAACTGCTCTATATCTACCATTCATCTACTTCCTGAATCATTTTCTTGCCGTTCTTTCTATTGTAGTTCCTCTTGGCACTGATTATTGCCAAAACCTACTCATTTGTCTCATGCTAATTTCCCTTCGGTGGATTAACTCTCGCGTTCTTTTACAGTGCAACAGCGCAGTCTCTACCCGGGCTTTCTTCGATATGATGTATGAAGACCCCAAAAAGCTAATGCTTTTCGGGGCCGCTTGCACTCACGTGACAGACACCATCGTCAAGGCTGCTAGACACTGGCATATTACACAGGTAAAGAAATTTCGTGTGCACGAGTGTAGGCTGTTGTGGGTATATTTCTGTAAGAATGGGTTTCTTGCTGTAATCTAAGAATTAATAAGTAATTATAATATAAAGAACGCCAAAATGCTTTATTTCTAATAAACTCAATGAGGTCTTAGGTTAAGTGTTGAAATGAATTAGTAGTCACTGGTGCCTCTAAGAATATGAACTGTGACTGACGAGCCTAGTTTTCATTCATTGGAAACAAGAGAATTTATAAATAAGATCAAGGTTTTAAAATCTCATGTGTGATTAAAAAATATCAAAATAAGCAATTAAATCATTTGAATGGCAGCACCAATAAAACAAGACAAGCAACTAATTGAGAATACTTGCCACAACTTTGCAAAGATCCTTTAGTTTATTTAACTTGATATATGTTAATAGATCGAAAACTGAGTACAATGGCGTAACTTTGTAAGAATGAATACCCTTAAAATTAAATAAGGAAACAGAATAAAACAAGCTTCTTTAATAATCTACGGTTTATCGAGCTTACACCCTTTTTAGGGTGTTATTAAAATTCCCAGCATTATTTGGGAGAAAACATTTTGATACTACCGGGATGCTATTATGCTTTGACTTTACCTTATTCCTAATCTTAGCGCTTTCAGTTTTCGTATCCTCCTCTTGAGGATAACCTGTTCTTTCTTTGAATCTCTTATCTTAATCATCTGTGTTCCTTCTTGCTTGCTAACAACCCACATATAAGCATGTATGTCATTCGAATAGGAAGATGACAAGAAACATTGTCTTTTACTATGCAGATTGTTGCTCTCTTCTTGCCTTTATAAGAATCGAAAACACTCATCATGAGGTAATTTGCTTGCCACAATTATGATCTGAAATGTACTTAATAGGTCCGATGTAAGGTTACGTATGACTCCATTCTACATCAAAATTGTACTAAAATTACAAAAAAATGATTATCAAAGTTAGATGATAAGATATTTTATCGTACATTTATAAGTTTTCCACGGGATGAAATTTAGCATTATACAAGGTGCGGTGGGCATTTTGTGGCCTAACTTTAATATAAAAGAAAGTAGCATTGAATTACTTTACATCGATATCTTTAGCAAAGTTACATATTAAAGACTTTAGAGAGTTTTCTTTATATTTTATTAAAAGTAACCGCTGTGGACCTCAACCAAAGCTTTCAGGTGTCGTCAGAACCTGCTACAGAACTTCTCGCTGCTTTGCCTGTGAAACTGGATGAAAACTGTGGCCATCCTGGACTTATTGGCATCTCTCTCACAACCACACCCTATACATAATAGTCAAGGAGTGCAGTCTGGGGATATGTGGTCAAATAAATTGTCTGGCAGCCTAGATTGAGCCCTCATGCTTGCGTGACAAGGTGCAGACATCTGCTGCTACACTTGCATCTTCTTAACCGCTACTTGTTAGATCCAGGGCAACAAAAACTCTTGCAGACACTTGATGTAGCTCTACGTATTGATTATGAAGTCCTCTGGTCAAACAAAGGGAGGCATAGCCTGACTCTCGCCACTGACCACCCCAAACACAATAGGTAATGTGGACCAGGAAGCTGGTCCTCATGACCTTTCGGTACATCTTTGAGGGATCAAACAAGCCAGTGGTTGTTTTGAGAGTTCAATAACTGGTCCTGGCAGAAAATTTTCTCGTCTTTCATCTTCTGTGACAAAAAATAGCTTATTCTCATCTTTTTTGAGTAGTAGCGGAAATCCTCACGAACAAACTGCGCCATGAGAAAATCTAACACTCTCTTGTCCTTACCTAGGGACTTAATTGGCATGCTAGCTTCGTTGTCATTGATGACCTGGATCTCTGCGGAAAAATTCGAGGGATTCTTTTAGTATCGGAATGTTTAGAAGGAAGTTCAGAGCCAACATACCATCTTAACGATAACCTGCCTCATATAACTTTTTCTTGATCGTCTGTACCGTCCTCAGTTTGACAACCAGACACTTGGAGATCTTCACATTGGAACTACCGGCATGGATCAGAATGGGTGCAGCTTGCCTTTTCCAAATTTTCGGAGGATTTCTTTCATCCATGTTATTGGTTCCTTCACAGACAATGCACAACTCAATCTAATATGATAATAGGAATAGAAAACCAACGACAGACACCAGGCACGCACGGAATTAAGAGTTGCCAACAAAGATGAATTATCCACCACATTCGGTAAATCCTAAGACCTGAGAGGAATCATAAATTACACAATTTTTTGCCCATAAACTTACAAATTATTATTAACTCCTTAACCGCAGGATTTAAATATAATAAAATATCGTCACTGTGCGGAGTTATTTTTCCGAAATTTACCTTTTGTCATCGTTTGGAATTTTACTTCATTTAAATGCATATTGTACCTACTTTCTATATAAATTTCTACTTTTTATATTATATTTTTATAATTATATTATCTATTGTGCAAATGTATTACTACTTAATTCAACTAAAAAATTGACAAATACTATAGAAAATACAAAATATTAATAAATTATTTACTGTAATCACGATTTTTTTATAAAAGTTCTACATTTGTGTGGTAATCTTGGAAGCATTTCGTGGGGCAAAGATACGATTGCGACGGTGGTTTTTGAACAATCGCCATCAAAATAGAATGACCTCAAAACGCCTAAATTCCGCAACAGAAAAGTCTTCCAATCATGAAACCTACCTCGTCTTTTTATTCTCAATGCACTACTTCCATCAGAAATAAACTTAGCTGCATAATTGTTGGTCTCATCACAAATAAATTTTACAATATGATCATTGATTATGGATTCAAAACTTCGTAAAACATCACTTGCTTCTATAGTTTGATTTTTTTGCAACTAGCATTACCTCAAAATACAAATGGATCACGCGCTGTCCCAAAAGCATTCCACAAATCACCTCGAGTCACACCACTCTCACGTAAATCATGCCCTAAATTCGGTATCTAAAACTTCATCTATATCCACATCACTATCTGAATCACTAAGATGAATGTTGATTTATCACTATCATAAATTAATAGCTGTTCAAAATCATTTTGATTTATATTTCTCATGACCATGATTGCTGGGGCTATTTCGCATTCTTTAGAAAAAAAAACAACATTATAACTCCCTCAATATCTGACAACATAGTGAGTAAGTAATAAGGCATAATTAACCAAACTACGTGTTGGTGACGTATCTGTTTAAAACTTATCAGCTAATCAGAACTTTATGTCAAATATGTGCGCTCCGCAGATTGAAGCTCAAGAAAAAACAGAAGCCCACATAAATGTGCGTTCCGCAATAGCTTGTCAATTTAAGAACGCACATATTTATGGGATCCGCAATTAAGGGGTTAACTCAATGTTCTCAATTTACGATTAAAGTGTAGTTTTAAAAAGTTGTTAGTTCAAAGAAGTTGCTAAATTACCTCCTGGAAGAGTACCTTCAAATGTGTCTCTCCAGATGGGCGCTTGAGAAAAAAGTTCAAATGAGTTTACATTTAAAGACTTTGTTCGATTAAGATGTCCAATTTAGACTAATCAATTTTCAATGATAACATAACTATAATTCTGACTAGAAATGAATCAAAGTCACTAAATTTATAGATAAATTTGACTAATGAAGCCGGACTACTTGTCAAATTTATTTCTTAATCACCATAAACCAAAGGTTAGTCTGTCTAAATAATTGGTGAGTTTACTAACTACATAAACATGCTAATTTGCTATCCGAATTGGTCAATATTGATATATAGCCAGTTTGGTGAATTTCATAGTCAAAATGCTATAATGCTAAATTTCATCCCGTGGAAAACTTATAAATGTACGATAAAATATCTTATCATCTAACTTTGATAATCATTTTTTTGTAATTTTAGTACAATTTTGATGTAGAATGGAGTCATACGTAACCTTACATCGGACCTATTAAGTACATTTCAGATCATAATTGTGGCAAGCAAATTACCTCATGATGAGTGTTTTCGATTCTTATAAAGGCAAGAAGAGAGCAACAATCTGCATAGTAAAAGACAATGTTTCTTGTCATCTTCCTATTCGAATGACATACATGCTTATATGTGGGTTGTTAGCAAGCAAGAAGGAACACAGATGATTAAGATAAGAGATTCAAAGAAAGAACAGGTTATCCTCAAGAGGAGGATACGAAAACTGAAAGCGCTAAGATTAGGAATAAGGTAAAGTCAAAGCATAATAGCATCCCGGTAGTATCAAAATGTTTTCTCCCAAATAATGCTGGGAATTTTAATAACACCCTAAAAAGGGTGTAAGCTCGATAAACCGTAGATTATTAAAGAAGCTTGTTTTATTCTGTTTCCTTATTTAATTTTAAGGGTATTCATTCTTACAAAGTTAGTCGAAATCTGGCCACATGACTAACCAAATGGGCTTAAGTTTTTAATTCTATTTAGTCTAGTTAAGTGGGTTTTAATCCTTTATCCTACCTACACTCTTTTCACGGGTTACCAATCCCTTGAATCTCCTAAAATATAATTGCTTCGATAACAGATTCAGTTAATATTTAATTTAATTTACATATTCATATATTTGGAAACTCATTTATATTGGTGGTTTGTATTTATATTTATCAAGTTTCATCATCAAAGTTAATAAATAAACAAATCTAATATCTCTCCACTTCAAAAAGAGTGCAACATGTCGAACCTTTTGGAAACATGTTATTGTCCCTAAAGGGTGCGGGTAACAAAGGTTAAGAATCCTTGTTATAGTTGAAGAAATTCTTTCATTTTTTTTAAATAATTAAATTTTCAATCTCTGAATCGCGACAATTAATGATTTTTGATATTTCTAAAATGAAGTGAATTCTCATTTAACATTTCTTTGTATGGATATTTTATTTAATTCCAAGAACATATATTATAAATTGTTCTTATTAAAGGAGTATCTTATTTATTTTTTAAATAACATAAAGGATTCTTAAAATGACTTCAATAATTTTTTCCAAATTGTATCGTTAAAAAGGCAGTTAAAAATTATATCACATGTGCGTCATATTTAGCGCCTTACGCCAAAAGGGCTAAATTTCTATAATTGGATTTTAGCTGCAAATGTGCCCTATTTAACCCAGGAACCCGAGTTGATTAGGTTGGATGTATGAATCTCATTTTATTCTTATTCTCTTTTTCATATTTTTCTATATTTATATATCTTCATCTCTCTGCCCATTCACAAAAAACACGCCTATTTACCAGTGACAGCCGTTCTTAAATTTAAAAAAAATAGGCTTTCATGAGTGTTTTTTAATTCTTTTATTTACCATTTCATACTTAAGAATTGAAATTCATGATTTCACTTCTCGTTGCAAGTGTACTACCCATGTGGTGGCATTAGGAGGGCAGACGGATCTCAGGGGAATATAGTATGTGTAGGACAGACATATTGCCAGTTGCTGTAGTATGGAAGTAGTTACAACGAGGAGGTTCCTAAAATAGAAAAATTTAACAGAAAGAAACCTAACAATCCAACCTAAAAACCTGAATTAACCTAACCACTTAACTAAACTTACTCTAAAATAAAACGTAGGTTAACGTAGCCTACGTCTCCTAACCAAGCAAAATAACTTAACAACCAAACATAGCTTAATCTAACAAACCTTAACCTAACCTTACTTAATGTTATTAAACTTAACCTAACAACCCAACCTAAATGCCTGACTTAACCAAATACCTTAGCTTAACCTAACCTGCCTTATCGTAACCAAACTAAACTTAACCTAAAAACATAACAACCTAACCAAACAAGTCAAGTTCAACGCCAAGCATAGCATACATAATATAAAGTAGAAAAATTTAACAGAAAGAAACCTAACAATCCAACCTGAAAACCTGACTTAACCTAACCAAATAACTAAACTTAATCTAAAATAAAACATAGGTTAACGTAACCTACGTCTCCTAACCAAGCAAATTAACTTAACAACCAAACATAGCTTAATCTAACAAACCTTAACCTAACCTAACCTAACAACCCAACCTAAATGCCTGACTTAACCAAATACCTTAGCTTAACCTAACCTGCCTTATCGTAACCAAACTAAACTTAACCTAAAAACATAACAACCTAACCAAACAAGTCAAGTTCAACGCCAAGCATAGCATACATAATATAAAGTACCTTAACCTAACATAATTTAACCTAACCAAATCTTACCTCACAACCCAACGTAAAAGCCTGACTTAACCTAACCAAACCTAGCTTAACTTAGCCTACCTTATCCTAACCTGACTTAACCTTAATCGAGCAAATTAATTTAACCTCTGTTCGAAGGAATCTTGACGCTATACTCGGGGTTCAGATATGCCCTCCCCCTTAAACTCGGGGCAACAATGGTTCATACCTGATTGCTGGTTAGTGTCAAAACCACAAATTCTACCCAACCCCACACCCTCGTCAAACAAAGACCGGCTCTTGGTACCACTGGGATCACCATCGAGAGCGTCATTCTGATCTTTATGCTGTTTCATTATCCGGTTGAGAGATATGTCCTGGAAAAGAGATGGATAGTGTTCCCTACCTACCTAACATAACCTAAATTAGCCTAACCGAACTTAAACGAATATGGTTAGAAGAAATAATATAAAGTGATAAAATCTGCCTACTTGGCAATGGCAAGTTGACCCATGCCTAGATTTAGTCACCTCAGTAACCTTTTAGCTCTCTCTACTCTTCCCACATTTTTACTGACCCTAATTCACCACTTTTTAGCTAAGCACAAACCTGCCCAAATTTTATAGTCTCTTTCAGCTTTTGCTATCTTTTCACGTTTATTTTTATGGTTTTCAATCCAAATTAAAAACAATCATACATTGTTTTCTTTATGGTTTCTTTCCAGATAAAACTCAATTTTTCAACGGTTTTTTTTTGCTATCTTTGTTAGTTTTTATTTATGGTTTTCTTTTCATATTTACAAACACTTTCTCAGTGTTTTTCCATCTGCTTGATAATTTTTCTTTTCAAACCACCATTTCATGTTTTCACTATTTTGTCATCCTCAATCGTTTTTCTTTGTTTTTCATTCTACATTAAAACTTATTTTCAGGGTTTTTGACTTTTAATTATGGTGTGTAAATAAATTTTGCCATCAGAAATGGTATAATTGAAGGCAGTATAACAAAATAATCCCTGCAGATTTGATTCCAGAGAGGCCACAAAAAATTGCCAATAAAGATTTGTCTCAATATTTATAGCAATTCAGGTAGTGCAAATAATTTTGATATTTTTGTTTTAGGAAAGAAAATTAAATTTAATTAAAATTTGATGAATTTCATTTCTCTAAAATCGGAAAAAACATTCGTTAGAATGCTATTTGTTTTTTGCTGTGGAAGAATAAGGAGAGAGAGAAGGAATTTGCCCCCCATCCCCATCCTGACTTCCCCAGTTCGCCGTTGACCGCTCTAACTTGGTCTGCCCTATATACTGTGAGAATTAAAAGAATGGAAAGACCATTAAGTGGGCATCGCGACTTCGCGCTATAAAGCCTTATTGCGACCCAAAGAAATTAAGGGAGTCTGTTGGCGATGAATCTCTCTTCCCATCTAGATAATTTAGTGGTATATATTCGACAGTTCATAATTAACAGGAAGATTGTGTCTGAAGTCGCCGTCCAGTACGTTAACCGTAACGTCTTCGTTAGTCGAGAGGAAATCCTCTACATTCTCGTCCACTGAAGAATAGAATGATTTTCTAAGAGACGAGGAAGAGCTAGTAGTCACTCAGTATTGTTCGTCGAAATAGTTAGGCGCGCTTCAACCCTTCTCAACACAGCTTCGGATTTCAAGGATCAGAAAAGCAATCCCCGAAGCACTCTCCGTTTGCCTCTCAAAGATAAGAGCTCCTTCCCTAATTTCAGTTTTCCGAAATTAAATTAAGCGTCCTGTGAGACGCCCACAAGTTTAAGGTCGAACTTACCTACCTAGTTCTACTCGCCGCACATCAAGGTAAAAGGGATTTAACCCCCGCTTCATCACATGCCTCTCAACTTTACCGCCCCGAACCTCAATGATCCCCTTTGCTCTAGAACTTGCATAATTGTAAAATTATTACTTAATTTATTATGCCTGGGTTCAAACTTAATGTATAGTGTTAATCATCTTAGCAGTGAACAGAAAATATTTAATTGCATTGCCATTTAACTTGTCCTATATGTACGAGGCGCGGTCAATAAGTTTTGTGAATCGGTAGGGCAAAACAGAGGAAGGGGGGTGGCTGTTTGTAGTGGTATTAGGACAAGTTAGAACAAGTCGGGACCTGCAGCCGCACGCTCCTGCCTCGTCTATTTAAGAAGGAGTAGCTGATCGCAGATCGTCAGTCACAAAGTTTTAAACAATAGAGAAGGTTGAGCACCGCGAAGTGATCAAATTTTTGACCAAGGAAGGCAAGAATGAAAAAGAGATCCATGAATACATGGTTACAGTGTACACCGACACCGCCCCTTCCTATGCAACCATTGCTCGCTGGAATAGGGGGTTCCGCCACGGTCGTGAGTCCTTTGAAGATGACCCCCGTTCAAGACGCCCGCCAGACGTGACCAACGAGGACAATGTGGCCCGTGTGGAGAGGATGATCCTCGAAAATCGACGGGTGAGAGTCGAAGAAATTGAGCGAAAACTTGGAATATCACATGGAAGTGTTATCAACATCATCCACAACAATTTGGCCATGACCAAGGTCTCTGCCCGTTGGGTCCCTAGAAACCTCACGCCCCATGATCGACTTCAACGTCGTCAAAGTTCGGAGGCCAGAGTTGCACAAGCTGCCCTGCGCGAGTGCGGATTCGAGGAGCTCAACCATTCCTCCATACAGTCCCGATCCGGCCCCTAGCGACTACTTTTTATTCCGCCAGCTCAAGGCTGCACTGCGTGGACGCCGGTTTGGGGACGATAAAGATGTCCAGCTCGCCGTCCAGGACTGGATTGAAGAGCAGTCAGGAGATTTCTGGTTGTCGAGAATTCGAAGCATCAGGGACAAGTGGCGCAAGTGCATTGAAGTCGAGGGTAGTTATATTGAAAAATAATAAAACACTTTTCCTCATATCTTGTTTCCCTATATCCGAATTGCAAAACTTATTGACTGCCCCTCGTATATATATATATATATATATATATATATATATATATATATATATATATATATATATATATATATATATATATATAAAAAAAGAACAGTTTCCTTGGAGAACCCCACTCGTCACCATTGCACATTATAGGGGGTATTTTCAGAATGTTTGGAGGGGTTTCATTTATGCCTATAGAGATGTAAAATTGCAGTACATACACATCCGGAACATTCACAGTATAAATCCACCTATCCGAAGTTGTTAGTTGAGAGGTTATTTAAGAATTATTATTTAGGGGTCGAGGCACTTTTATTTTTGCTCTTAGGGACGTAAAATTGATTTACACATCTCAAAACAAATAGAGAATCATCACGACCTCATGGATTAAGATCATTATTTCTGACTTGGCAACATCTGGAATCATGCAACTATGCTCCCCGAATATGAACAATTTACCACATAAATACACATCTTCAACTTTAAAATGCAATGTGTAATAGTAATAATGTCTTAGGAGTGGAGAGTACCTTGATTTATGCTTATAAGTACGTGAACTTGTTATAATTAACCTTAGACTTAAGAGATAGGTGTATTAACTATTTTTTACTCAGTAGAAAGGAAATATTAATTAGGTGCTTTGCTGAATTATAATTTTGTGGTTATCTGCTGAACATGGGTGGAAAGATTGACGATGCAGGAAAGAATGGGTGAACCATAAATCTTTGCAAAAGTTTGGTCGTATGATATGGGTTTCGAACTCCATTGAGGACGTAGGTAACAGAACGAAAAATGAAAAATGCGTTGGTTAGGGTAACGAGCCAGTAGTGAGCGGAGTTCTTAACGTTGGCTTTTGAACCAAACTTCCCAATTGCGCTCGCCACAGACAAACAATTTTCGGTTGATTTAAATCCCAGAGCTCAATATCAGAAAACGCTGTCTCGGATGGCTGTGGGATGAAAGAGGCGAGGAGAGTTTTTCATCCAAGAATTCATGAATGATGCAGTCTAAATTTTACCTTGGGTCGAAGGAGGAAATGGTGGTAGGTCAGATAAAGGCGATCCCTATAGTCTCTCATGATATCCATCGCATTAAATGATAAATATTTTTACTTAGTTTTAAAATGTTAAAGACACCGTTTGCTTCTTCGAGCCCACAAGGCAAAATTAAGTCCTTTACTCATCCATAACTCTATAATTTATGATGGGGATTTTTTGAAAATATATAAATGTTTTTTGCTTAGTTGACAAATGACTTTGAGTGTTTTGGAAATTCAAAGGATTGAAATAGTTAAAAAGATCATGAAGAAGATGAAGAAGAAGAAGATAAAGATGATGATGAACATGATGATGAAGAAGATGATGATGATGATGAAGATGGTGATGAAGATGATGGTAAAAATGATGTTGAAGATGAAGATGAAGATGATAATGATGTAGATGATGAAGAAGAAGAAGAGGAAGAAGATGAAAATGATTATGAAGATAAGGATGAAGATGATGAAGAAGATGAAGAAGAAGATGTAGATAAAATGAAGATGATGACGATGATGAAGATGAAGATGAAGAAGAAGAAGAAGAAGAAAAGGGTGTTTAGGGTGTTAAAATAAAGTCTATAAATGAGATTAAAAAAAGCGGTTAAGATTAGCAAATAAGGCCGTAGGCCACACCACCGCAGGGCTGCCTGTGGAACCAAGCTCTTCCTGTTAAGGAAGAGAACAGCGGCTTGTTACTTTATACTCTATTTTTTGTTCGTCTTTTTTTAACGGATCGTATATAAGATGCAACTCTTTAACCATTTATGTTATCATTTTCGGTCTGATGATGTAAACCAGTTATTTCCAAAACGTGTTTCAGAAGTAAAAATGATATTTGTAAACAAGTTCCTAAAAATTACCATTTTTTGTTTTCATGGCATATATGTGATCTTTTGAACTGCAGTGTTTGTTTGCATTTGTCGACCCTGCACGGGGTTTCCTTTGTAGACTGTTACACCTAGTACCTGGAGGAGAATAGGCTCCTCCTAACGGCAGGGCCTCCTAAGAAACTAGTGTTCTCTTTCGAGTAGTCTTTTCTACCTTATTTAATTCTCTCACTAACGATTCCGCGCTTTTTTAGACCAGCGGTCGCCAACCTTTAGAAAATAATGGGCCACTAAATGTATAATTTTTTATTTGGCGGACTACTAATATGAATTTAGATTAAAAGGTATTATAAATATATTTATACAATATTAATCTTAAAAGTTTTATTTTTTTTAATACGAAATACACACATTAAAGGTAAAATGGTTATATAGTAATTATTCCCAAAAAACCCCTAAAGTTTAGTTAAATATTACCCATTCTTAGTGTGATGGTTGTTGCTGTTTATTTGACATCAGTTTGTGGAGATTCGGCTCCAATGCCGTCACTGCAAGATGGAGAGCTGCGTCTATTTCAAGCCGAGAGCGGTACCGAGTTTTAATTACTGTGACTGATGAAAATGTCTTTTCGCATGAATATGTTGTTGAAAATTCAATCAAAATTTTCATTGCTTCCTCGCTCAGTGATGGTTATTCATTTTTTACAGAGAGCCAGAAATGAGGTCTTGATAAAGATGACTGGAATTTAGCTTTGAGACTGTCGTCGTAAGATAGATCGAGGAGGCTTTCTTTTTCATTCATGCTTAATTTGCTTTCTTCGATGTTAGCTACAAATGGATCTATTATCCACATATTTCCAGGCCTAGGATCTTCTTCACTTGGGTAATAAAAATCAAAGTATTCTGTCAGTGACTGTAAGTGCTGTCGAATAATGGATACCACTTGCCGGTTGAGACCCTTCTCTCCCATATATTCATCTGATCAATGTCTATGATAGTTTTGTTAATCATAATTATTTTTTATTTGAATGTTCATGAAATATAAATAATGACACATTTTTTTCGTGTACCACCTAAATATTTTCACGGACCACCAGTGGTCCGTGAACCACAGGTTGGCGACCGCTGGTTTAGACCCAACACAAGGTGAAAAAAGGCTTTAAAAGTTCTAAAATAAATACTTAACCTTGAAGTGGTAAAAGATTCAATTTACCCCATTTTTTAACAGTTTGTTAGCACCAATGACCGAGATTCTATTGTATGTGCTGAAATAACTAATGATGCAATGCAGAAAAAGAATTGAACTTGTGTAAACGAAATGAAGCAAGAATTACAAAAGAGCACCATAGTAAAACGGCCGTGCCTTTAATGGTACGCATATGAATTATTCAACAAAAAAAAGAAAGGTGGAGTTCGTACTTAAAACTTTGAAGTAAGTTTGCCAAGTCTCATAAAAATTGTTGAAGCGAAATGACGCCAATAGGTTCTATTAAATGGCGCGCTTATCGCAGTCATCAAAGTTAACGTCAGCTCGGCGATATTGGATAACTTTGCAACCATAGAAAACTTGTGTAAAACAAACTTGCCTCTAGGATAGCAACAAAGATTTGGTCGTTATTAATAAACATTAATAAACTTGACTGGATGCGTCAATAAGCATAAAATTCTAACTAATAAAAACATAAATGCTTCCGCCCCCAAAGTATTGTACAAATTGCCCTTTACAAATAACGCGTAATGAGTGGATGCGGGGATCTGACCATTTTGCCGGAGTATATAATCAAGATTAAGGATGTCGATAATTGCCTTTTCTTTTCTTTGAAATTTAAAGAGCAATACCAAGGAGTTCGGAGCCAGAAAGTTCGCAGAAAGTTGTAAATAGAGTAATGAACGCAGACTGCGAAAATAATGCAAGATATGCAGTCGTAGGCCTTTCAACAGGCCTTACCGCCGGGAGGGTGCGCAACTGCTGATCCCGGGGGTATTAGGGCTTGTTTTTTTAATTAATTTTCCTTCTAGCAAGGCCATTATGCCCTTGCTAGACCATCCACCCTTTTTGCGGAGTACAGGATTAACTGATGCTAAGTAACATTGTGTATGGTTAGTCACTGATGGCGACTAAATTTCGATCGATTGTGCGATGGCAACCGTGTAGCGATTCGAGAGCTCCCTACGTTAAACTCTAGGGCCACACTAAGTTAGTTGAGAGGCGGTGCGAATCAGAGGTAAAGTGTATTTCAGAATATCTCTAATATTCAAGAATAAAGGAAACCGGGGTTCTGAGTACATCAGAGCTAACCGTAAAGTTTCGTTTTGAAGGAAATGTAAAGTATTCAAGGAGGTTCTTTTTTTTAAGGGTATCTTCGATTGTTAGTTGTTCTTTAAGGCTAAAAAGCGAAAATTAATAGGGGTATGTACGGCATAATGTTTGTAAGGCTGTAGAAAAAATGATGAAGATAGAGGAAGTAGAAATGTATGAAAGATATATAGCCGAAAATTCACCTGCCTGTGTTTGGGCCTGAAGGGCACATTATTATCGACATGTTAGCTAAAGCATAGTTGCTAAGGCTAAATCAGACACCCACTTGCATGTTTTCTTTTTAATTTGGTGTCACATCAGTGTAGGTTTGAAGTAGGTTCACATGATTATACGAGATGAAGGAATCTTTTCAACATTAAAGACAAAATACCAACGCTGCTTCGATCCTCCATCATATATGAATTCAATTGCTCGAGATGTAATTCCGAGGTGTATTTAGGATCAACACAACGCACACTACAAACCCGTAGTTGCCCACATTTGCCCGTATTTGAAAAAGAACTGGAGCCCCACTCACTACTCCTAAGTTCTCCCCTATCCGAATACACTACGAAAACAGACATCCACACCATAAACCCAACTTAAATAATTTTTAAATTAAAGATACAGCAAACACCGAAAACCAACTACACACACTGGAATCACTTTATATTAGATTTACAAACCCCACTTAAACTCCGACACAAGCTCATTTCCACTTTTACTGCAACTATAATAACCCACGAAACAAACACGCCAAATCCACTCCCCCCAAAACAACCGATATTTTTCAAATATTTCTATTATCTCCATTTTTTACAAAGAAGAAACCCAAAACTAATTAATATCAGTTTTATTTTAAAAACAAAAACATATTTCCTATTCCCTAATAGTTAAAAGCCCTGCATTTTTATAAGTTGAATATTACCACCTCTGCTGCTTCCCATTTCTCATATAGTTAATTTATAAATATCTGATAACTTATCTAAAAAATTCTTATGTTTAAATCATCATCACTAACTCTATAATTGTATAACGGGATTTTTGAAGATGTGTGAAAAATAAATAAATGTTTTTTTTCCTTAGTGGACAAATGACTTATGTTTTTTTTATCAAAATTATTTCTAATAATTCTTTTATAATATCAAAATCAAAATGATGAAGTTCAGAAATAAATATAAACCGAAATTTTGTCAATTTTGTGGTGAAGTTTGGAAAATTTATTTTTATAAATAACTCTTTTTTTTAAGCAACGTGATATTTTGAAAGGGGGGAAATTTAGTTTAAAGTTCCTTTTTAAAATTATTATAATTGGCTAAGTCCAGAAAATTTAAAAAAATTTAACCATGGCTGCTTTTTTTAGATTTTAATTTTTAATCTTATTAGCGAAGCCATTGCCTGGTATATATACGAGTATATATATATATATATATATATATATATATATATATATATATATATATATATATATATATATATCTTAAGAAAGCGGAGCGGTTGCGTGTTGCCAGGCGTATACGTATTTTTAGGATAAATAAGCAGGCTAAATTTAGGAAGTTCATTACTATATTATAACTTTTTGGTACCGACGTTCCGGGTAGAACCCATTCTCAAGGATGTGAGATTATAAATATATACAAACATAAGAATTTTTTAGATAAGTTATCAGATATTTATAAATTAACTATATGGGAAATGGGAAGCAGCAGAGGTGGTAATATTCAAATTATAAAAATGCATGGCTTTTAACTATTAGGGAATAGGAAATATGTTTTTGTTTTTAAATAAAACTGAGATTAATTAGTTTAGGGTGTCTTCGTTGTAAAAAGGGGAAGATAAAAGAAATATTTGAAAGATAGGGGTCGTTTTGGGGAAGAGTGGATTTGGCGTGTGTAATTTGTGAATGATTATGGTTGAAGTAAAAGTGGAAATGAGCTCGTGTCAGAGTTTAAAGTGGGTTTTTTTTAAATCTAATATAAAGAGATTCCAGTGAACGTAGTTGGTTTTCGGTGTTTGCTGTGTCTTTAATTGAAAAATTATTTAAGTTTGGTTTATGATGTGGATGTCAGTTTTCGTAGTGTATTCGGATAGGGGAGAACTTAGGAGTAGTGAGTGGGGCTCCAGTTCTTTTGCAAATACGGGCAAATGTGGGCAACTACGGGTTTGTAGTGTGCGTTGTGTTGATCCTAAATACACCTCGGAATTACATCTCGAGCAGTTGAATTCATATACGATGGAGGATCGAAGCAGCGTTGGTATTTTTTCTTTGAAGTTTAAAAGATTTTGTACTTTGCGTCTGTTTTGAAAAATTGGTATAAAATGTGTTGCAGGAAATGAATTTTCTAGAAATGGTGAGAGTTTGGGCCAGAGAAGTGAATTGAGGGGTCCTATATATGGGAGAGGTACAAAAACCTTTTCTTTAGGGAGGTTGTATGGGGGATCTTTCGGGGTAAATATTTTATTGATAAAATTTCGAAGAGTTCGGTCGTATAAGTTTGAAGGTTATCCTTTTTGTTGGAAATAGTTAGGGAGGAAAGTGATCTCGTTGTGGAAATTGAGGTATGGTGTGGAGAGATTTTAAGTGCAAGAAAGTAAGGTTTTGATAGAGTTTAATTTGATTTTGGTGGAACAATGACTAAGAAAATGGAGTCTAGAGCCAGTATGTGTAGGTTTTCGGTCAATGTAAGTGGAGAAACCGTCGGTTGTGCGTGTTATTAGTAGGTCTAGGAAAGGAATGGAGTCGTTGTTTTCCTTTTCTTGAGTGAATTTAATATTTGGATGTAACTGGTTTATGTACTCTAGGAATTTATCAGATGAACTTTTGTAGCGGAAAAGGGCGATGGTCTCGTCTACATATCTCCTGTAGAAGATAGGACGGAATTGTAAGAGGTATTTGTCAATTGCTTTTTCTTCTAAGTTACACAAGAAGAGATTTGCGAGAGGGGCAGCAATAGGACTTGCCATTGCCTTGCCATCTATTTATTTAATCTCAGTTTTATTTAAAAACAAAAACATATTTCCTATTCCCTAATAGTTTAAAGCCCTGCATTTTTATAAGTTGAATATTACCACCTCTGCTGCTTCACATTTCCGATATAATTAATTTATAAATATCTGATAACTTATTTAAAAAATTCATATGTTTGTATATATTTATAATCTCACATCCTTGAGAATGGGTTCCTACCCGAAAGTTATATTATATTATAGTAATGAACTTCCTAAATTTAGCCTGCATATTTATCCTAATATATATATATATATATATATATATATATATATATATATATATATATATATATATATATATATATACAGGGTGTCCACAAAGTCTGGGTACATAGGGGATAAATACATACCTTTAGAACAAAACAATTTTATTTAATTATAATGTTAAGAAATTATATTTTCAATATGATTTACATTATTTGCAATGCACAATTCGATGCGCCTTGCTAAATTCTGGTGAACTCGATTGAATAGGTGTACATTGCCGTCGATTTCAGCACACTGACTGATAATGCGTTCTCTCAAGTGGTTTAGATTTGCTGTCTTTATTAAGTAAACTTTCTCTTTTAACATACCCTAGAAAAAGAAATCAAGGGGAGAAAGGTCTGGTGAACGAGGGGACTACTCCACATGACCTCTTCTTCCAATCCAGTGAGAAAAAGTGCCATTTAGCCAATCTCTAACATTTGTAGACAAATGGGCTCAATTTGAGGCATTAATTTGTCTCTCAACAAGTTCAGATAAGTCTCACCTATTACATGTTTATCAAAAAAGAAGGGTCCTAGCACATGAGCTTCCCACAAACCACACCACACCATCACCTTTTGGCAGCCTTGCTGTTTGGATGGATCCATCCAAGGTGGATTGTCTTGAGACCAGTATCGAAGATTCTGTCTGTTGACTTCACCATTAACATAAAACAAAGCTTCATCACTGAACAACAAAAGGTCTTTAGTAAAATTTATATTTTCATCCAATTTATCTGAAAAACATTCGCACATCTGCATTCGTCTATCGGGGTCGTCTTCATTTAAGTGATGCAATATCTGTAATTTGTACGGATGGAACTTCTGCTCTACCAGGATTTTGTGGATAGTTGACCTTGGAACACCCAGTTCCATGGATGTCCGACGGAGTGATTTCTTTGGGCTAGCAGCAATCTTGGTCATGACAACGTCTTTCGTTTCGTCTGAAGTCTTTGGTCGCCCGGAACGGGGTTTATCCAAGACACTGCCTGTTTCTTTAAACTTCGTGACCAATTTCCCGACGGCAGTAAAATAAATAGGTTGCCAGGGTATCGAAGGTTAAATTCATCGGCGAGTTTCCGATAAGACCATCCTTCTCTCCACTTAAGAGTACCAACTCGATTCTTTCTTCTTTAGACAGAGGCATCATTCGATCTGGGGAGGAAAAATAACATAAATAAATAAAATATTAAAATTCCTATGTACCCAGACTTTGTGGACACCCTGTATATATATATACCGTTTTTGAAAATCAATATCTCAATAACCATTGTAGTTAGGGACATGAAATAAAAACAAATAAAAGAGGAATCCTTTATCTATAAATACTTATTTATTTTTAAGAATCTTTTAAAGTCATTTAATGACTCAAATAGCCTTCAAAATAATGATGTAATAAACATGTTTTTCATTTTCTATATTGCAACCTTTAAAAAAGTTCAAAATTTTAAACTAAATTTAAATTTTAAAGAATGATTCAATAGGTCCTCCTTTATGGTTTCTCTTGCTTCATTCTCTCAAAACAAAACATCCATCTTTTTTATTCTGCAAGGCGTTAGAATGAACTTTGCTTATTATTGTGATGAATTTCTTTCACTAGTGTTATCAAAAATAAATTAAAAACATCCGATTTTGTGTTTATGCAAGATAGAGCTCATTTTCATACATTCCCAGAAACAACAGCATTTTTCAATACTAATTGTCAAGCTTTTATCGAACCAAATAATTGGCCAACATGCAGTCTCGAGCTAAATCAGATCGACTGCTTCGAGTGGTCTGCCTTTGAGAAAAAAGTCTACCACGTTCAGATGTGAACCATCTGCGTGAACGAATTCAGGTTGTATAGGAGGATTTTTCAAAAGTAAAAATTGAAAAGGCAATTTTAAAATGAAAGTCAAGATTACAGGCTGTGATTGACCATAAAGGAGGGTATATTGAACCATTCCTAAAAACTTAAATTTTGTTTAATATTTTGAACTTTAATAAACATTGCAATTTCGAAAATAAAAAAGGGTTTTTCCATTATTATTTTAATGCGTAATTAACTCATTAAATGACTTTAAGAAGATTTTTACAAAGAATAATTTTTTATAGATAAGGGATTCATTTTTCTTCTATTTTTATTTCATGTTCCTACCTGCAATGGTTATTGAGATATTGGTTCTCAAATACGGTTCAATTTTGGAGAAACCACAAAATTTTACAACCCGGTGTTAGAAATAAAGGCAAATCTACATACTCTTAGTTAACGCAGGTTAGTGAAATTTACAACCCACGTGCAAATTTATGTAATAAATTCAATGTAACTATCAACAAACCCAACTGGTGAACATGAAAAACTTTATAAGGACAATAGTGAAATTTGACAACGCATACATTTAAATACATATACCGTTTTCCAAATATTGCTACACTCGTTTTAAGGGCGGGCGACTTAATATATAACTAAGTCGATCGGTCGGTCGGTCCCTGTTTTACTTTTTTTGTTTCTGTAATAACATTGTCACTATTTTGCCGATTCTAACGAAATTTGAAACACTTATGTTGTTTTACATTTACTTTTCGAATGATGCAATTGCCAAGGTCCTCCATAGGTTACGCCGGGAATTGTTTTGTTTTGGCAATAAAATCATAACTATTTGTCCGATTCTAAGGAAATCTTAAACCTTTAAGTTTTATTACACTCTGTTTTGAATGATATAATTGTCAATGCCTTATCAAGGTTAGTCCTGGAATTATTGAAAGTTTTGAAGGTCGTAAGGTCATAAATCAGAATAAGTGAGAGTACGCGACTTTGGTCAGCAGACCTTGTCTTATCTTTAGAGAGGATTACGTGTGTGACAGAAAATTTCCGTCAAATAGACTTAAAATTCTGATTTTTTAGCACGTGTCATTAAAACGTCTTTTCAATTGTGTGAAGATGTGCCGATTTGAAAGTGAAAAGAATCGAAATATCTGCTCTCATACGCTCGAGCAACAAGTTCGAAATCACCTAGCGCCTCAACATCAAAAGTTCTCCGAAGCTCAGAATTATTGCGTTCGCAAAGAAGAAAGTAAATCTCGGCGTTCACGGAGTCAAAGGCTGTCAAGAACCAGGGTGGCATGAGTTTGAGGTGCGTGGGTTGGCCTTTGCTTACCAACTCTATGAGAAAACAATGTTGGGGGCGCTGTTTGCCTTCTCAACAACTTGAAGAGTCAAAGCAATCAAAAACTCATTTTTTTTATGATGAAAAAACCTTCACGGTCGATCTAGTTATCAAAAACCAAAGCAACCTCGTGATAAGCTTCGGCCAGGACGTCTCTTAGGTGCACTACGTGTCCAAAATCAATTATCCAGCCTCTGTGATAAAGCTTGGTGTCGTGGCCTTGAATGTCGTGAATATGTCACCGGTGTGGTTTGCGACCGATTACAGGCTCACATTGGCTGATTAGATAAATATCTTGGCCACGAAAGTTCTGCCGTGGGTTTGAAAAATCACGAAGAAGGCCGACTACGTCTTCCAGCTGGACGGTGCCCAAGCCCACACGGCCATGACCGTAAAAGAGAGGTTGGAGTCAAACATGAACATCTGGCTGAAGGGACTTTGCCCACCACAGTCTCCTGACCTCGGTAATATCGACTACAGTGTGTGGTCCTATGTCGATGGCAAATCCTGTAAGGTCAGCCACAGGAACTTCGACAAGATAAAGTCTTCCGTCAACTGCCTGTGGGCCACTGTGTAGAATGATTTCGTCTGCAGCGTGTGCGCAGCCTTCTTGTCTCACGTCTATAGCTTGGTCGCTACCAAGGGCAGCAGCATTGATTAATATTACAATTTATATATATATATATATATACAGTGGCGGCAACAAAAAAAATGACATGTGAGAATTTAGGAAAAATGAAACAGAAAAATGTAACTTACATATTTTATTATGAATATTTTATGAAAGTTAATACTTGGTCATGTTGCTCTTGCACTTGATGACCATCCTGAGTTGATTTGGCATTGATTCAGCGAGGTTTGCGAAGTATGTGGGGTTGATCGTAACCCAGATCTTCTTTAGTGATTCTATCAGGTCCTTGATGCTGCCGTGTGCTGGCTCTTGAACTTTGGTTTTCATCAGATTCCAAGCATTCGCAATAGGATTTAGGTCCGGGTAATTACCAGGCCACTCCCAAACACTAATATTATTATCATTGAAGAACTTTTTTTACTAACTGAGACCTGTGATCAGGGGCACCATTATGCATGAAATATTCACACTGATGAATTTTCCAAAATGGCACCATGTGCTGCCTCAAAACTTTGAGATAGTTAGTCCCACTCATGGTTACATTCTTGGAAAGGAAGTACAGACCTCCTCTGCCATTGTTTCCACTAAAGGCACCCCGCACCATCACACTATCAGGGTGCTTCACAGTTTTCACGGTATATTCTGGGTCATACCGAGACACATTGCTGGGACGACGCACGATCTTTGACTCTCTTCTGAACAGCCTAAAGGTGATCTCATCACTGAACATGACCTTCTTCTAATGGGCAGCTGTCCAATGTTTATAGGTCTTTTAAAAATTGAGCCTTTTCATCTCCATAGCCTTGGTAAGAAGTGGCTTCTTGGCAGCGCGGCGAGCTGGTAGGCCTAAATCCTTCTGTAAGCGATAACGGATGGTCCTGAGGGCGACGTTCTGGAGGAGGTCTGGGTGTTTTTTCTTGATTTAAGCGGAGGTAAAAGAAGGGTCTGACATCACTTCACGCCTTAGGATATTATCATTCCTTGGAGATGTCTTCCTAGCTGCACCAGTGCCCTCTTTCCTATTTGGTATGGTACCTGGTGGCAATAACTCAGCTGCCCGTTTTAGGCGATAAATCGTATTTCTTGAAGTTCCTAAATCTGCTGCTACATCAAAAAAGACTTTCCTGCTCTAATAGGGTCAAGGCGCAGCTTTTTTCTGTAATAGAAAGCTTTTACTGCACCATTGTATCCACTTGCACAGAAGTTATAGCACGTCAAATGTAAGCACGAATGCAGGAAATCAGCACGCTGGAGTGCCGTACACTAAAACATCAATGTACGATCTCAAACGAGACACTGAGTTCTAATAAAGCGCAGTTCTGTTGTTTTAGCTCAGGAAAGTCGTCCACTCGTGGCATAAGCTTCGCCCATTTTCATTGGCTTGTTGGCAAGTAAAATCGTGAAAGCAATTTTGTGTATCGATTTCTGTTACCAATATTCAATGTTACTTTTTTTGTTGCCGCCGCTGTATATATATGTTTCAGAAATTAAAAATCATATTCTACAATGCAAGACAGAATGTTCTCTCGATAATTTTAAAATAATTGGTCGCAATAACAATGAATATAGTCTAAGAATTTTGGAATCCCTATTGAAACGGAGGAAATCTCTTACACTCAACATAGATAATACCGCTGTTCCCCATCTTATTTCTTAATTATAATTATCTCACTCAACAACTAACCAATTTTCTCTTATTCAACAACCAACCAATCAAATATCCTATCCTTCTTTAAGCCACTTCCATTATAATTTCTTCACTTTGTGATTTTCCTGAACTTCATCGGTAAGCAATATTATACTGTAATTATTTACTTTTGTTGTCCTTTTCGTTTCATTAGTGGTTACATTAGATTGGTACTTTGATACTCTTGCCTTTTAAATCCCTGAGTTATTTTTTAATTTTTTATCTAACTACATGGTCTTAACTTGATTATTTTTACTATTGCAAGTTTAAATTTGTTCTAGTCCTTTTTAGTCTTCTTAACTTTTGTATTTTATATCGTCATTTTTTACAATATGGATCTTTTACTTTAGCATATTATATTCCTAATAAGATCTTAATTGTCTTTCTATAATGTTAGTTTTGTTCATAATTTTGGAGTTTTATATTTTTACTCGTCTTAATTTTTCTTGTTTAATGAAATTCCATTACTTTAGCCTTTTAAAAAATCCTTTTTTAATGCCCCTCTCCTATGAAAATATTTCCACTTCTAGTTTTAGAAGAATTTCTGACTTCATAATAAGTTTTCTGAGAATACAATTTAATCATATCTAACTGTACTTTATTGTTTTATGATTTTAGAACTTGAAGATGGGTTATACGCCCGAAACGTTGTTCCTTAATACTAAATAAATCACATCTACCTCAGCCTCCTGTATGTCCTTACCTTCGCCGTAAAATTGAAGATAAACTGGTCAGCAGCAACTCATATAACTATATATATATATATATATATATATATATATATATATATATATATATATATATATATATATATGTGTGTGTGTGTGTGTGTGTGTGTTAATAAATAAAAACGTTTTTAACTGCATCAAAACTCGAATTGAGTGGTTTGTTGAGAGAGTCATAACAATTGTAACAGGACTTTTGCAATACAGGGTAAATAGGTTACATCTACAAAATGTCTCATTAAAAACTAATCCTCTTTTTTTTCGAATATATATAAAATGGCTTCTGCGACATTTGGTAAAGGATAGTCAAACCAGTAACATCATCAGCCTGGAGAAAACACCCCAAATCAGTCAAGATCCTTGCGAACGCTTTGTACCCCTTCATAGTAGTGCTTTAGGTACAGAGAGATCTCTCTACAGCTTAAAGTACCTATCAATTCAGTTGTTACCACAATACGAAACTTGAAGTCTCGTAATTCAATTCATCCTTTTGATTGTTCTGTTCGACCTCGAATGTCAAAAGAGCGCGCAGCTCGAAAACCTACTTAGACAGTATGGAATAAACCACAGAATACTCTTAGAGAACTGCAGGAAACTATGGAAAACAATTGGGGTTGTTGTTCGCAACGATACGAGGGGTGGTCAATATGTTTTGCAATTCGGATATGGGAAAACGAGATATGAGGAAAAGTGTTTTATTATATTTCAATATAAATACCCTCGACTTCAATGCACTTGTGCCACTTGTCCCTGAGGCTTCGAATTCCCGACAACCAGAAATCTCCCGACTGCTGTTCAATCCACTCCTGGACGGCGAGCTCGACATCTTCATTGTCCCCAAACTGGCGTCCACGCAGTGCAGCCTTGAGCTGGTGGAATAAAAAGTAGTCGCTAGGGGCCAGATCTGGAATGTAGGGGGATGGTTGAGCTCCTCGAATCCGCACTCGCGCAGGGCAGCTTGTGCAATTCTGGCCTTGTGGACTTCGACGACGTTGAAGTCGATCATGGGGCGTGAGGTTTCTTGGACATGGCCAAATTGTAGTGGATAATGTTGATAACACTTCCATGTGATATTCCAAGTTCTCGCTCGATTTATTCGACCTTCACCCGTCGATTTTCTCTAGGATCATCCTTTCCACACGGGCCACATTGTCCTCGTTGGTCACGTCTGACAATCGTCCTTGACGGGGGTCATCTTCAAGGGATTCATTACAATGGCGGAACTCCCTATTCCAGCGAGTAATGGTTGCATAGGAAGGGGCGGTGTCGGTGTACACTGCAACCATGCGTTCATGGATCCCTTTTGCATTCTTGCCTTCCTTCGTCAAAAATTTAATCACTGCGCGGTGCTCAACCTTCTCCATTGTTGAAAACTTTGTGACTAACGATCTGCGATTAGCTACTGTTTCTTAAATAGACGAGGCAGGAGCGTGCCGCTGCAGGTCCTGACTTGTCATAACTTGTCCTAACACCCCCACAAACAGCCATCCCCCTTCCTCTGTTTTGCCCTACCGATTCGCAAAACTTATTGCCTGTTCCTCGTACAATAAGTACATGGTTGCGTCGTTATGATCTCTTTTCTTGTACTCGAAAAAAGACCCCACTTCTTAAGAAATCATTTAAATTAACTGGCTTCGTTCAAAGAACATATTCTTTGGTCAGATAAAACTAAAATAAAACTTTCGGTCGAATCGAAGTTCAATCTGCAGGTTTAAAGAAAATAGTGGGAAACTTTCGGCCAAAGAATACGATTGATCCATTAAAATTCAAGAGTCGATTAATCAATCATAGTCTGAGGTTGTCTTTGCTTATCATGGGTTTGAAGATTGGATGTAGTCGAAGGAAGAATGAACGTTGAAATGCACTGGGAAATTTTTGGAAAGAAATTTGTTATTTATCGTTAGCTCTCTAAACCTGAAACCAGGGTAAGAAAGCAAAGTAAGAATTGGCTGCATACACGTAAAGGTAATGTTGTAAAGTGGGCAAGTAATATCCTGATCTGAATCCCATCAAAGATCTGTGGAGGGAAACGAAACTCCAGACTCGAGATCCGCCTGACGTATCTGATTGGCTTAAAATTTGTTTGCATGAATGTAACTAGATCAGCCTGAGGCCTGTAGAAAATCATAGGAGACTACTCAAAGCGCCTACAAGCTATAATTGACAGGGTTTATGCAACCAAATACTAAACCATATTTATATGAATGTGTTGTAAACTTATAATTTTATCTGTTCGCTATTTTTCTTTTCTGATCATTACATTGTATTTATTACATACAGTTCTACGTGCATTGTAAACTTCATTAACCTGCGTTAACTAAAGGTAGGTAAATTTGCATTTGAAACACTGTGTTGCAAACTTTTGCGGTCTACTGTATATATATATATATATATATATATATATATATATATATATATATATATATATATATATATATATATAAATATATATATATATAATTTTTAACAGAAATCCCAAGGTAAGGAAAATTGCTGGTCATTTTTTTTATTCAGTGGCGACGTTTCGACCATAATACCATCATCTTCATAGGCCTATAAAATAGATACTAGAGCACAATTTCAAATATATAAATATAATTTTGATAGTTTTAGCTTTCAATAGTAGAATTAGAGTTTAAATAATTTTTTAAATTAGATAGTAAAAAGATAGGTTTTTAAAATATTTAAATTGGTTAGCGACAGCAAAATTACTTAAATTTCACAAGTAAGATTATGAGTCCAATATTTATATATAACTTTTTAAAAAGATTATTATTAAACGAAATACTAACCACTACTTTCCTTCCAAAATAACATTTAACGAAAAATCAAATTAAAAATTATCCAGAAAACTGGTTGTATCAAAACACCAACCTAGTCTTAGCTCGGGTTAAACGATGTTCCAGGTTTACCTGACAAAAGCCAAAATATGATCCGCAGCCCATATACATAAACAATTTAGCTAAGTAGCAGGGGACATTGGATATAAAAAGTTAGGAAGTATAGATTAGTAGATCAAAAGTAAGAGAGTATAGTGGTGAAAGGGTTTTGAAAAGGATAGTAAAGGTAAGTTTAGTATAAGTTTGAAGGGGGTATATTTCCCTGGTGGAAGGGTATCTCCAGGAAAGGTAGATAGCATAGTAAAAATATAATACGGCCATAGCTTGCAATCGAGATCGCTCTTCTCGGTCTGCGGTTAGAGGTTCACTCGAAGAACTTCGTTTGACGGACGGTTTTCCGGGAACCACATTTTTTCCATGCCGTTATTCACGAGCATGGTGTTCAGTTCTTTCGAGAAGGTACCAGGCTTGGTCAAGTTAGCAATGTGTGCATAATGTATGCAACACATTATTTTTGTCGATTTCTCGTTTTCGATTTGCAGGTACGTAGGTGCAGTGGCAACACTACCCTCTGCGACCGTTGCCTTGGCAACCTTCACGTAGGTGGTGTTAACTTTTATTTCCTTCTCTTTTCTGCCTTTGTCCTTTGTTTTCTGCATTTGCTCCTTCTTTATTGGACATGTCATTGCCATGGTTCTGTGTAGGCCACCACAATTGAGGCATTTCTGGAACGAACTTTTACATTCGCGCCAAGAATTGTCTTGGCCGGTGCACACAGAAAAAACTGTGAGTCTAGAGTTGGGGCAAGTGGCGGTGGTGTGTTCGTGGTATCTGTAGCACTCGAAGGACATTTGCAGGTCAACGAACTCCTCACGCTCAATCTGATCGGGGCAGATGCGGACGTTAAAGAGGAGAAGGCAGTTTTCTTTTGCCTTAATCGCCATTGTGTTTTCGGTTAAGGCAACTTTAAAACCGTGGGTGTAGTCTTTGAAATAGATTATTTTGGCTACTTTTATCCACTTATGATTCCGAAGTATTTCATCCGTGATTTGGTCAATCGAGTGTCCTCCAAAAAAGTGGTCAAGTCGTCGGCAGATCACACTTCTATGTGTGCGTATTTGTGGTGGTGTCTGAGGTGTTAGATAAATTTTTCGAAGGCTGTCTGAGGCACGCGGGAAGGAGAGGGCTTCGATATCCACCTCCCTTGCACGGATTACCGCATAGCCATTTACAAATCAATTTGCCGCACGAGGGAAAAATATTGAGCTCACCGTAAATTATCTTTAAGACCTTGCTCCTGTCCGATTTTTGCCGCCTTGGCAAGGTCCTCAGGGCAATCGCCGCATCTCTCTCATCTCTCCACCATTTCACTCAAGGGCGTAATTTGGGCGGGAATCTGGAGGCCCCAAGTCTGTAAGTGAGTGTAACTGGGTGTTCATGTAGTTTTAGGGATCCGTTATGAAAATAAGGAAGAGTGGTCTGGAGAAGGTGGAAATTTAAAAATTTAAAAATCTTCTATAGAGATATCACTTTTACATTTGATCATGTGATCTCTAATCGCTGAGTTTTCTTTTGTTTGAAGTATTTTGCCTGCTCGATTACTTATGCTCATTTGAGAAGAGAATCTTGCCTTCAGAGTTCTCACGGAGCTTCCAATGTATTTGCCATGGGAACACCCAGGACATTTAAATTAGAATATTATTGAACTCCTAAGACTCTTTCGAACTGGCCTTTTATTTTAAAAAATGATTATATATATATATATATATATATATATATATATATATATATATATATATATATATATATATATATATATATATATATATATATATATATATATGTATTTGACTACTTGGCTTAAGGGAGCAAATCGTAACAACCCCTTTGACTGCCTCTGACTCCTGTCATTGGTTTTTTCTTATTTATATAAGCACTGATTTTCTCAATAACGAGTAAATTAAATGTACAAAAAAACATTGTTTGGGATCATAAAGTTTATTAGAACGGGATTAGTTTAGATATGTAGTTTCCCAATCCATCTTCAGCCATTAACTAAGAGAAATTAACAAAGAAAAATGAAATATTGGAATATATAATAACAGGCAAATGAGATTAATCTGGAGGCGTTAGCTTTAGGTGATTTACAATATCTTTTAAAGTGAGGTTTGAGACATAGGGACAAATGTAGTCACTATGTCACGAAACCTTGATGTCATTGATGATAGCCAGTCTATAATTCCCTTTTTTTGATACCATTCCATTTATTATGCGTCCTTTTTTAGGTGAGTGGATCGTTGAGTATTGCCAACCAATTATATGTTCCTGAATGACGGCATCTCTTGACATTTTGTGACACAGACAACAGAACAGAAAGGCAAGAAGGAGTGATAGTTAGATCAATGGATTTTCTGTCATTTGGTGGGAAATTAACCTACGATGACACCAGTTTTTCGTTTCAGGGCTTAAAAATGCATTTTTAGAATTTCATTTGCGATGTGTATTTATAAACGATATAATAAAATTATAACGAAAATTCCGATACCACACTTGACTGTCAAAATATTTTTAGGACTAAAGTTAGCAGCAAGTTTGAAGTTACAGGGTGGGAACCAAGATTGAGCATGTTGTTTAGGTTTGTTGGTTTTAATTAATGGGATCAACTGGAGAATCCACCACCCAGAATTACTCAACTGGAGAATCCGCCACCCAGAATTACTCAACTGGAGAATCCGCCACCCAGAATTACTCAACTGGAGAATCCGCCACCCAGAATTACTCAACTGGAGAATCCGTCACCCAGAATTACTCAACTGGAGAATCCGTCACCCAGAATTACTCAACTGGAGAATCTGCCACCCGAGCTTATATAGATAATTTAAAGGCATAGAATAGCAAAAAGCAAATAATGTTTATCTTTATTACACACAAATTAAATATGTAAGCTAACATAATAAACAGTAAATAATTATAAAAGATTGAATGATTTTACTTTTTTTATAGAGTCAAAACCTATCATGAATATAGTTCACTTATATGTTCGCATAAATGCTGGAAAGCATTGGTTCCAAACCTATCTCGCCACATCATTTCACTTAAATAGGTTGCTAATAAATTTCTTCAACAACTTTGCATTTTTTAATTTTCTGTTTCTGTTTATTCCAATATGACTCAATAGCTTGGGTCTGCACACCCGTGTGAGGATCTACAAAGTTAATGCTATGATTTACTGTCCTGTGCTTAAGTTAAAGATCTCGTTAAATATGGCGATAAGATTTCCATTCATCCGTGCGAATAACAGAACCGGGTCGTACAACAGAATCGATTTTTCCAAGAAGCGTAATGGAATCTCTGCGTTCTACAATTTCCATGTAGCTAGCCAACAGCTAGAGTGAAACTAGTGTCCACTAGTCCAAAAACCCAAATATATTTTTTATTTCCTCGTCCTCTGTGGTGCTTTACTTTATGGGAAAAGCAGAATTCATCGGCTTGAACAATGATTCCAGGTCCTCCCAGTTGAATTGGATGCCTCTCAAAGTACTTTTGACACAATTCACGAAAAAAATTGAAAATGTCGATGACAGTTTTTTCGCAAATTGACACCATATTAACTGCATTTTGTACACTTTCTTGGATGCACCACATATACATTATGTGCAACCAAACACTTAATTTCAAATCGAACTTCTCAAAATAATTCTTTTTCTGATTGAAGAAACACATGCTTTATACTTTTAGCACTGTCGATTGTAACAACGCCACTGATAGCCGTCTTTCAAAGATTTACGCTTACACAAATTTAACTACTCGTTGCAGTAAATACAGTTCATTTGGCTCTTGAGAATGCCTTTATTTTGCATAAATACTATGGTGGGCATGGCATCTTCTTGTACTAATAATTGCATGAGTGTATCTCAGTAAAAGTTATTAGCTGCCATGGGTTAAAAATTATGAGCAAAAAATACTCAGTCACTTATTCACTAGTATACTACTTATAGGATCTAAATTCTCGGAGATCTTATATTTATAGAGATTTCTAGGCATATTATCAACTACATATTTGTATTTCCAACTTTTATGATTTCAAATCGTATCTTTTGTCTTATCTTAGTGACTAACTGATAAGATATAACTGATATGAACTGATATGGCAAATATGTTATGACTGTTATATGTCCTTTCATCACTCGTCATATCTCCAACTGAACAGGACATGTTTATTATAGACTGATAGCCTGATATTTATTAAATTTTAGAGTATCTTTTACTTTTCATGACTTTAAATCTTATAATTTAGATTTTATGTCTCCAATTGATAGAATCAATGTTTATGCTTTGGCTGAGTTAGCAAAGTTAGGCCAGATTGTTTGAGTTTGGTGGTATTATTTATGGTTGAGTTGTTTGTCGTTTATGATTAGATTAAGTGTTTGTGGTTTTTATTTTATTAAACAATTAGTTTTTTTTTACTGCTTTTCTAAGATAGTTATGATTTTTCAAAAGAATCTTTTGTTATCACAACCAAATTTAACTTAAACTAACTGTGATCTAACCTGAATCACTCACTCCACCGCCCAAAAATGCACAAGGGAATTACATTTCTATATCCTTCAGCGACCCCCTTTTTTGCCTATAACGACTCAAAAAGAAAATTCGAGAACTTTTTGAAATAAATGGGTCTTCTTCGTCATAAGTTTTTATCTTTAGGCTTTATTGAGATGACACATGCACCCTTACCTCGGCCGAAAAAAAATATCCATTAGATTAATACTTTTCTATATTTGCTATCGACCACGTTTTCGCGCCTATAGCGGGCGAATATGAAAAATTAGACATTTTTTAAAATGTATCTTTTATGTTCATTTTGGGGCTTATCTCCGCCGTAAAATATGCATACTGTAAGATAAGCATTTTTATATCTACAAGGGACCTTATATCGTACCTAAAGCATACAGATGGACTGACAAATACAACAATCGTTGAACTTAATCTGTAGAAAGATAAACATGTCCCTTTTATCCTCTTTTGTCACTCTCTTCACGAGATCTTTTTTAACACTTTGGCCGACGGCGAATTTTTCAGGCTTGATGCCGACCAACTTACACCCACTCAGTCTGGATAGGGGACGTGAGGGGTGGGGGCCTATACCGTCCTTCTTGGCTTCATTTGGGGGTGACTTTTTTTTAATTCCTGCAGTCTTTCCTCCCTATTACCTACTTTAATGATACCGTCCTCTCGTTTTCGATCAATTTACGCTTAAGACACGGTGGAGCGCCACGCCGTGGATGTGCGGTCAGCAGGATGGAGAAGTGGTCCTTTCTGATGTCATCTGTCCAACTGGTACCTATATGCTTATTCTGGATCGGGCTCTCGAGATAGGCATTTAATGTTCACCACAAAGTTAATTAATGGGTCGCCATGATCGAAAATGAGCAGATAAAAAATCAAAACAAGAAAAAACAAAGCCAACAAAAAAACAAACATAAGAAAGAAGAAAATGGAAGCACGCCCAAGCGTCGGGGGAGTCCCGCCCTCACTTCAGCGCCGGAGTATGCGGCCAAAAACTAAAGAAAGTGAAATAAAATGGGCGAGGCCAACCTCCTCCAAGAAGTATAAGTTCCACAAGTCCCTATGAAATAACCTATTCCGAGTACAATGGACGAACGGTAGCGAGCCCCCTCGTCCCATTACCGGGACATCTAATGTTAGGGTGTGTCAATTTTTTCAACTACCACTCAGAGAACAAAGTAGTGAGTATGTGAGAAACTACCCATTAAAGGAAATTTACACTCAAGAATTTGAAAAGTGGGAACGAGTGAACAGTTCTTATGTAGCCGCGTTATAAATTCACGAGGTACAATCTTAAAAAAGATCCAAGAGAAGTGGGAACAGGCCAAAAACATATGTTTTGGCAGAGGACAGCTACAATTAAAAGAGGCTTTCATTGCAAAACTTGACCAACTTTTTGATATCCTAAGTTGCAAGTGGAAAATTGTTCTTTGCTGTGAATTTGACTGCCCTGGTTGCAAAAACGAAACTCACATCAATTGTACATACACTAAGGAGATGATGATCATTATGAAGAAACTTGCTTTAATTAAAGGTCAGAGACAAAAGGTTGGTTCTATTGGATTAGATCAGAGTGGATTTTAAGATTAACATGAACAAAACAGACAAGTTAAAAATAAGAAGCAGCAAGAAGGTGAAAGAAGAAGAGTTGCTGAATATAAGCACACGAGTAAGCTAGCCAATTTTCTAATGGCAAGTGAAATCATTTTCTCTGCTGATTAAACTGAAGGAAAAATAACTGATGCTCAAGATGAAAATCATAGAAGTTATTAAGTGACATCAAAAAATAAACAAATATTCAACTTCCATTAAAAATCCACAGTATAATGCATTAGAAATACCTAATTTTGCTATGCATACATCAGATATGGTGTTGGCCTACGTGCCACAGCTGCCATCACCACTGTTGCCTTTACAGATGCGGCATTGATCCCTGAAGAGGACAAAAGATTTATAGATGATCGCAATGAAGTTGAGAAGGCCCAAGAAAAGTTATAGCATCCTGGGAGAATGATTTTGATAAACTTTGTAAGAAGATGTAAACTGCCTGCATTTTTTATGACGGTTGTAAAAATACAACTAAGATTATGCTAAAAGTAGACAATTCAGATCGTCAATTACCCAGCATTATCAGATAAGGGCATGTTTCTTTGTTTAATTATTCAGGGCAAAGATATTTTACCACTTCACTCTTGATAAAAGCTCAAGGAGTAAAAAATATGCGGAAGTTATTGCTGATAATCTTGTAAATTTCATGAAGAAGGACATTAATAAAAGTCAATAGGCCATTGAAGGTGATTCTATAAATGTTAACACTGCCTTAGGGAGTGGTTCAATGCATTGAATATGGGTCAAGCTTGGCTGTAAACTAATCTGGTTGGTTTGTGCCCTCTACACTAACGAGTTTTCCCTGCGACACTTGATCACAGCACTGGATGTGAAGACCTTGTCTAACAACGAGTCAATAGGTAATATAAGCAAGATACTAAAGACTGCAACTCTCAATGGGAGAGCCTCTTATTTCCTGTAGTTACAATGTCATAAAGGATCTCTCTGCTGATCGTGCGTACGGGTATAGGATCACACAGAACATAAGGACAGGAGAACTTAACAAAAATCTGGCTCTTCTTGAAAGTGGTCCAGCGAGCCATGCGGGGTGGTTGATAACAGCAAACAGGCTTTGCTGCATATGGGTTTCAAAACATAGCCTTAAAGGCAGAACCTTTAATAACTTAAGAATGATAGTGGAATATATTTTTGGTGTGTACTACCCTGAAGGTTCAACATCAAAGTAAATTATTATTGGGTGGAAGGCTTGTGCCACATCTTATTTCAGCTACTTAAACTACAAAAGAAGGCTTTAGTAGGTACTATTTTGCCAAGCATCATGCGTTCAGCATGGTATTCATTCAGCGAAACGATAATCCTGACACTCTTTTGCTCAGATAACAGTGAGAAGAGGAGACCTGCTGTCCAAATGATTGTTGACATGAGGGGCGGAAAGGGTGGCAGACTTGGAGATCTCTCTGTCCGTCCTAGGAAGATACATTTCCTAAATCCACTTTTACTTCCCTTATGGAGCTGTCTAGCCTATGCAAGTTCCATAGTGGCCCTGTCATGCTAGGTTAATAGTAAAGTGAATAAAACAAGTCACAGAGTGATCAGGTAGGGTGTATACACAGGAAATATGTAGGGGCTACATCGGAGGATAAGAAACGAGTCGTTGGCTGATATCCAAGTACGAATCCGAGCCAGACTTGATGAAATATGTTTAATTCATTTCTTTAGTAATTTTAGCAATTTCTAATGATGTATGATTACAGGATATGCTTTATGATTATTTAAATATATATCATGGGCAGAAACTAAATGTTTATAGCATTAACTGCCATTTTGAGAAGTTAAAGTTAATAAATGTTGTTTTCCTAGAGAATTTTACCGGGCATTGTATAAGTCGTGTTACACTCGTTATGACGCTCTCAATAAGGAATACAATAATAGTTTGGATGCGGTTAGACCCGTTCCTTTGGCTATAACATATAAAGATGTGTTTAAGTTGTAATATTTATTAATATGTCCGTCTTCAGCGGCAAGCACGCGTCCAGGTGGCAAGACCGGAAGACTGTGTACACTTTGTGGACGATGTCATTCCATATATTCGTCCACACGCAGTTGACAGAAGACTTCAATTTTTTGACGTTGCTGTGGCGGACCTTGCAGGTCTTGCCCTCGACATTCGTTTACACGCGGTAGTCGAGGGGATTAAGGTGAAGTAACTGCAGCGGCCAAAAGTTCCTTTCACCAGAAGTTCATGTTCGACTCCAATCACTCTTACAGGGTTTTTGCTGTGTGGTCTGAGGCACCGTCATGCTGAAAAAGGGAGTCCACTTTCTTAGTAATCTTTTTAACCAATGCAGGACTTTCGTAGCTAAGATCTCTCTGTATCGGAGAACGGCAGCTTTTAACCAGCCGTGCAACACATCCGTAGCATCTTTTTGTCATTCAAAGATACAATGCCCGAGCATCATTAGCGGACCTCTAAGACGTCCTAGTCTAAGCTTATCACACGGTCGTTCTGGGTCTTGATGACCAGATCGACTGTGAAGGCTTTTCATAAGAAAAAAAAAAGAGAATTCGATTGCCATGCCTCTTCAAGTCGTTAAGAAGGCGACGAGAGTGCTCCCGATGTTATTCTTGCATGTGATCGGTGAGCAGAGGCCTTTCCATGCACATCAAGCTCTTTTCGCCCTCTTCCTTGACGCCCCGGATAATGTAGCAACCAAAATGTTCTTCTCCTTCACGAGCGTTTTCGAATGCCTTTCTTACAGCCACACGATTGACAACTTGAGATCTGCCTGGACTAGGTCGATCTTTGAGGTCTTCTTCGTTCTTAAGACTCTCCGTGACTCTGTGGACGGTCATCTGGCTGACGTTGAGCCGCTTGGCAATGTCGGTGTTGTTGTGGCCCGCGCGCAGGAGAGCAGATATCTTGATTCTTCTCACTTTATCTCGGCACAATTTACACAAAGTAAAAGACATTTTGCTGCCAGGTGGAAGAAAAGTAGAACTTTATGTTTGTTTGACGGAACATCTTCTATCACACACGTAAATCTATAGAAAGATACCCCCAACCCCCACCGGAGCGTAACAGGACTTTTGCAAAACCCGGTATTAGTTTCTTTTTTTCAAATTTACATTTTCCAAGCAAAAGTTTGAGCAATCACAAAAAATACGAGCGGATTTGGATTTTATTATTACTAGGATATGTTTTATGATTACTGTTATATATTTTTGGAAAAGAAAGTAAATGTCTATAGCATTACCTGCTATTATGAGAAGCTAAATTTAATAACTCTTGTTTTCTAACAGCAATTTATGAGTTGTTTTGACAAACATAAATTTACCAAACTAAATGTTTAACAATCCCAAATATAATAGTATATTTTAATTCTTCACATCCAAACATACTTTTAGAGCCACTCAGTGCGCTGCTAATTTCATGTACGTAAATGGACGATAAATACCACCGACTGGATTTCACCTTGAGGGGCGAGAACCTTACAATAACTTATTTTCTCTGAGCGGATTGCCGTTTTCCCCCAGGTTCAGAAAATCTCCTGTAAGCCACCCTTCGACAACTTTGCGATCTCCTTTGGAATGGTTCAGTTGTTTAAGTGGCGTGGTGACTACAACATAGCTCTGACATTGCTTCTCTTGATACACTGCAACGCATTGATTTCGTTCTTTGGATGGGGGGTCAAAGACCAGGTACTGCACCCCTATCACGGTAAAGACCACAACCCTGACCCCGGATCTTTGTTTAAATGGGGCTAGCCTAGACGTGGTAGCCTCACCCTGATTCCTTAGATTTGTTTTTTGAGTGACGCTTTTCCTGTTGGCCCCACATATGCAACCTTAGGGTTTATTGTACACACACTATAAAAATTCTTTATTGTATAGCGTTGAGGATGTTGGGTGCTGATTGGACTAATATATCTCTTTTCTAACGCTTCTTTTTCAAAATAATGACTGACTGCTGGTTTGAGATGTATGCCTCCGTATCGAAATGTCTATTAGGGATATTGAATTCAATCCACTACACTGCTTCCCAGTTAGTGACTGGTGCCTTATTCAATTTCGATATAAGGAACTCTAATTTAGACGAGGGGAGATGGCACTTGCTTCACGTAGTGGACAATTTGTGGTTCACTAGTATGCAGTAGTTTAACGTCTTCCACAGTAGCTAATGGTCCTAATTTTGACTATGGCCTGTATTGACGGTATAAATACTGAAGTGACATGTGAATCTCACTCTAAAATTTTCCATTCACGTCTAAAAAAATCTTTAGATAGTTCAGTGTAATTTTAGTACGGTGTCACCGATGGTTCCTGCCGAAAAGGCTACCCAGGTTGACTCCACCATTAAATTTTTACTTCCATGCTTCTGCTCACAAAGATTCCATACGATCGTCAGTATTGTGTTCCTATCTCTTGAAGCATAGATCTTTTCATTGGAGTTGAGCCTATGTATGTATAAAGATGGCTAAAAGTTTAAAGAAAGAGTTGGCTTCTACGCACCATACCCTTTATTTGAGGTGGATGGGGCTTTTAGGTGTCATGTATGTCTTCAAAGACGAGCTGATTGCCATATAATACTCGGTCCCGGGATTTTTCCACGTGCCAATTTAAGAGACAGTTTTTTAATCTATAGTGACTCACAAAGAGCGTTAACTACCATTGAGCCACTAAACAGTAAGGGGAACACAGGTTCGCTAGCGTCTGCTCATGGTGCTTTGCTTGAGGGTGACTCTTTTGCGCTAGGTTTTGATGATATAGTATCATAGAAGGTGGTGAGAGTACTCTTATTTGACTAGTTTCATTATTGCCCTTCTGAGGCTGCCATACCCTCGTCAATAACCCCCAAAAGAGTGCCGTAAAATAAAAATGAATTGGGCACATTCTTCTACTTTAACTTTAGCTCTAATATTGTCTCTCTCTACCTCATTCTGTTTTCACCCTGTTTCTGTCTTCCCCTTTCCCTATCTCCTTTCACATCTCATCCCTTTGTCAACCCTGCCCTGACGACCGTCGTTATTGACTAGAAGTGCGGTAATATGGTTTGGTGTTTTGGTTCCCCTTTCAGTTAACGAGGTGTCCTGTCACACAGAGCTCAGTTAATTGCATTCACGCCCGTGAATAATGAGCATCCATACTTTTGTTTTCCCGCCAGTCCGCCTTACGTCAGGGATCACGCTTTCGTTGAGCGATAAAGTAGAAGACCATCATTCCCTTTATAACTCCACTTACAGAATACACTAAATTGAAGGAACATACACATGGGAACAGATATACTCGCCAATAAGTAGAGAGGTAGAACCAGAAACTGACACTTCGAATAGGAATGTAAGAGATACGCACATGCGTGCAAGGCAGACAGTTTGCGCAACTCTCTTAAAACTTTCTTCAATTCTGCATCGAACTCATGCATCATTAAGTGTAACTGCTTGGCAGAAATAACGTCAAGAATGCTAAAATTTAAATGGTCGGATATTTAGTAGATGAATTATTGATTCAGGGTGTCGTAGAATGACTCCCGACGATATACCATATATCACTATTCGATGAGGGAACTTCCTTAATTATCTCTAGAGTGCGTTTTTACTGTCTGGCGGCCGATATTATGTATCTTCAAAATGCTAAAGAAGTGGAACTGAGCTCAAGGATAATAATATTGCTATCATTAATAAAATAGAGTTTTATTAACAATAACTATAAACAAAACACAAAAACGGAAAATATTGACAAACAGAATGGAAAGGGTCGTGGAGACTCGGGCTAATCCAAGGATTTAAGGGATCAAAAAAGGTAAAACAAATATGGAGTTAAAGAGATGGGATGGTTCGATAAACCATTAAAAGCACAGGATAGAATTGACAAATAAGGGATCAATACTCAAAAGATGACGCTTGGCTTACGTAACTTCATTAGGGTGCAGTGGAAGGTACTTGAAGGAATATTCGGTCCGCTGGCGAGTTCCAGCCGAAGGGGGGGGGATAAAAGGATCCTGACGTGGCGTCTTGGGAAGGAGAACCGCTTCTCAACGAACGGCTTGAAGAACAATGGCTGTTCTAGGTTGTTCTCTTCTGAACAAAGGGGGGATGAGAACCGTCTCTTGTCTACGGGCTCAAGAACAATGGCTATTCTAATGTTGTTCTCCTTTGAATAACAGGGGGGGTGAGAACCGTTTCTTGGCGAAGGGCTCAAAACGAACAATGGCTGTTCTAATGTTGTTCTCCTTGAACAACAGGGGGGGATGAGAACCGTTTCTTGGCGAAGGGCTCAAAACGAACAATGGCTGTTCTAATGCTGTTCTCCTTGAACAACAGGGGGGGGATGAGAACCGTTTCTTGGCGAAGGGCTCAAAACGAACAATGGCTGTTCTAATGCTGTTCTCCTTGAACAACAAGGGGGGGGGATGAGAACCGTTTCTTGGCGAAGGGCTCAAAACGAACAATGGCTGTTCTAATGCTGTTCTCCTTGAACAACAGGGGGGGGGATGAGAACCGTTTCTTGGCGAAGGGCTCAAAACGAACAATGGCTGTTCTAATGCTGTTCTCCTTGAACAACAGGGGGGGGGGATGAGAACCGTTTCTTGGCGAAGGGCTCAAAACAAACAATGGCTGTTCTAATGCTGTTCTCCTTGAACAACAGGGGGGGGATGCCTTTGGGACTTGGCGTCACTAAAGGCTCGAACCTTTGGCACTCAAGGAATATTGTCCTCCTTCTGGACAAGTGATGGTGAATCTCGAGGTCGAGGTCCCTTGGCGCACAAAGGGAGAGAGGGTCGTGGTGATGTTTCGTGAAGAAAATCTGGATCTCCAATCTGATCTTAGTGGTAAAGTTTCCATATAAATAGCCAGGACATCTCCTTGGCGTGGGGGAAAATGGAGTGAAAGCTTGGAGGGAACGCACAGCTGGGCCGGAGAAGAATGCCTTATCTGTTCATAAGCCTAACTCGATCTGGCGAGGTCGGCGTATGGGGGCGAACGAAGGGGACGATAACCTCCTTGTTTAAACATTGGCGTCCGGTAGCTTTTGATAAGACTCCAAGCCTCGAATCGAAGATGCACGTGGGTAGCCTCATGGTTTTTAAGTAAAATGTGATAGAAGTTGAAATGAATGCAGCTCTGAACTCGTTCTATCACACCCCTCCATTCCAGGGGAAGTTGTCACTTCGAAAAAAAAAGAGAGAAGGGACAACGATAGAGCTCCGTTGTAGGGAACTCGTTTTCTTGTACCAACCGTATCTTCCTGCACCTAACTATTATTACCTCAATACATGATTATTTTGATCTTTAGATTACAGGGGAAAATAACCTTTAATACAACTTAATAAAAAAAAAAGAAATGGAACAATGAAATCATATAAACTTAGTACATACGGGACAAAATAATTTATACGTAAATTAATAAGAACAAATATATATACATCAAAAAAATTAGACATTGAGCGTTACAAAATTCAGACATATACATTAATTAATTATATTGCAAAAGAATCTTAAATTAAGTCGTACAAGACGGTATATACCTACATGGAGATACTAATCCTATGAATACAATTGTTCTACGCTATTCGGTAACGCATTCCTATTGAGTGCGTCAGCGACCTGGTTATCGGAACCTTTGATATAATTTATTTTAAATTGATACTCTTACAAGAGTAAACTCCAGCGCATGATGCGGCCGTTTGAGTGTCTCAAATTCCTAATATAGGCTAACGGACGGTGGTCGGTTCCTATTTGAAAATCTTTACATGTCAAGTACAGCTTGAATTTGTCTATGACCCAGATAATTGATAGAGCTATCTTTTCTCTAGTGGCATATCTCTTTCCGCGTGGTAATAATTGACGACTAGCATATGCAACTGGATGACTCGTTCTGTCATCCACGTATTGAAGGAGTACACCTCCAATGCCCTCGTTGCTCACGTCGGTCATAATCCCAAAGGATTTTTCCGGGTTGGGCAACTTTAAAATGGGGGCAGAAATGAACTTACTTTGAGCTGATTAAAATGGGAAACAGCGACATCATTCCAACGTAAACGATCGGAGAAATTCTTTTCCTGAAGGGGGCATAGGGGGGCCGAAATTGCAGCGAAATTCGGAACAAATCGCTGATAGGGAGAAGCTGATCCTAGGATCGATCTCAGTGGCTTCTTTGTAATCGGGAGGGGCATGTCGGCGATTGCCTTAATCTTGTTCTCGTGGGGACCTGACTTGCTTTGTCCTATTTTGAAACCCAAATATTTGATGGTTTCGTGGGCAAACTGGCATTTGCTGGGGCCAATGGTGAGGCCATTTTCACGCAGTTGCTCGAAAAGAGCTAATAGGGTGGATAAATGGTGATTCCATTTAATTAGTTCTTGGAGCTGACTCTTCTGACGTGGTGTCAGCTGCGCGTCACTATCCAGGTCAGAGGGTTCCAAAGACTCGCCTGGTAGGGAAGGAGGAGGGTAATCGGCATCAGGTTGGATGCACACTGTCTGGATTACATTAAGGGACTCCGCAGGGCAATCCTCTTCAAGCGCCGATGCTTCGTCCAGTTCTACGAAGGTATCTCCATGGGCGCGTTGGGGGTTCTTTTTTTCTTGGGGTCCAGGGACAGTCTCCGTGTCCTTGTCTGGGGCCTTATCACCTAAGGGTGTTAGTGATTCACACTCCTCTTTTGCCGTCCTAATGTCCTGGTTAGGGGTCTCCGAGAAATCGGACGGTATCGGGGTTCTGATGGGGACAGGCTCCTGGGCTTCTTTCTTATCTCGGCCTTGAGGAAGGGCGGCCTGAAACACAGGGTCGAAACTTACTTGGGGGCTCTGTCCTATAAGTACGGAACAGAATTTTATGGGTGCTACAATGACTTCAGCCCAGCCATTATAATATTGACACTGCAGGTAACATCTAGCGACGGGGAATCGGTTCGCCCGCCCAAGTTGGTCATGTACCACCGCAAATTTTTCGTGGTTAGAGGCCACTGGGAGGAGTTCGTCGGACACGATGAAGCACGTACATCCTGTGTCCCTGACGAGAGTCAATACTCGACAGCTTTCCACGCTGCCCTCCTCATATTTCAAAGTTCCCGATGAACTTTTACCAAAAACAAAATTTACCTGGTGGCCTGACGGAGGGGGAGAAGTTTCTGCTTGGGTCTGTACCACCGGGGGAGCCGGGGTTGCATTAATCTGGTGAACTTGGTTGGCTGGTCCGCTTTTAAGCCTAGGATTTTGGGGGCAATTCCAGCTCATGTGGTTTTCTACACCACAGGTGAAGCATATGGTTGGTCGCTTCGGGAAGAGAGATGGAGGAGAAGTCTTAACGGGAGGTTTGGAGTCCCGTTGTTGGTTTTGGGGAAAGAAGTTTTGGGGTTTTACGGGGCTCGGAAACTTTGTCAGCTTCCCTGGGAAGGAGCGCGAGTCCGTCCTTCTTTCTTCTCGTTGGATTACTCTTTCCCGTTCCTCTCTTTCTCTTTCTTTTTCTACCTTTTTTCTTTGAACTTCTGCTTTAATCCGAGCTAATTCAATCTGAAGCTCAGCTTGTCTTATCCGTTCCCCTCTTTCTTCTCGTTGGATTTCTCTTTTTCGTTCCTCTCGTTGTTTTTCTCTTTCTCGTTCTTCTTGAATGTACTCAATTAGTTCTTTTCCGGAAAGTCCACAGGACTCTCCTTCCGCTTTAAAGATTTCAAACTGAGTCATCTTTGCACTTGGGGGCGCACTAGTCAACCAACTAAAATTCCTTGCAACAAGAATTATGCCTCTATAGAATTAGCCTACCTAAATATGGGCACTGACCTATTCGTACTTCTCAATCTAAATAACCACTGACTAAAATCACAAAAAAAACACAAACAAATTATTATAACCGTTCCTTGAGCTACTCCAGCTTCTTAAGTTAAAAAAAAAGAAGGGGGATAGCAATCGTTAAAACAAAAGGGAACTACTATATTCTATTATTATAACGAATAACACTATGCTTTACTCGACTGAGACCAGTGTTTGCAAAGATATAGCGTTAGACCTTACACACCTGATACCAAATTTAAATAGTATATATATATATGTCGTAGAATGACTCCCGACGATATACCATATATCACTATTCGATGAGGGAACTTCCTTAATTATCTCTAGAGTGCGTTTTTACTGTCTGGCGGCCGATATTATGTATCTTCAAAATTCTTAAGAAGTGGAACTGAGCTCAAGGATAATAATATTGCTATCATTAATAAAATAGTTTTATTAACAATAACTATAAACAAAACACAAAAACGGAAAATATTGACAAACAGAATGGAAAGGGTCGTGGAGACTCGGGCTAATCCAAGGATTTAAGGGATCAAAAAAGGTAAAACAAATATGGAGTTAAAGAGATGGGATGGTTCGATAAACCATTTAAAGCACAGGATAGAATTGACAAATAAGGGATCAATACTCAAAAGATGACGCTTGGCTTACGTAACTTCATTAGGGTGCAGTGGAAGGTACTTGAAGGAATATTCGGTCCACTGGCGAGTTCCAGCCGAAGGGGGGGGATAAAAGGATCCTGACGTGGCGTCTTGGGAAGGAGAACCGCTTCTCGACGAACGGCTTGAAGAACAATGGCTGTTCTAGGTTGTTCTCTTCTGAACAAAGGGGGGATGAGAACCGTCTCTTGTCTACGGGCTCAAGAACAATGGCTGTTCTAATGTTGTTCTCCTTTGAACAACAGGGGGGGTGAGAACCGTTTCTTGGCGAAGGGCTCAAAACGAACAATGGCTGTTCTAATGTTGTTCTCCTTGAACAACAGGGGGGGATGAGAACCGTTTCTTGGCGAAGGGCTCAAAACGAACAATGGCTGTTCTAATGCTGTTCTCCTTGAACAACAGGGGGGGGGATGAGAACCGTTTCTTGGCGAAGGGCTCAAAACGAACAATGGCTGTTCTAATGCTGTTCTCCTTGAACAACAGGGGGGGGGGGATGAGAACCGTTTCTTGGCGAAGGGCTCAAAACGAACAATGGCTGTTCTAATGCTGTTCCCCTTGAACAACAGGGGGGGGATGAGAACCGTTTCTTGGCGAAGGGCTCAAAACGAACAATGGCTGTTCTAATGTTGTTCTCCTTGAACAACAGGGGGGGATGAGAACCGTTTCTTGGCGAAGGGCTCAAAACGAACAATGGCTGTTCTAATGCTGTTCTCCTTGAACAACAGGGGGGGGATGAGAACCGTTTCTTGGCGAAGGGCTCAAAACGAACAATGGCTGTTCTAATGCTGTTCTCCTTGAACAACAGGGGGGGGGGGATGAGAACCGTTTCTTGGCGAAGGGCTCAAAACGAACAATGGCTGTTCTAATGCTGTTCCCCTTGAACAACAGGGGGGGGATGAGAACCGTTTCTTGGCGAAGGGCTCAAAACGAACAATGGCTGTTCTAATGCTGTTCTCCTTGAACAACAGGGGGGGGATGAGAACCGTTTCTTGGCGAAGGGCTCAAAACGAACAATGGCTGTTCTAATGCTGTTCTCCTTGAACAACAGGGGGGGGGGATGCCTTGGGGACTTGGCGTCACTAAAGGCTCGAACCTTTGGCACTCAAGGAATATTGTCCTCCTTCTGGACAAGTGATGGTGAATCTCGAGGTCGAGGTCCCTTGGCGCACAAAGGGAGAGAGGGTCGTGGTGATGTTTCGCGACGAAAATCTAGATCTCCAATCTGATCTTAGTGGTAAAGTTTCCATATAAATAGCCAGGACATCTCCTTGGCGTGGGGGAAAATGGAGTGAAAGCTTGGAGGGAACGCACAGCTGGGCCGGAGAAAAATGCCTTATCTGTTCATAAGCCTAACTCGATCTGGCGAGGTCGGCGTATGGGGGCGAACGGGGGGGACGATAAACTCCTTGTTTAAACATTGGCGTCCGGTAGCTGTTGATAAGACTCCAAGCCTCGAATCGAAGATGCACGTGGGTAGCCTCATGGTTTTTAAGTAAAATGTGATAGAAGTTGAAATGAATGCAGCTCTGAACTCGTTCTATCACACAGGGCTTCATTCAACAGCGACTTTGGCTTACATTTCTACCATTAATAAAGAGGCTATATACATATAAATGAACCAGCAAAGGGTTTCTTTCCCCCCCTCAGGAAAACAAACGAGCTTCAAGAGAGCTGTAGGTCCATAATGTGGCCTAAATAAGTCTCCTTTTACGCTTAGAACTTATATAACTTCCACACAAATCATTCTGTAAAACTTCGCACCTAACTCAAAACTTTCTTGTCAATAAACAACTCTTTTTCTCTTTCGCATTTTTTTCTACTCACCCCCTTAAAAATCTAACATCTTGGTATAATTTCTCTAACTTTATTCTTTGAATTTAAATTCTAACTCCATTCTTAATTTCTTCAGTCTCCCTTTTCAATTCTTTCACCCCCAAACCCAATTTCAACTTTCTGCACCTTGAAAAAATCCAACTCTTCCGTCACCGAAATATTCCTCGCCTTTTATTTTTTGCTTTTCTCGATCCAATCAATCTGCAACGACTCTTTTCCCCCATATTTGTTTTTCTTGTCCCAAACATTCTACTTATTCAATTTTTCACCTGCAGATGTCACACTTTTATTCAAGATTAGATTTCTTCTATTCTAGGCCAATGTACGCGAACTGTATTCTTAAATAGAAACATTATAGAACGTTGTTATGTTCGTGCATATTTCTTGAAGGTGTAGATCTCAATTTAAAAGCATGAGATTATTAGGCTTATGATGGTAAGTATGTGTATGGTGTTTTAATATTTTTCTCTGAAATATTACTTTGCTTTGGTGTCTTTGAGTTAAATATGGCATTTATGCTAGAACTCTCTCCAGACCTCATTTCTCTTTGTCTATAAATAAATCATCATATATTTCACTGATTTAGACGAAATCTTGCTTCACCTTGTCGGTTCTTTTTTATGCGTGTATCGCTTCATTACATCTCCGTAGTTGTAGTTATACATACAGTCACTGCCAAAAGCTTTCGCCCCCTGATTTTTTTATTATTATTTGAATAATTCAATGAATTACTCAAATTCATCTGGAAAGCAAAAGAAAAGTACAAGCTTTCTTATAACCTTTTTAAATATCTAAAATGGCAATGTTATTGCAATGTGTTAAATCCTGGTATGTGTCAGTATGCTGTATGTAAGAGTCAAAATGTATTAATATATCCATCATATTTGTTCTTTAATCTGATAAGATTGATAAAGATATGATCAGGACGAAAACACAGTAGCTATATTGTGGAGGAAAAATGTTTGATACAAATGTTTCACTAGGATTGTGTCAGTTGTCTACCAAGCGCCTGCAGGTTTGGTGGATAACATTTCTGTGTCAAAGGAATGTTAAAGAGGTTCTAAGAAAGTGAGAAAACCAAGAACGACCATGTTTTGGACCAACCAGGGTCAGTAGGAAAAGTAACGATATGTCTCTACGTTGAATGAGCCTTCGGAATTGTAAGTAAACAGCAATCCAGCTGTAACGTGAATAAAGAGAGGGCGGCCAGGTTAATATCCGTCCAAACAGTCCATCGCAGACTATTTGCACAATGAATAAGGTCGTTAAGTTAGCCAGAAGCTGCTGGTCGCCCTTCAGATGAAGGGGCGTCAACTAGCTTGGGCACGTGGTCACCTCAACTGGAAAATGCGTCAGTGAGGATGTGTCTTATGTCTTATAGTCCGACGAGTCCACTTTCCAGTTGTTGTAGATCCTAGTCAACGTTAGAGTCCGCAAAATGCAAGGGAAACTGTGGAACTGACGGTGCATAGGTTCAATATTAAAGCAAAGTAGCCACTCTTTAATAGTTTGGGGCTGCCTTTTAAGTTCATGAATGCGTCGTCTCACTAATTGTGATGGCATCATGCAGAGAAGTAAAAGTTTCTTGAGATATTACATGCTGCCCACAGCCTGAGACCTCTCCAGAAATTCAGAGAATATGATTTTCCAGGAAGACAATTTCTCAAGGTCACCTCAGTTACCGGATATGAATCCAATAGAAAACCTATGACAGGTCCCGAAAGAGTCCGTAAGACGTGTCAGAAATCTACAATAAGCAACTGAAAGCTGTCATCAACGAGAAATCGGCCAGGATCCCACCCCTCAGTGGTCTCTACGTCGTGGAGAGCGGGCATCGAAAAATAGAAATAAGGAGTATTGAATCGTTCCTGTGTGTCTTGAATCAGTTTGGTGTTGCTTTAATCTTCACAGAGCCTTGAGCTGCTTATATCATGTGTTGCAGATGTCAACTGTTTTGAAATTTGGTAGTTTCTTAATCTTGTTGATTGTTTGGATCATTGATAACTTATTGATTCCTCCTTGATTCACTTCTATGTTGATATGCAAATAAAAAGTTATGACCATTCAATTATCAAATTTCTTAAATATTTGGAAGTGTGTGTGCTTATACAGACTTACACAAGTGTATGTTAATTAAGAATCACTGTAATCTCTTTGGCTGTTTCATTTCTGTGTCTGATGGAAAACAGGAGTTTGGCACTCTGTTAGAACAAACTGTTACCATACAAAATATTCCCCTCTTATAAAGTTCAATTTATAGGTCAACACCACAAAAACATTTATCAAAACATAGTTTTGATAGATGAAGGGTAAAGAGAAAAAGAGAGATAAGGAATGGAAGATTACTTACCCTCGTCTGTCGGGCGGGGCATTCACGACCGGATACAAAATCAACAAGAAATATGAATATGACAATCACTGCGCCGGCCAAAGGCCGAAGGAACAGCCTGAGAAGCAGTCGCCTCCTCAGGATGGCGGTTCTGAGAGTATGGAGAAAGTGCTGTTATTTGCCAGTTACACCCAAAATATATATAGAAATCATATATTTATCTGCTTTTCTTCTGTTTCCAAATATTTTCAGTTAGATTAAATATATACAGTAACCAACATATATTCAGATGGAGAATAGTTTTCATCATGAAGACTGTCATCTAAAAAACCCAGAGCTTCATCACCGTTGTCTCGGAGAACTTGTAAAACATTTGCTGATTTACAGTTGTAAAACGCTCAAGGATACTTGACGGAAAATTGTAAATCGTGAGATTATTAATAAATCAGGCAATGGCTTCACCACTTCCCCCTTCAGGGGGGGATGCGGCTTGCGGTTCTGTTCTATGATTAAAATTTAAAATTGAAAAAAAAAGCAGCCATGGTTAAATTTTTAGAAATTTTCTGAAATTCGCCAATTATAAAAATTTTAAAAAGGAACTCTAAACTAAATTTCCCCCCTTTCAAAATATAAAATAAACTTTCTGAACTTCACCATTTGTAATTCTTTGGGTTTAAAAAATTCACAAAATTTCGATATTTATATTTATTTAAGAACTTCACCATTTTGTTTTTTGATATTATCAAAGAATTATTCGAAATAACTTCTATAAAAAAACATAAGTCATAACGAAACAAAGATGAAATCGTTATTCAAATACCTTAAGAAATCCCCTTCTTAAATTATAGAGTTAGTGAAGATTTTTAGGGTTGTTTCTGAAAGAATATCAGCAATCATCTTGCAGGCCTCAAAAAATTTGGCTCATCCTTGTATACATAAATCACACATTCCTATTTTAACCCAAATATTGCCATGATTTATATCTTTCAGGCTAATTTTGCAATTGATTTACATAAATACGTATACTAAGGAGAGTATAAAATGTAAAATAAACAAAAACTTAAAAAAAGAACAGTATTTCAAGAATAAAAAATTATGTTAGTCTTAACTTCAAATTCTATTTTGTTTACTTTGATGCACAAAGTATGTTTGAACATACAAAAATTTATTTCTGTTCAGAATAAATAGCATGCATAATATTTGAAAATATGTTATTCAAAACTTGATAACCACATCAAATAAATAAAAAAGTATTAATTCATTAGCACTATTTATTGAAATATTTGTCATAACGTTTTGGGTAAACATCACGTGTATTGAAAAAGTGAGAGTTGTAACTAAAATGGGTGCTCTAAAGAACAGAAAGCTCTTGTGCGTCCCATAGTGGGTGAAATAAAAGTGTTTGTCCGGTGAAACATACACTATCCCAATTGGGGAAAACTTTGTCTATTTGAACCTACTCTATCCCAATTGTTCAAATGTTTGTCCGTTGAAACCAAAACTATCCCAATTGTTCGAAGGTCTATCTGTTGAAACCTACTATATCCCAATTATTCAAATGTTTCTCTGTTGAAACCTACTATATCCCAATTGTTCAAATCTTTGTCTATCTAAACCTACTCTATTTCAATTGTTAAAATATTTGTCCTTGGAAAGCTACTCTATCCCAATTGTTCAAATGATTGTCCGTTGAAACCTAGTATATCCCAAATGTTCAAATCTTTGTCTATTTAAACAAATCTATCTCACTTGTTGAAAAAATTGTCCGTTAAAACCAAAACTATCCCAATTGTTTGAATGTCTGTCCGTTGAAACCTACTATATCCCAATTGTTCAAATGTTTCTCTGTTGAGACCTACTCTATCCCAATTGTTCAAATCTTTGTCTATTTAAACCTACTCTATCCCACTTGATCAAATGTTTGTCCGTTAGAACATACATATCCCAATTGTTCAAATGTTTGTCCGTTAAAACCTATTTTATTCCAATTGTTCAAATCATTGTGTATTTAAACCTACTCTTTCCCAATTGTTCAAATGTTTGTCTATTTAAACATACTCTATCTCACTTATTCAAATATTTGTCTGTTCAAACGTACTCGATCCATATTTTTCGAATGTTTGTCCTTTGAAATCTACTCTATCTTAAATGTTCAAATGTTTTTCCGTTAAAACATTCTCTATCCCAATTGAACAAATGTTTGTTTATTTAAATATACTCTTTCCCAATTGTTTAAATAGATTTCCGTTGAACATATTCTATTCCAATTGTTCAAATGTTTGTCCGTTGAAACCAACTATATCTCAATTTTTGGAAAGTTTGTCCGTTGAAAAGTACTCTAACCCAATTGTTCAAATATTTGTCAGTTGAAACCTACTCTCTCCCAATTGTTAGGATATTTGTCCGTTAAACCCTACTCTATCCCAATTGTTAAAATGTTTGCCCGTTAAAACCTACTATATCCTAATTGTTCAAATGTTTCTCTGTTGAACATACTCTATCCCATTTGTTCGGATGTTTGTACGTCGAAAGCTACTCTATCCCAATTGTCCAAATGTCTCACCATTGAAACCTAATGTATCCCAAATATTCAAATGTTTGTCCGTTGAATCATACTATATACCAATTGTTTAAATGTTTTCAAATCGTTCAAAATATTCAAATGTTTTTCTATTGAAACCTACTCTATCCTAATTGTTGAAATGTTTGTCTATTTGAACATACTATCTCCCAATTGTTGAAATGTTTTTCCGTTGAACATATTCTATCTCAATTGTTCAAGTGTTTGTCTATTTAAAAATACTCTATCCAAATTGTTCAAATATATTTTTGGGGAACATATTCTATCCTAATTGTTCAAATGTTTCTCTTTTGAAACCTAAGCTATCCCAATAATTCAAATATTTGTCTATTTATACCTACTCTATCCCAATTTTTCAAATGTCTCTCCGTTGAAGATACTCTATCCTAGTTTTTCAAATGTTTGTCCGTTGAAACCTACTTTATCCGAATTGTTCCAACGTTTGTCATTTGAAACCTACTCTATCTCAATTGTTCAAATGCTTGTCTGTTGAACATAATCTATCCCATTCAATCAAATGTTAGTCTGCCGAAACCTACTCTATCCCGATTGTTCGAATGTCTGTTCGTTTAAATCAACTTAATCCCAATTGTTCAAATGTTTTTCAGTTGAAAAATATTCTATCCAATTGTTCAAATGTTTCTCCTTTGAAAGATACTCTATCCCAATTGTTCAAATTTTGTCCGTTGAAACCTATTTGATACCAATTGTTCAAATTTTTGTCCGTTGAAAACTACGCTATCCTAATTGTTCAAATGTTTGTCAGTTGAAACATACTCTATCCCAATTGTTTAAATGTTTCTTTGTTAAACAAATACTTTCGCAATTGTTCCAATGTTTGTCCGTGAAAACATACTCTATTCCAATTTTTCAACTGTTCAAATGTTTGTCTGTTGAACATACTCTATCCCATTTGTTCAAGTATTTTTTCCGTCGAATCTTACTCTATCCCACTTGTTCAAATGTTTGTCCGTTGCAACCTTCTTTATCCTAATTTTCAAATGTTTGTCCGTTGAAATCTACTCTATCCCAATTGTTCAAATGTTTGTCTGTTGAACATACTCTATCTCATTTGTTTAAATATGTTTCCGTCGAATCATACTCTATCGCACTTGTTCAAATGTTTGTCCGTTGCAACCTTCTTTATCCTAATTTTCAAATGTTTGTCCGTTGGAATCTACTCTATCCAAATTGTTCAAATGTTTGTCTGTTGAACATACTCTGCTTCATTTGTTTTAATGTTTTTCCCTCTAAACATACTCTATCCCCCTTGTTCGAATGTTTCTCCTTTTAAACCTACTCTCTCCCGTTTGTTCCAAATTTATCCGTTGGAACCTACTCTATCGCAATTGTTCAAATGTTTGTCAGTTAAAACATACTCTATCCCAATTGTTTAAATGTTTCTTTGTTAAACAAATACTTTCGCAATCGTTCCAATGTTTATCCGTGAAAACATACTCTATTTCAATTTTTCAAGTGTTTGTCCGTTGAAACTTACTCTATCCATATTGTTCAAATGTTTCTCCGTTGAAAACTACTCTATCCCTATTTTTCAAATATTTGTCTATTTACACATACTCTATCACATTTGTTCAAATGATTGTCTGTTGTAACCTACTCTATCCCAATTGGTTGAATGTTTGTCCGTTAAAACAAACTCTATTCCGATTGTTAAAATGTTTGTCAGTTAAAACATACTCTATCCCAATTTTTTAAATGTTTGTCCCTAGAAACATACTCTATCTCAATTGTATAAATGTTTTTTCCGTTGTAACATACTCTATCGCAATTGTTTAAATGTTTGTCAATTAAAACCTACTCTATTCCAATTGTTCGAATGTTTGTCGGTTGAAACCTACTCCATCCTAATTGTTCACATGTTTAACCGTTAAAACCTGCTCTATCCCAATTGTTCGAATGTTTGTCCGTTGAAACCTACTCTATTCCTATTGTTAAAATGTTTGTCCCTCAAACCTATTCTATCCCAATTGTTTAAATTTTTGTGCGTTAAAACCTATTCTATATCAATTGTTCAATTTTTTTCCGTTAACCATATTTTAACCTAATTGTTCAATTGTTTGTCCGTTAAACCTACTCTATCCCAATTGTTCAATTGTTTGTCTTCTTTTAACATACTCTCTCCCGATTGTTTAAATGTTTGTCCGTTGACCAAACTCTATCTTAATTGTATAAATGTTTTTTCCGTTGTAACATACTCTATCGCAATTGTTTAAATGTTTGTCAATTAAAACCTACTCTATTCCAATTGTTCGAATGTTTGTCGGTTGAAACCTACTCCATTCCAATTGAATCCTACTCTATATGAATTGTTCGAATGTTTTTACGTTGAAACCTACTGTCTTTCAATTCTTCAAATGTCTATCCATTGAACATACTCTGTCCCTTTGATCAACTGTTTGTCCGCTAAACATACTCTATCCCAATTGTTCAAATGTTTGTCTTTTTTAACCTACTCTATACCAATTGTTCAATTGTTTGTCTGTTGAAACCTACTCTCTCCTAATTGTTGAAATGTTTGTCCGTTGAACATACTCTAACCCAGTTGTTCAAATATTTGTCAGTTGAAACCTACTCACTCCCAATTTTTCGAATGTTTGTCTGTTAAACCCTACTCTATCACTTTTGTTCAAATGTTTGTCCGTTGAAACCTACTATATCTTAATTGGTGAAATGTTTCTCTATTCAACATACTCTATCCTATTTGTTCAAATGTTTGTCCGTCGAAACCTACTCAATCCCAATTGTTCGAATGTTTTATCCGATGAAACCTAATCTATCCTAAATGTGCAAATGTTTGTCTGTTGAGTCATACTCTATACCAATTGTTTAAATGTTTGAAGATTGTTCAAATTATTCAAATGTTTTTCCCTTGGAAACTACTCTATCACAATTGTTCAAATGTTTGTCCGTTGAAACATACTCTATCCTAATTGTTGAAATGATTGTCTATTTAAACATACTATTTCCCAATTGTTAAAATGTTTTTTCGTTGAACATATTTTATTTCAATTGTTCAAATGTTTTTTTCTATTTAAACATACTCTATCCAAATTGTTAAAATCTTTTTCTGTTGAATATATTCTATCCTAATTGTTCAAATGTTTTTCCTTTGAAACCTAATCTATCCCAATAATTCAAATGTTTGTTTATTTATACCTACTCTATCCCAATTTTTTAAAATGTTTCTCCGTTGAAGATACTCTATCCAAATTGTTCACATGTTTATCCGTTGAAACCTACTCTCTTTAATTGTTAAAATGTTTGTCCGTCGAAACATACTCTATCCTAATTGTTCAAATGTTTGTTCGTTGAAGCCTACTCTTTCCCACTTAATCAAATGTTTGTCCGTTGAAACATACTCTATCCCAATTGTTCTAATGTTTGTCCTTTGAAACCTACTCTATACCAATTGTTCGACTGTTTCTCCGTTGAAACCTACTCTCTTCAATTTTTAAAATGTTTGTCCGTTGAAACATACTCTATCCAAATTGTTCAAATGTTTGTTCGTTGAAACCTACTCTTTTCCACTTAATCAAATGTTTGTCCGTTGAAACATACTCTATCCCAATTGTTCAAATGTTTGTTCATTGAAACTTACTCTATCCCATTTGTGTGAATGTTTGTCCGTTGAAACCTACTCTATTTGAACTGTTCGAATGTTTGTCGGTTGAAATCTACCTTTTTCTCAGTTGTTCAAATGTTTGTCCGTCCAAAGATGGAACAAATTTAATGCCATTACTTGCGAAATTACTTAGGTCTAAATCGATTTCATAAGCATCAGTTGAAGACTGCCTAATCGCACTGATAAATAAGCAAGCAGAACACAAAGCATCAAACAATGCCACTAATAAAATAGGTTACGAATGAAGTCTTTGGCTAGAATATTATTAATACGCAACCTTTGTGACTCTAGAGAATGTAGGAAAGTTGTATTTTGCTAAACCAATCAGCATTTTAGCAATTGAAAGCTTTCTTGCGGTGCCACTCTCGAGAGGCGTAACTTTTCTAAAACTAATGCTTTGTGCTCTTGCAGGTATGGGTTGATGCAGAAAGTTCCTGGGGTGGCTGGGGTAGCGGGGCTTGGTAAAAATCTGGAGTATTTGTGCGGATGTGATGGCCGCGGTAGAGAGGATGATAGGTGCGAGCGCGAGATTGCCGTGGTAGTTGGGTGGAGTAGGTGGTGAGCCAAGATGGCCGGGTCAGCTCGAAAATGGCGATAGTTAGGTTAACTACCCATTACCTTGGCCGTGGCAGCTGGCGAAGTTTGTTGGTAGGAAAAAAACCCTCGGAAGTTCATATGAAGAAGCGCAGAGATTGAATAGTAAGGGATGCAGGTGTCGAACTTCCCTCAAGGCTGCTCAAGTGATTATCTGAGAGAACCAGACTCATTATTCTACAACTCTTATTCTCGTCACTATATTTCCACTTAATTAGTCAAACAATCTATTAAAATTGCCTTCCTCTCAGTCTTTGAAGGGGTAAGGAGGGAAAAGACAGAGTGGAGTGTATAATAAGGTCGTAAGGGATTATATAACACTGGAGATGGGAATGAGAAAGAGAGAAAAGGTGTATTGGAATTCCCTTAAACCTTCTTTGTCTTGGGCTATTGTTTTGACTATTGCTTTCTACTTATACTTTGTTTTTTTGCTCTACCAAGAAGAAGTTTGTCTACCTATCCTTCTGTCTTTGTCCTGTTAATTGCTGTGGTATTTTTTTTCTCTCCTATCATTACTCTTAAAGAAGCACCATCGGTTATTTCGTATTTAATAGCTTGGTTTGATTTATGAATGAAGGGCTCTTTACACATCACATACTCAACACATACATGTATATGTAAAAATGTACAAAATGTCCACGAAACGTGTCTTCTTCTATTTCGCTCTCGATAAATAAAAACTTTATTTTAAATTCGATCAGTATTTTTCTGTATTGTGTGTTGTATTTTGCTATATAATCACTCTTTCAGAAGTTAACAAGAGGGGTTTTATGCATAATGTAAGTTTGAAAGTAATTAAGAAAAGTTGTTTTGTGATTTGTTATGGGTATGGATTTTAGTACTGAATTGGTCAGTTGCAAATACAATGAACGCTTATAAATGTTGTAATACGAAAGTTCAGTTGTCCACTTTGCAGATTAGTGAGTGAAAGATCATAGACCAGGAAATTTAGGAATAGATTGTGTAATGAGATATGGTTTTCCTCCGGCGGCGATTTTGGCTGTGTGTAACTCATCTTATGTTTATCATTACATTGATATAACTGATGAAGAGTTATATCACTGGGCTGAAAACAAAGTGACTCGTAATTGATAGAGAAGATAAAATGACGAAATCATATTTACATACTTACGATAATGTGATATTTGTTTGTTAAAGAAACATTCCGTTGAATCTTTCATTGGCTCTCTCTAGATCATCTGCATTTCAAATGTGATAACACGATTAGTGCTTTCGTTTTATACTAAGAGTGAACGAGTGTTTTTTCACTGCATTGATGAGAAGCGTAACGTTTGTTTTGATCATTAAATTCGATATCAAAATAGAGTTTATATATTTTCTCTACGAAGGAATTAAGCCAACATTTGTACTGCTTTAGTGTTAGCAAACTTTCGAAAATAAAAGTTATTTGCAGAATATTTACATTTTCTAAGCTTTGTTGCTGAAATATGTCCAATTAATAAGGTCTGCAAAGTAAATTATAATATAGTGTGTATTTCCAAGCTGCTATCATCTTTTATGTCCCATTTCGAGAGTAATTATTGAGATCATAAAAGGAAGAGATATGATCCGTTTATGTGGACTATGTAAGTAGGGTGGAAACAGGTTCTTGTTGTGGATACACTCAACCTGGTTCACTTGTTCGACGAAAATATAATTATGGGAAATTATTCCAGAAATCTCCGAAATATTAAAAAAAATGGCTTCAGGGGTCTACATAGATAGAGTAGAGGAGAGTATGTCCAGAGGGTCTGCCAATATATATCCAACTCACTTGAAGAATCTTAAAGAATCTATAATAGAACCATCAAAAAGAATTTTTTTCTAAATCTCAAAATGAGTCTTTAGTTCCTAATGCAAACCTTATACCAATCTTTAGGAGAGGCAAGAAGGACGACGCTAACAATTAAAGGGCTATTGCTTTGACATTGATAGTTGGAAATGATTAGAAAAAATAAGAAAAGATCACTTACTTCATCTTTTAGAAAACAATAAACTAATAATAGATACTTAGCATTGGTTTTGTATAAAAAGATCGTGTCTAACAAACCTAATTAATTTCCTATATGAAGCAATTAAATGAACGATAAAAATGAACCGTTGATAAAATATACCTGAAATTCCAAGAGACATTCGACAAGGTCCCACATAGAATATTAAATAAACTCTATTCTTATGGTATACGAGGTAAAGGGATAAACGACTAAGGCATCTATAATAGTTCTTGAGTAATTCTAATTCAAATTTCAGTTAACCTTATTGTGGGTCACCCTGTATAAGCATATATAGATAAAAATACTCATTAGTTCGGCCAGAGTTCTGAAGATGAAGTGTGAGTGGACATCGTCATAGGATCTCCTTGAATCGGCAAGGCTAGGAAAACAAAGGTTCGATTGCATAACAAATAAAATTAACATTATTGAGTGGCGTAGCAGGTTCCGCGAATTGGCGGAGGAAGCTTAATTTGAAGTTCCAGAGCAGATACACGACAATTTTAGAGGATTTAGATCCAGATTGCATTGAAGAATAAAGAAAGATCTCAATAGAAAGTTATTATCTGTTGCTTGACTACTATCCACATCCTATGGAAGCCTTCATTGCTAGTAAAGGTTATACTACGAAATATTAGTAGGGATAATTTTAGGTGTTGTATACTTTTTTCCCCGACTGTAAACAAGAACCTGGATAAGAACAGCTATAGTATATTATTCAGTAAAGAAGAGTGAAGTAACGAACAGAAAAAATAGTGAATGAAGAGTAAAAGAACTAGAAGTAACGGACAGAGAATGTATTTAAAACTCTACACTATGAAAACATGAGAAAACAATAGCTTACATCTATTTTGAAGCTTTTGAATTATTTATTCTCTGTGGCTTTATCAATACTTAGAGGAAATCAACGTTGCAGCAAGAACATTTAAAGAACGTGCCAGGACCTTTGTCTTACTATTAGAGGGGATGAAAAGTGTCTCCCAACCGCTTGAGGACCTACAAAATTTGTAACACTCGTTCATCACTGGTATCATTCAGAATGAGGCAAAATGATTAGCAAGATGGACAAGCAACTTTTGTTTCTGATCGTCTTTGTGATCTATAGTCCACCCCATTCCAAATCCCAATTGCAAGTCTCGAGGGATAAATTTCTAATCCAATATCACTGGCACTTATAATTTTATTTTCCATTGAGTATTGTTTTCATCAATCGTTTCTACTCTGTAGACAAGTATAGGGGAAATACTTCATATCTACTTCACTTCATTGCTGTGAAGCCCTTTAAACACCTCATTCTTAGAAGGGATCAGAGGGAATAGAGGAAGTGAATTTAGTCTCGTATAGAAAAGTCGTGACTTTGTTTTGGAGCTTCGATATTCGTCGAAGTCCTTGTTGAGGAAAGGTCGCTGAGGCTGCGCTGTCGAGTGGTGGAAAAGGTAGTTTCCGATTGCTCATCGCAGGAAATTAGAAGTGATGAAAAGTGGAAAGACTTCGACAGAATTCTAGTTTACAAAAAGTTGTTTACTCAGGTTCTTTACTTCACACCCAAAAAATGTGTCTTATGTGAAAGTGAAACGAGTTGACAGAGAGAAATTGATGCGTATTACTTACAAAATTAATAGTAGTAGGAAAATGATACAGGAATCATTTCTTTCTAATTCTTTAATTTTAAAAGGAAGAGGCAATGGTTTGGGGGGATTAAGGTGTGTTGATATTATTGAATTTAATTACAAGGAAATGTCTTCCTAAAGCGAGTAAGATAAGGCTTTATGAAACTCAACAATATGATCCAAGTACCTACGCTAAAACAAAACCCATTTCGGTTCTTTCCTACTCAGAACCTCTTCTTCATTCTTTTTTAAATTATTGTTAGGAGTGTCATAGCTATCTTATTTATCTCACATTTTAATGATTTCTCTTATTTCTGTCTATTTACCGTTTTTTCTTTTCAATGAGGGCCTCATCTCTCAAATTTGTATCATTTCAAAAAATATCTTCTAATATCAAATGCATTAGAAAGATAAATGTAAAGAAATATAACTACAATTATGTATTGTTAACAATTCGCGATCACAAGAGAGATGGAATTATTGTGATGAGTTGAACTTTTGGTGATGTGATTATGATTGTCAGAATCAGTGATTAAGTTGATTAATTGTAATGTTTAGCTTTAATATTTTTGTATGGTTTAATTTCTCATCTTTATGTGGCAATAATAATCAGATGCTACCATAATAAATCTCAATTCCGATTAGTCAAATGATATCGATATTAATTTTTATATTTCGTCTATTATTACTTATAATTTTGTATCATATTTTTATTACAATAATATCAATGTATTACGAATTTGGGGGTAAAAAAAGAAAGAGTCCGGTTTATACTATTAATTCTATGGTGCTTATTCTGAGTCGGATAATTATATAAGCATGACACGTTTCATTTCCACTAATTGCTTCGTGAATCTTTACTCCACTAATTATTCAAATGCAATTATAAAGAATTATAAATTTTTGTCATCTTTATTAGGTATTATTGATCCATATAACCACAAAGAGATTCCAGATGTACCCGGTAAACTGAATAATCAACCTAAAAGAAATATATGATTATTTGTAATTTTTTTTTCATTTTTGTGATACCTTCGGTACTTGTAGCATCAGAATGCATTTCCATTAATACATGCTGTATATTTAGTTAAGCTGTCATAGTTGAATTTCTCTACAAGTTCATCAACCACAGCCCTGGCAGTCTCTGGAAATGACGCGAATGAAGAAATTTTGTTTGACTGTTAACATTGTTTGTTGTTAACATTTTATAAGTTCCTCCACAAAAGAGAAATGCTGGTCCTGCCTGCGCTTTAAAAGGAGACTACTGACTACTACACACGTAAATGTAAACTTTGCTGCTAAATCTGCATTATTCACCATTGCTTGAAAAGCATTGCCAAATAGGAGCTCGCAAATTTGCGGGTTGATGAATAGGCATTCTTTGATCTTAGATTCAATTAATATAGAAAATCTTTCGTGGGGGTACAGCAAAGTTAATTTATCCTGCTTCGTCGCTTTGCCAAATTCTTTCAATAAGTCTGTATAATTTAAATGGTGGCAAAATTATCACCTTTTCTTCATTGCAGGCTTATTATAATATTGTATTAATCTAGTTTAAATTAATCTCGACGTGGCTATTTTGACCAGGTATAGTGTTCTGATCTTGCTCTTGGTATAGCCAATTTTCAACCGATTATAAAGGGCCTCAACCTTCAAATTTACACAGACAATCCATTGATGATTATTGTATCTTAGAGATCTAAAAAATAAAAGTTTCATAAACCTTCCTTAAAAAGCTAACTTTGCAAATGGAAATAAGGTATGGTGATTCTTATGTGTAACAGAAAGCTTTAATGCGGTAGAGAGCTCCATCTATAAAGAATCTCAATTAATTGGGTTGATTGCTTAGTCCAAAAGCATCAAAAGGTCCTCTTATTTCGATTCAGAGACAGAAATTGTTTTCCTTTTAGTAATATTGTTGCAAATCGAATTAAAGTTTCTAGATGTTATAACACAAGAGCTTAGTTGTCCATCCTGCAGATTAGTGAGGGAAAGATCATGGATCATGAACCAGATCATTTAGGATTAGATTGTGTAATAAGTTGTGGCTCGCAACCGATGAAGATTTATATCACTGGAATCAAAAACAAAGTGATTCGTAATTGATAAAGAAGATGAAATATGGAAATCATATTTCCTGTTATAATGTGATATATATTACTAGAAGTATCGTCCCGTTGAATGTTCCATTGGCTATCTCCACATCATCTGAATTACAAACGTGATAACACAAATAGTGCCTTTGTCTTATTGTGAGAGTGAACTAGTGAATATTCACTGCTTGTACATATCACGAGCAAAATGTTTATCTGTATTCTCAACTCTCGTACCAAAGTAGAGTTTAGATAGTTTTTCCACGTAGAAATAAGCTATCTTTTTATTGCTTCAGTGACAACGAACTGTCGACAGCAAAAATTATTTGCAGAACGATTAGATTTACTATGCAATTTTCTGAAATACAATTAATTACACTTTAAAGTAAAATATAATATAGTGTTTATTTCGAAGATGCAATCATATTCTGTGTCCCATTTTCAGAGTCATTATTGAAAAAATAAAAGGAGATATCCGTTTTCAAAGACTATATAAGTAATTTGCAGATAGGCACATTACTGGCCTACTTGTTGGACGAAAATATAATTATGGTAACTTATTCCAGCAATCTCTGGAATATCAAACAAGTTGGTTTCCGGGCACTAGATAAATATATTAAATGAAAGTAAATCACGAGTGACTGGCAATATCTATCCAACTCCCTTAAAGAATCTCAAGAAATCTATAATCAAATTATGAGTAAGCATTTTCTATATATTTCTAAATGAGTTTTTAGTATCTAATGACTGAAATTTGCAAACCTTACACCAATATTTAAGAAGGGCAAGAAAGACAACGCTAGCAACTACAGGAGTATTGGTTTGATATCGATAGTTTAAAAATGTGGCTAACAATAATAAAAGATGACAGAGGACAGAGCCAATCATTTAGAAAACAACAAGCTACTAATGGATAGTTAGCATGGGTTTGAGAAACAAGCTGGTGTCTAACAAACCTCCTCAATTTTATCCATGATGCAATTAAATGAACGAAGAAACACGCGCGGTTGATATAATATATCTTGATTATCAAAGGACATTCGACAAAGTCCCAGATAGAATGTTATTAAATAAACTTGATATACGTGGTTGTGGTAAATCTGAGAGATGACTGCTTGTTAGATAGTAAGCAATATATGGTTATTAATGGAGAATAGTCTCCGTAGTTGGATGTAACAAGCGGGTGCCACAAAAGTCCGTTCTAGATCTTGTTTTAGCTTTAGTTTATGTTAATGACTAGAGTATTGTTTTTATTAGTAGCATTTGCCAGTTCTCTGACGCGGCTAAGCTTTAACGACGTGCCCTTCGTGTGGAAGACCAAATTGATATACAAAAGGATTTAGATATTCCAGGCAAGTAGGAGCGACGATAGCATATGAAGTGCATTGTCGATACGTGCATGGTCATGAAAATTGGATCAAAAAATATTAATTCTAAATATAGAATGACAGAAGGAATATTAGGTGAAGTGTCAGATAAAGGGACCTTGGATTCATTTTTACATTTGACTTCAACTCAACAAAACAGCGTCAGGTCTCTTGTAGAAAACCAAATATGATTTGGGGTTTTATTTCGTGTAAGTTTGAATATAAATCTAAATGCATAAATTTGCTCTTGTCTCTTGTCCGTCCGCATCTAAACTATACGATTCAGTCAGGGTCCCCATTTCTTTTAAAGAATATAGAATGATTGTAGAGGGTCCAGCATAAGGTCACTAAGATGATTCCCGAACCCTTCCATGAATCATATGAAGATAGAGTAAAAGACCGATATATTACATCTATCAAAACCGGTATATCGGAGTGAACTGAACTGATCCTGGATTTTAATATCGTATTGATAACGTTACCACCGACCACAGATATTACTAGAAATAATGACTTTAAATTGTTTCATCCTAGGAATAATGCAGAAATAATTTTCCTTTCATTTAAGACAATAACCACGTTGACAACTTGCCTATTACAGTATTATATAGCACTTTAGTAAACAGGTTAGAGAATAGGCTGAATAATTACTTTGCAAACAATAAAATTAGGCATTTCGTATAGGTATGGCTGTTTGGGGTGATGATAATGTAACCTTCCTGCTTATGGGCTATCCAGAGCGTTTTTTTTCATTTCCTTGTATTGTAATAACATTACGCTTTGGTTGTTCAACACAAATATAAAGTTTAAATGTAAGAAGATAGGTGATTCTATTCTATTTGATATACAGATGCTATAGAGTTCAGGAACTCTTCCAAAGAGGATATAAACATCAACTGTATTGCGATCCAATGTACATTGTAACACGATCAAAACATGTCTTTATTGGTTACTATCTGAAAATACAGCATGGTCTCTACTCGACTACAAAGGGAGGTAGAAAATAGTCTCCTCCAAACCAGAAATGATATGAGCTTAAAGTTCCCAAATTTTAGTTTGCTGCAGGTTATTATGGCTGACAGTAGTTTGTATCTTAACTTTCTTAGAGAATTAAAACTTCTGTTTGCAATCACAGTGGTTTCAATAATTTAATAGAATCACATTCTACCAGATAAAGAAAGAGTTCCAACTCTGTGGTTGTCAATGACTTTGAACTAGAAATTTATTACTTGCCTATCGGCATTGCATCATATTATTTATCTCGTCATTTGGTTCGATGGATGCAAGATATTCAGAAACATATTTTTACTTCCAATTGTCTCATCTTTCTTCTTAATGATTTACTGGACCTTTTTTAGGCTTTATATTGAGAGCGCAATTTGTGCACACGAGATTCTACCTTGAAGAAAATCACAGATAACTAATCACAATGAATGAAAGAAACTTCCAGTTCCGTTTTAAAGGCATCTCTGTATATATTTTGAGGAGAATCTTACTATTCATTGCACGCAATTTTGCTATTTTCACTTTGCTAACTATTTCTTGAATGCAATTAGTTTGCTAATTAGAATTTGGTGTCAGCAATAATACAAACACCGCAGGAATGCAATTAAACAGATATTCAAGATGAATATATTAATTTGTGTCGTCTTATAAGTGATGCCTGATATAAATTTGTCCTGGACTGAGTTTGGTGTTTTCAAGGTAAATGCATAATGTTACAACTAGCACAAAATGTTTGAGATAGGGAAAGACGATTGGAAAATTCTCAATCCTTCCATATAATTCTCGGGCATATTAGCTGTAATAGAGAAGGATTTCCGAATTCTGAACTATACCGGGTGTCCTAGAAAAAAGTTAACCGTAATTTGAATTAGTATAACTTAAAAACTCTTAGAGATTTTTGGATCTTGAAAAAAATGTTTTATTTAACAACTATTTATCTATTGATTCTGGAAATTTCGCTAAATTTCCCTTTATGTTATTGATACACTAATGGGTTTAGTGGAGGATATCAAAAATATGTTTGCGCAAGGAAGTAAAATAATAAAACGAAGCCTAGGAAAGCTAGGCCACCCTGCACTTTCAAGAGAAACGTAGGGAGCCTAGGTAGCCTAGGTCACTGTGCGATTCTTAAAGCAAAGCTTAGGCCATTTTACAGTGGTTTTTCAGCCACGCTGTGGTATAATCTCGTCATTATTGCTTAGTAAGCTAATCAAAGCGTTTCTGTGTAAAGGTTTACTTCCATAGAACCTTTTTAATCATGCAGTTAACAAAAGATCAACGCGTATTTGTAGTCACAAACTTTATTAAGACTGGCAGTATTGAACAAGTACAAGATTTATTTGAAAAACGTTTTACAGGTGGGCACCCACCAAGCTAGCCCACAATTTGGAAAAAAATTCGCAAATACCAATATGAGGGAACATGCTTAAATCTAAATAATGGTCGTCCGGGTCGTATGAGAACCATAAGAACCACAGAAAATATCGAAAATGTTCAGATGACACTTCTCCAAGTTCTACATACATCAGTCAGAAATAATGGGTTACAATTGTCAGAGTCATCATTTAACCGCATTATTAAACATGATTTAAAATGGCATCCCTATAAAATGCATGCAAGACACCAGCTCCTTGAAACTTATTTTCCTTGTCGTAGACAATTTGTCGAAAGGCTTCTCCATAAACCTGCTCGTTTCTTTGGAAAATATTGTGAGTGGTGACAAGGCAGCCTTTTTCATGAATGGAAAGGTAAGTAGCCGCTGACTCGTTTCCCCCAAGCATTCCACTTTGACACACGTATTTGTCAACAGAAAGTGTCTCTGTGGATCAGAATATGCGGCAATGTCTATCTTGTCGGCCAATTGTTTTACGAGAATAACTTGAATGGTGCTGCCTACCTGAGCATGATCAACGAAAGGACCTTTTCGGAACTCCGCCAGATTTACGGCAATCAATTTAATAGACTTTGGTGGATTCAGGACGGCACACCAGCTCATAGAGAGCTTGCTGTAAGAACAAAACTAAGGGAAACGTTTGAAAACCGCATTGTCTCGCTAAATCATACAATTGAATGGCCCCCAAGATCCCCTGACTTAACACTGTGCAATTATTTCTAATGTGGATGTCTAAAGAATTAAGTGTATTCTACTCCACCACAAAGCATCAACTAGTTAATTAAAAAAGTTGTTCAATCAATGCGATCAAAGGCGCAACTGTGCTTGGAAAGAAATAGAGGACATGTGGAAGGAAACGGTGCTTACAAAATTAAAAAAATAATTTATATTACCCATATGAAGAGGTGTTTTTGTTAAAAATGGATTTAAATATATTTGTTGATTTTAAACTTCGAAGCCTTATTATTTTACTTCCTTGCGCAAACATAATTTTGATAGCCTTCATTAAACCTATTAGTGTATCAATATTATAAAAGGGAATTTAATAAAATTTCCAGAATCGATAGATAAATAGTTGCTAAATTTGTTTTGTTTTGCAGGACTCAAATTACGGTTAACTTTTTTTCTGGGACACCTTGTATATCGGAATTCAGCCTTTTATAATGACGCCCTGACTTACTATGTGTATAATTTGTGCATTTCCCAATTAATCATTTTTGTCCGTAAGTGTCACATTAAATTTGTGATCTGCTTTTTGCTACAGGTAGACCGAAGCCAAAAGTTATAATTTTATTGAATTAGTTTAGTCTTAGGTTAATTTCCTTACATCAAAAGGATAATTTAGGCAAGAAGACAAAAATTACTAAGAAATATGAGTTTCCTTAACAGATCTAAGGATTATGTATGTTAATATCATAGTTCCATTATTATTTCCTTAAATTGATATTCGAAATGGAAGGGACATGTTCTCAAACTGAGTACACAAGTGAAACATCGTTTGAAATACCCCTCAGAAACTTGAAGCTTTATGGGAACCCCTTTAAATGAACTTTCATATTGTATGATAATTTTCGAGTTCCGCATCTCACATTTTTATGGTCTTAAGGTTTGTGTCTCTTCATATCCTGGAGCAATTAAACCTCAAATTGAAGGTGAAATGGAGTATTGTTCATCTATCCTAGATCATAAACCATATATTCACCTTTCAATTCTGCGATTTTAGTGAGACTACTGGAAATAACAAATACTTTCTAGGTTCAATAAAATAGAAGTATTCTTTACTTTTTTTATTGTTAAATATTATTCTTCAATAGGAAATGATGACTAATTAATATTGTCAACTTACACCTCTTTTTATTGGTCAAAACAACCGGTTGGCTTGTTCCGTTTTAACCCTTCCGTTATTCCTTAATTATTGTTTGCAACATTCCTCCAAAAGAGTTTTCTTTGGAATTATATCAGTCTGCTTCCGCCAACCCAGCCTATCAAAATGTAGGCTTTAGTGTTAATTTAAATGTAATGCATTATGTTACGAATTTTCTTCTTATATCACAAATGGTTCTACAAATTTTTACGAGATTATCGAAAAAAATGTGCTAGTTAACTCAACTAATAACCAAATCAAATTTATTAAAAATATATTATTATTTTAATGTTTTAGTTGGGAATTCCGGTTTTAAGATCAAAACTATTATATTTTGCTGCGTGAGTTTATATCAACAAGATATCTGCGCAAAATATTCCCCGACTTTCGTGAGTTAGCTTTACTATTATGTATAATTATGTCTTCAATTAATATTATTAATGCATGACATTATTGGAGAGACGCTCCTCTATATTTATTTTCTATATGATATCATGTACCTATAAATTCGTTTTCATAGTCCATTCACAGGTTTATATATTTTAGTCAAAATGTAAGCCAACATAGCTAATTGAAGAGATGTCTGAAGTCACATAGTGAGCTCTAAAATTTGACAAAACACAAAGAGAAATAATATCTATTAATCGTGATATCCATTGAACTCTAGCGTTTTAGAATTATACCTTGATATTTTTTTGATAAAAAAGTTTGCATTGCAAACATTGTTCTTTGATGAAAATATAATTCTATTGCATCTTGGCGCAACAAGTCTTTTCCTTGCAATCTATCATCGTCTTCATGTAAATCATAACCCTCTTTTCGGGAACTATAAGGTACAATTGGCGAGGATGTTTCTTATTGTATTTAATAAATGATTTGATAAGGATATGAAAGGACACATTTATTTTAGATTAATTAGATCTAGTTATGATTATAAAGCGTAAACCATGAAAATTAAGCTGCTTTCTGCTCGGTTGCCGATATACAATTAAATAAAATTTCTGAATTGCGATCTTTATTTCGAACTCTGAAATTAACTTGTTCCAAATAGTAAATAATTAATATGAAAATACAAAAATACCTCTGAAATTCTTCAGCACTTGTTAGAAATATTTTGGTGTAGTTTTTAGTTTATAGAGCCAATCTGTCTTTGAGATGGAGGAAGCGTCATTGACTGAAGTCTTGGATTAACTTGCTCTTTCCTTGTTTATAAATGCAAATTGAGCATTTATTGATAAATGAAGGGATTTGGCCTGCTTCAATGGTTTATTTAGTGTGAGATAGTTACCTCTAAGCCCCTTTCCCCTTAGGCCTATTGAACCTATAAATGATAAAAGGACATACATTTCCATAATGCGATAGATTTTTCGATGTTTTTTAAACGATTTCATTGAAAATAATTTGTTGCATATTTTTTATATAGTTTATTAATAACTTAATCTAACCTAACATAAACCAATTTAATCAAATTTAAAGTGAAATAAATAGGGTAATATTTTCTTTTTTGGTTAAGAAATCACAGACTAAACATATTCTGTAATTTTATATATATTTTTTTATTTTCATGCATTATTTTTAATCACATCTCAAAAATCCCTTAATCTTTTGCTTAAACTTAATCTCATCTGACAACAAGTTTAACCTTTTTTATTAGAAGAAATAAGTGACATAAATATTTTGTTCATCAACATAGATTAGTTTACACGCCAAGATAATATAATATTAAAAGGTTATTACTGTATGCTAAGAGGGTTTTCGCACAGTAAGGGTTATATGTAAATTTAAAGAAGAGTTTCATGCTGCAGTTTATCGGTGCCTGGATGAAATTTTCAGAACATATCATTAGCCAAAATGGCGTATTTTGAGTAAAAATACTAAAAAATATTACATATACTCGTAAAGGCAAGCGTTCCTTGTTAGCAGTGCTGTAAGAAATCATGCGCGTGTCTTTGTACGAATCCTTCTCTTTAATCTCCATTTATATTGCTATGTTTTAAAATTTATAGGAAATTTCCAGAATTCTTCTTTCGAGTTCACTTATGGCTTGAATTCTCTTGTGCACACTGTCTGCTGAAAGGAGTTTAAAGATATGTAGATTAAATACTCACACACGTCCATGAACGACGTATTTATAGCCCATTTCTTTATTTCAGTTGTCCTATGCTGATACTCATCCAATGTTTTCGGCGGTGAAATATCCCAATTTCTATCGGATGGTACCTAGTGATAAGGATTTTAACATGCCTCGGATACACCTGTTGCAAAAATTCAACTGGACTAGAGTCGGCACGCTCTTTCAAAATATTCCTCGACACACTTTTGTAAGTATACTTGAGTCATTTAATATTTATATTTGTTCAGGCTACCATTACATGCAGATTTCACTGGCCTGAATATACATAACCACATTTGTTTTAATGTCGAACATGCCTTTTATCGAAAAATCTCAAAACGCGTAGTTTACGTTTTATTCTTATATTTTTTATTTTTTTATACTATTTTAAGTGTATTTGGCGATTGAATACCGATAAAATCTCTTAGATACAAAGGTTTATTAAGGGTTTGGTACTTAGATTATGCGAAACCAATTTTTAGAAGTCCGTAGACTTCAGCCAGAACTAACTTAATAGTAATTTGTTTAAGATTAATTGAGTTTGGTGAGCTCGTGGTCATCAACTGACATGAATTATCAATACATGATGCACAATACATAGATCCATATTAATTAAGGGACGAAAGAATGTGAAAAATATTTGGTAACATTTTTGATAGTGCAAATAAAAGAGTAAGAGAAGGGTACGAGTATTTCTACAACCGCGCAGAATCACCTATTTTCATCGTTACACCATTTAGTGTTTTGTTATTGTTGCGTTATTTCTTAGGAATGAGTTATTCAATTTCCAATTTTAAAGATGTACCTCATAAATTTGACTAATGTCAAAAATCTTTCATCTTGAGGTGAGATATTTAAAGTAGGACGAGTTAGGAATGTTATTGGTTTACTTTTTGAGTTCCATCTTCCTTTACAGTCTGAAAGAAAAGATATTGTTAAACAAAGATTTAGATTAAATATAAGAACAGAAAATATACATACACCCTTACTGTGCGTCATTTTTGACAGCTTCTGTGTTCATTCGAGTATAAATAAATAAAATAATTGTGAAAGTTAGCTGATTTTATTCTTACACATTTGCTACATTTTTATTATCTTAAAAAAAAAGCAAGAAATTCCCCCAAAATGAATTTCACTATACCTTGAAAAATTCAACATTAAAAAAAGCAAACTTGCTAAAGCAAAGGTGTAAAAAAAGCCAAGTGAAATGAATAACTATATTAAAAAATAATATTATCCGCACAAAAATGTAACTCCCTAGTATATAACTTAAAAACACTTACTAAATATGAAGTTTTTCATAAAATATGCCCATTTTGAAATAGCTTCAGCCAATAGTGTTCTACAATTTCCTGTATGGACAAATATTGGGAAAGTTTTCAAGATTTTTCTCTATTGTCGTTTTATGCTCTATGAATTAACATTTGAAGGAGCTTGTAAGATTCTGTTTTACTTATTGTATTAAAGGGTGTGTTTCATTCCAAAGGGATTCTTTGATCCGATTCATCGCAAGCGATATGTGGAAGAAGAATTTGACATTGGTTTTCTTTATGTATTTTATGTTTTATATTTTATGTTTTTTATGTATTTATTGCAAAATGTAATGTTATTTTGATACCTAATTTTCCGGTCCTTCTTTGGTGTTTATGTATTTTGTGGCAGAAGGATGTTGTTAGGCCAATTTCTTTGGCCTGAAAATTCTACCTAAAATTTTGCAACGAGTGTTCTACGCTGAAATACACCGGTTATCCGAAAATATAAAAGAAGTTGAAATCAAACCTTTTTACAAATAACATTCTGATTATTTTGAAAATAACCATTTTTAAAAGTTTTCTACTCATTCTCTTTGAAAGAATTCCGAGATATTTGGAGATGCTCAAGGATTTTTTAAATAATATGTGTAACAGTCTGTCTGATAAACTGGAAATAGATTTTTGTTGTTTTTTATACTTTTTCAAATTGGAACTAAACATCAAATTTAAATTCTTTTATAGACAAAATAAATAAAAAAAAATCATCAGTAACTGTATAAACATAAGACAATTCAATAGAATACTAGTTGTGAAAATAGCCCAAATTTGGGAAACTTGACCTCTGTCAAAATTTCATGGTGGCGTTGTGTTGTTAAATATGTGGTTTCATCGATCCATTACAAAGTGATTGGAAGTAAATGGTCTAAAATATAGATGTTTTTGTTTCTTTATTAACCACATAAGTCATGAAGCCTAAATATAAAGGGTATTTAAAACTAGTTTTTATTGGTTATCATCAAATTATTTTTGTTTATATCTCAAATATTTTTCTTTCTTGGAAACAACATAAAATTTAGTTTGTTAAGGTGATTCAATTAGGCCTTAGTGTAACTGATTATATCCCTTTCGACCCTTTGCCTTTTTCCATCATGAGATTATTGCAGTGAGCGTGCAAGGCCGTCGTTTTATTGGTTTTATTACAGCCATTTCTATTAAGGTAATGACATAATTTTATAAACATAAAGCAATAACTGTTTAGATAAATGTGTCGGAGCGACGTAGCAAGAGATACTAACAGAATAAAAATCTCTTAGGAGCATAGTGGAAGGGTAGTTGGTGAAACTTTCAACTTTTCCTCGTAGTAAAGTCTGGTTCTGTAATTTTCCAAATAGATGTTATCACCAATAATATAGGTTTTCACTAATTCACTTTCTTAATGACTAATTTATCTCTTTTTTCGTTTATCGCCTTGTATGAAAGAAAAAATTTGTATTTTTATACCTTTTTAGTTCCTAATATTCCCTGTCTACTTGTGGTAATAATGGCTCCACTCACCCTGCAACAAGGAGAGGCGAAATAGAACCATGAGTTACATATATTTTGCATTATTTTTATTCAGTACTCAGTAAGGAGTCTCAGAGTTCCTTCTCCTATTATTTGAGTCTGTATTATTGAATAAAAGCAACACATTTAATTTTATTCTTTTTTGATCTAAGAATATTCCTTTTAGACTTATGCAACCTTTTCAACTCTGTTCACAGGCGAAATGGAATCATAAGGCTTTATATATTTGTACTGTCTCAATTCAGTACTCAGTAGCGAGAATGGCCTTTTCGTTTACTATTATTTGCACATTTTATATTATTGAATGATAGCAACAATTTCAATTTTTTTTAGACCTTAGAAAATTCCATTGTAATTTCTGTCAACTCTTTGCTCCACCCACTCTTTGAAAATGCTGGCGAAGTGGAATCAAGTCTCTTCATATATTTAGAACTGTTGTTTTAAGTACTGAGAGTCAGTAATGACGTTTCAATTTACTACTTTATTGCATTAATTTCTTCTGTTTGCGGTTATATTTTCTCTAACTTATTTTATTATGGCATTTTTTACGCCCTGACATCATGAATATTATTGACCTTTGATTACAAGGCAGAAAATAAAAGTTTATAGTTTTGAGTGTGTTGTATGGACAAACCTTTTCGTTAAGGTTTATAATACCCTCTATATAGGGGTGAAAAGCTTTGATAAAGCTCTCCCTGGCCTATTGGAAAAGGTATTGGATTTTTATTGATACATACAGATTTTGATTGTCATCCAAAGTAGGCACCAAAAAATTTAGCCAGTTGTAGGGACCATTCGGTGTAATCTGTAGTATCTATGCAGTTATGTTTCTGCGTTTGAGCTTTAGTCTGATTTTTTTTTTGTAGTGAGGGTTTGTTTGCTTTTTTTAGTTTATTCCTTTCGTTTTCACTTAAAGTTTCCATTTATGACCTATTTATATTAGGTTATCTCTTAGTTTACTGGAGTTTTTATTGTTTACTTTCATTATTTGAAGGCTTTATCGGTTATCCATCATCTTAGTCTTGTTCGGAATTCTTGATTGTCTTAATTGGGATATTTGTATAACTTGTAAGTTCTTGTCATGTTCGCATCCAGTTATTCGATTTTCACTTATTCTAGCTCCATAGGGGCTAGCTTTTCGTTCTTAGACTCTGTTACACTACCTGTAAATCAATGACTCATCATTCCTCCTATGTTTGATAATTTGATGGTGGAAAGGTGAGTGCTGCCTTCTACGGCTGTATTCCTTTCTCTTACTTCTCATTCTCCTTCTGTCGTTGTAGTTTGGCTTATGGATTCTATTTCATTTTCCTTATCTTCTTTTCTTGATTTAGGTTTCACACCTCCTGTGGGCTTAGCCGAACTAAGTTGTAATATTTCTGAGGAGGGTGGGTTATAAGGAAAGCACATCTTTTCATTTCATTTTTGTGAGTAATTTGTTGAGGTTATTGAGAATTTTTCTAGTTTTCCTATGTTCATAACGTGCGCGTATAATATGCAGGTAAGAAGTTCCATTGAGGAACCATTTGGTACTGTAAAATGAATTTTAGTCTCCCTTATCTCTTGTACTAAGACCTTGGGCACTCCATCAGTAAATGATTTTTTCTTGTACGGTTTTGTTTCTTTCTTCATTCTCCGGAAAGTGCAAGCGCTGGGCATAGACGGAAAAGTAGCCGTCTGGATCAAGAACTGGCTAAGTTGCAGACGGCAATGGGTGTCGGTGAATGGACAGGCTTCTGAGTGGGTGCCCGTTACTTGCGGGCTGTCTCAAGGTTCCGTCCTGGGACCACTATTATTCATCATCTACGTCAACGACATGGACGGTGACATGGTTGCCAAGATTTCCAAATTTTCCGACGATACCAAGCTTGGTATGAACATTGCAAAGGATCGAAATACTGCCCGCATGCAGGAAGATCTTGGGAAGATTGGAGAGTGGTCAGACACGTGGCAAATGCCTTTTAACGTGAACAAATGTAAAGTGATGCATATCGGCCACAGAAACCCCCAATCTCAGTATATCCTTAAGGGCACTGCTCTTGAATCCACCGACACTGAGAAGGACTGGGTGTAACTATCACGAGTGACCTCAAGTTCTCGAAACAGTGTATTGAGGTGGAGAAGAAAGCTAAAAGGATGTTAGGCTACATAAAGCGCCAGTTTGGATACCGTAACAGAGAGATAGTACTTTGTCTGTACAACTCTCTCGTTCAGCCGCACCTGGAGTATGCCGTACAATTTTGGAGTCCTTCATTCCGAAAAGACATCGCGAGATTGGAACGCGTGCAAGCCAGGGCAACAAAACTGATTCCCTCTATCAGATATAAAAGTTATGAAGATAGATTAAGGGAATTAGATATGTTCTCGCTGGAGACCCGGAGACTACGTGGTCAGCTTATCGAAGTATTCAAAATACTTCGAGGCTTCGACAGGCTGGACTACGGGGATATTTTCCAGCTCAGCGAGGGGAGAACAAGAAATCACTGCTTTAAACTTGAACTGAAGCGATACCACAGTGATCTGTAGGGAAATTCTTCACTTACAGTATCTGCGGTGGTTGAAACGCACTTCAGAAGGAAGTTGTCAACAGTGAATCTGTTGACCAGTTCAAGTTAAGACTAGATGAAGTTTTTCGAAATAACCATTAAGATCTTCGCGAGTGATCTTCGAGGTTGCCAACGGACACCTTCAAAGATTGTGCTAAAAGTACTTTCCTTGGATTGACCGTAAGGTCTTCTAGCCTACTTATTTTCCTTGCAGCTCCTTTTTCAAATAGTTATTTCCACTTTAGTCAAGCCTTTGACATCGTCGGTCTGGCCCGCCGTAGTTGAGGCATTTCTTTTCCGTAGGTTAGGTACAGTTCTTCCAAAAGTGCACTTGTGGCCACATTCCGAGCAGTTTTGTTCTGTTTTGGTGCAGCTACTCGTCATGTGATCGTCCATATTATAACATTTGAAGTACATTGGAAGTACATCTGTATTTTGATGTGCCTCTCTCTTTCCCTATTTTCTGTTGGGATCGACATTCCAAACAATAGCAAAGTATTCTGGCAGATTATTTTGTTTTCTAAATTTTATAATTTTGGGGATCTCAATTCCTGATTATTTTTACTCAATTTCTCTTTTTGTTTACTCCTTTGAGTGTAAGCCTAACCACATGTCTATTTTTCTACATATAGGGCTTCTGTTGTCTGTAATTTAGGATGTAATCTGGGTTCAAATCCAAATGTTTTTAGTGTCTCTAATCCGTCTGCTGAAACTAATCTTCCTGCGTGGCAGATTAATATTTATCCATTCGATATGTCCAAGATTCAGACCCGAACAAATTTTAGGTTTCCGTATAGCGTTTCGATGAGCTTTTTTTTCGACTTTCTCCCTTCTATCGAGTGTCCCTGATGTTACACGGAGGCATTCGAGTCTGTTTACTTTTTCCTGGGTGGTAGGTTTTCCCATCCTTTTGTTATCGTTACCGAGCGTCCAAGGCTCTCAGTATTTTCTGAATCTCTCTTCAATCAAGATTTACGAATCGTCCTTCGGTGAAATCTGAAAAAAGTACGTTAGGACAGGTCTTTTCATTCATTTGCGCAATCTATAGGTCCCAATATAGATCTAGATTATCGAAGCGTTCCTCGATCACCCTATCTAAATAGACCATTTCTTATTAGGTGCCTCCACTAAATTTTTGGCTCGGGGTTCTAAGAACCCACATTTTTTACGCCCCCACGTGGTTTCCTTCTATAGATTCATTACGCTCAACCTTAGACTTGTTCTGAGCGATATGGTGGTCGGGTTATGTTGCTTCTACAGTATGAAAAAAGTGTAGAATATTAGGAAGAAAAAAGGCAAAAATTAAGGAAAGAGCACATTTTAGGGTTTATAACCTGCCCCTAAAAACAGGAAGAATCTCTAAAATCAATTCAACAATCGCATACCATTCTTCTTTCTGGTAATTTTTCTTCTAAAATCTCGATGAATTTTGGTGTTTCTTCCTCTCTCATGGTCTTGTCTTTTACTCCTTTATCAGGCGCTCGGCTCTTCATTATGAGTTTGATTCTAATAGACTGACTGAGGATCGTCTTGTGCATTACAACTTGAATCTTGAATCTTGAAAGAAAAAGATAGAATAAGAGGGGGAGTTTTTTGGAAGAGATGGTGGATGGTAATAGTGAGAAAAGGAAGGAAGTGGTAGTCAGATATATATGTATATGGGCGCCCGGAGAACGGGCCATCTCCATTTGTTACTTTGTTATTATTTCGTATTTGTTAATGTTGTCCCATTGTGGGATCTTTTAATTATTTTGTATCTGTTATTGTCATTCTAATTTGTCCCATTTTGGGATTTATTTTTTAATATTATTGTTTCGCAATTTTTTCTTTCCTTTTAGTTGTACTTGGGTACAAGTTCCGTTATTCTGGTGCTGGGGAGGTATCTTTTGTATACACATACCTCTGCCTCTGAGTCTAAAGGCGCTACAGTTTCCATAGGGAGAATAGCCTCTAGTCTTGCCCAGATGTCTCGACCTTTTTTATAGAAGTATGCGTTTAGTGGTTCAAGACCTGTTTCTTCATGGAGGCTCCTCGAGGTCGGATACTCATACCACTAAGCGTTAGTAATAAACCGAAGGCCTGAACTTTGCACTCTCTGGAGTACTGTCATATTTTTCCTTGACGCTGCGTTGAGCGGAATAGCAGGGTACACCAGTTTCGATCTGACTAGACTGGTGTACAACTACTTTTTATTGGTTGTGCTGAGGTTTCTGAATCGGAGGAGTTTGTCGAGTTAAGTGTTGGCGTATCCAATCCTGGAGCTAACGTCTCTGTTCATGCCAGTACTGGTAAGTTTGTAGCCGAGGACTGACACGTGCGGTGAGTAGTCAATTTCGGAGTTTTCTAGATTGAGAGGGACGGAACGACGTCTCCATATTGCGGTTGCTGAAAATTTTGATACGTTGGTCTGTATTTTCCAGCGTCTCTTAAACCTGGAGATTCTTTCAGCTTCTGCTATCATGACGCTGGCGATCATCCTCGCAGAATTTTCTCCTAACCACAACCTGGGTAATATCGTCCGCATATTGGATGTCGAGAGTTCTCTCATCAGTTGTTTTCGGGACGTCTCTCGTAAAGATGGTGTAGAGAGTGGGGCTGGTGCATCCTCCCTGAGGGACGCCATACTGGAGCTCGAAGGCTTCTCGTGTATACTTTTCGAAAGGAATGACAGTTTGCCTATTCGTCAAGTAGCTACATAGGATCTTTTCGAAGTGGTGGGGAATTTTAATCGCGAGATTTTGCATTTCAGGGTGTCAATCCTAACTTTGTCTAAGGCCTTCTTTACCTCTCTGCAAACGACGTCAATCCAGTACCCACTGGCCTACCCTACCGCTGTGTGTTGCAGAATGTGGGCTATGGCTGTTTACGGGCCTCGTTTTTTTATGAATCCGTGCTGTTCCTCGTTCGACAGAGAGCGCTCTGACAGGTGTTTTGATAATCTGCTATTGAGAATTTTCTCAAAAACCTTCCAAATGGTCTCAAGCAATGAGATAAGTCTGAAATTCATGACCTGCTTCGCTGGCTTCCCAGGCTTATGGATGAAAATCATTTTCGAGGTTTTCAGGCCATCTGGGAAATATCCCATTGCTAGGGACGAATTAAGTAGATTCAACAGCCTACTCGGAAATCTCTCGGGTGCCTCCTACAGGTGCCTTCTGGTGATTTGGTTAAGGCCTGTGGCTTTCGGCTTAAATAAAGCGATTGCTTCCCACAATTCCGCACTGATGATGGGGTTCCTCTCTTGAGAGTTGCCAATGTAAACAGTGGAGGCCCGAGGTTCCATAAGGGTCGAACCGGCCCTCCCTTATCTCTATGTACTTGAGAACCTGATCCTTGAAGCATAGGCCAAAGCTTTCTTCCTCTTCATCGGAGATTTTGAGAACTTTTTTCCGGACTCCACGTAAGAGCCTCTTCTTCTCTCTGTGAGTGGTCGCCGTGGTACCTTCGTGCGAACTTGCAGTTGGGCCATGGGAACAGGAGTTCATCTTTAGTCTGTTGACTTTTTCCCATAAAGACATCGGATTCCTTTCAGTGTCTAAATTTTCAATTAGCCCATGACTAGGATGCGGTTGTAGACATCAGCGAAGCGCTGTTGGAGCACCACTCTCTCTTGTGTAGGGTTTGTTGGCCGTGTGATTTTGTGAGAGGTTGTCGGGATAGCTATATCATCTGCGTTTGAAATGCAGGCATTAATAGCAGTAAGCTGATCCTTGAGGTCTAAATCGGATGCACCATCCAGGTCAGGGAGTTTCAATGGGAACGCCCTCCTGTATTCTTCCCAGTTGGTCTTCGAGAAGTCTTTCCGTAGAGCAACAGGACCTGGAATAAGAGCAGCTGCTATGGTGATTAAAATGGAAATGTGATCGCGAGGTGTCAGCGGTCCTGGGCTAAGGAGCTGGTGGAAGAGGAAGCTGGGATTCGTGAGAACTACATCTGGCTTGGTGGCCGACCTTGTATACAAGAATTTAGGGAAGTCCGTCCCAATGCGCTTAGCGATATCCCTTGCTAGAAAGAGGCCAATATTCATGCCTCTTGCGTTGATCCCTGCATAGCCCGCTGCTCTGTTCCTGGCGTTCAGCTCCCCGGAAAATAACACTGGGTGTTCTTTCCTGAAAAGGGTATACATGTCGTGGTAGGGCAAGTATGAACGGCGGGGAGGTTGGTAGCCAGTGCCGAATTCGATGTTACCCAGAAAGCAACTCAGTATGATCGATAGAAAATATTCGTCCATTGGATTCCCTGGTCTGAACTGCAGATCTTTCTTAACCGCTATTATAGTTCCGTCGAACCTCTCTTCTATGACGTTTGTTTGGAGAACGTTGTATCCGAAGATCTTCTGCTTGCCGTCATACCTGATTACAGTTTCTGACAACAGAAGAATGTCAGGATCCAGTTCTCGGTAGACGTTGTACAACTGTTGTTTATTCACCTGCCACCCATGTGCGGTGTGTGCCAGAATAGTTAGCCTATTTCTAGATGCCATCGTGTGTGTATGAGCTGCCTGAGGGCTTTTGGTTGTTGGGTCTGCCCGATCGTAACTTTTCAAAGAAGGATGGCTCGTAGAGTTTGAAGTTGTCGTCGTAGAACCTTACTCTGCATTTCATTAGAGCTGTCTTGACCGATTCTTCTTCTTCGGGTGAGTCATAGCACCACTTGATGTGGCCTATTTTGACTTTTGAGGCAACCTCGTCGATGGATATCTCTCTTTGTTGAGTGTTGTTTTTGTTAAGGGCGATGGTGAGTTTGATATCCCTTCCGTCTAGCTCGTGTTCTTCCTGCTGTGGTAGTCGTTGTATTTCATTCCATTGTTTTCAGGGTTCTTCTTTGTTTCCCTTTCTGTTCTTTTTCTGTCTGGGCTAAAACTTACGGCCACACACGCTTAAATCAACTGAGAAAAAAAAAAATATTCTGTTCTTTTTGAAATTCACCCAACATTTTCCATTCCATTAATTCCCGAATCGAGATACATTTGAATATTTCCCTTAATTATAAGAAAGGGAGAAAGTATTTTTCCGTCTAATATTAACGCAGCACAAATACTCAGAAATAGTATTCGAGTTATGGAATCCTCTTTTTTGTTTGAGCTGAAAGATGAACACATTCTGTTAATATTTGACTTTAAGATTGAAGTTAGATTCACCATTTTTTGTTTTACGTGTGTATTCATTGTACGTTTTTGAGTTATAGGCACATGTGATACTTTCTCATTGATTATTCTATTGATTTAATTTCATTTTTGACTATTTTTTCTCGTTCCTTTAGCGCTCAATTATCAACCAATGGCTGCCTGTACACTTTTACTCTAATCTCTAAACAGATTTACAAAATTTTATCACGGGTTCATAAAGTATTAGTCACTTATGCAAATAATAAATAGAGCACAAGGATACCCTCCTCCCCTATTAGATAAATCAAATACTGCAATTAATATAAATTCATCTAAGACCTTGGATTATCGTTCTTCCCCCGTGCAATATCCTTCTTTTCTACACATTGGGAGATATTTACCCTGCAAAATGATTCTGTGTTTGTATATTCAATTTTTTGTTCATAGTTCAGTGAAGTGACAGGTTAGGTTAGGTTAGTTTGGGAATACCTGTTTTTTCTTCCTTAAGAAAGATTTGTGTTCGTATAATAGGACCATTCTTGTTTCTCAGGAATATTTACTCTTTTGGTTTCGTATAAGGGTATTTTGAACTAGAAATTTGTGTTATATTTGGTGTTCTACTTCAGTTCATTTTATTTTTCCGTTTGTTCTTCCTTCCGTTTTTCAACGTTGAATCATGAGGACTTTGGTCACCTTCCGAATAATAAAAACGGGTGCCAAATTCTAACGCTAAATTGTTTCCCTTCTCTTTCATCCAGCATAATTATGTGCGATAGACACAAATTATTATTATAAGCAATTTAAGTAGAGTTGTGAGACTTGTTGTTTCATTGCGTAATAACTAGTCTCCTCTTTTAATTTATTAGGCTGTGTACTTCTCTTACATTTTTACTAATGCTAACTTCACCTTTTAGGATCATCTTTTCTCAAAAATTGGTCAAAGATGCATCCGTTGGTTTCATGTCCTGTAAATAATCCCCCCATCAAATAAGTGTACTAGGGTAAGGGACAACCAACAACGATCTGAATTATGCCAATCGGACAACAAACGCTCCCTTCATTGGCTACTCCACTTAGTCAGGCGGCTAGCAAACTTACTTCCTAAACCAGGGCTGTTGTAATATAAAATATGTAGAAAAGAGCTTTAGTATCCAAAGACCACTCATTTCACGTCGTGATCTCCTCTTTTGTGCGCTTAGCCTATTGTGCGTTCATTTCCTACGATTCGAATTTCCCTTTCATTTTACTTTCCGTTGCCAGAATATCAGCATTACACACTTTGTGCAATAACAAACTAAAGACCAAGCTTATATATTTTAACCTAGAGTAACAGTAGAGTTCTTACATATGCTGCTATCATTTTGAGCATATTGTATTTTTCACCATTCGTTCTATTAAGAGAAAATAGCCACTAAGTTCTATAATTCTGCTGTCGATATCTCTCTGCATATCTGCCTAGCTTCTCAACATTAGGAGCCTGAACATTAAGTCGGAGTATGTCCATGACCTCGTTGTTCACACTGGGATTTCCTTCCTTGGTCATACAGAAACCTGGCTCGAGTCTGATTCTAGTTCATGCACTGCCCTTGCAACCCCTCCGGGTCATTCTTTCCTGCATGTTCCTCGGAACCACCGTAGAGGGGAAGTTGCACTGATTTCCAACTCATCATTCTCCCTAAATCTTCTCCTTCTCCCCTCTAGCCTCATTTTAGGCTCTCATTGGTGTCTCAGGTGCTGTGCCCGTTCTGACTATTGCGATCCTTTACCGCCCTTCCAGCTCATCTCCGGCTTTATTTCTCTAGGATTTCAGTAACCTAATCTCCGATCTATCCTCAACTGGTTCTCTCCTTATTCTCGGTTACTTCACTCTTCCTAGCCACAATGAGACTTTTCGTGCACTCATTGACATCATTGTCCTCTTCTTTCTTACACAACATGTGTCATTCCTAACACACATACATGGTCATACCCTGAACTTAGTCATCTCGAACCTCTATATCTCTAATCTAACAGTAACTGACCTTTCTAATACGATTTCCGACCACTTTTGGTCAATTTTAAATTCTATATTCCCTACCACCTACTTACTCGCTTGTCCCAGGATCCTACTTCTTCACGGCGACTATCGTCAATTGATACTACTTCTCTCTTTAACGACGTTGTTTTTGCCCGACCTACTATTGATACTACTACTTCACCTGAGCAAACCTTAAACTCTCTGCACCAATCATTACTGACCTGTCTTGACGTGCACGCCCCCCTTATCACTCCTTCTTCAAACCGCCATCACCGTGCCCCTTGGTTTACCATGCAACTCCTTCGTTCAACGAGGTCCTTACGTGCATATGAACAAGGCCTTCAAAAAGCACGCTCCCGTGAGCAGGAACACTAACTCTCTCTCAATTACCTATCGCCTTGCTACTTCGACTTATTCTTCCAAATTAAAATTAGCGCGCGAGGCTCATTCACGCAAACTTTTGTTTGAGAGCAAGAATGACCCTCGGACTATCTTTCGTCTCCTCTCTCGTCTTTCCTCGCCTAGCCCCATTTCTCCCACCTCTCCACCAATCAACCTCTCTACTCTTTCTAAATTTTTCTCTGATAAAGTTATTAACCTTCGCGCCGTACTACCACAGTCGTCTAAAAAAAGCCCATGCTGTTCTCTCCGACCATACTCTATTGCCGCTTAACTTCCTCACTTGGGCATCCTCTGAGTAAGTAACTACCTTGATCTCACGCTTTAACAAATCTGGATCCCCTAATGACATCTTTCCACACAAATCCTCCCGCAAATTCTCCCTGCTGTCCTCCCACTGATTATTTATCTCTTTAACACTTCTTTTGCCACAGGGGTGGTTCATCTCTTCCTTCAAACATGTCTCGATTCCTCCTATCCTTAAAAAAACACACCTTAACCCATCTGAACCATCTAGCTATTGCCCTATCTCACAGCTTCCATTCCTCTCTAAAATCCTCGAGAGAGTGGTTTTCTCTCGCCTTAATGACCATATTTTTAACTACAATATGGACGAAATGTACCAATCGTGGTTCAAAGCGAAGCAGTCTCCTGAAACCGCTCTTCTTAATGTTTTAGATGGTTTACGGAGAGCAGCCGATAGGGGTTGTACGTCCATTCTAGGCATCGTAGACCTCTCCTCTTCTTTCGATACCATCGACTTTACTGTCCTCCTTGATCGTCTTCACACTTCCTTTGGTCTCTCAGGCACTGCACTTGATTGGTTCCGGTAATACCTCTCCTCACGCACTCAGTCGGTTGCGCTCGATAACCTCTCTTCCGAGCTCGCGCCCATTCATTTTGGGGTGCCTCGGGGCTCAGTCCTTGGTATCCTCCTCTTTTGCATTTACTTACTTCCTCTTGGCTCCCTTCTTCGCGATTTAGGCCTGTCCTTCCATCTCTATGCTAATGACACTCAGATATACTTTTCCTCATCCCCTGGGTCCTTCTCTCAATCAATTACCAGGCTCCTTTCAGCCTACATCTACATAAACGAATGGCTGTCTGCCAACTTTCTCAAACTTAACCACGATAAAACTGAAATCCTTCTTGTTGGTACCGCTTCGATGAGGAGAAATCTAAAGCTCTCTTCCTCTCCCTTAACCTTTGGGAAACCAATGCCGCCTTCTCTAATACCGGCAATAATCTTAGTGTTATTTTCGACGAACAACTCTCGTTTAAACCGGACATCAATCGTATCTGTAAGTCTTCCCTCGGTTTCCTCCGCAACTTCTTACGTGTTTGATCCAGTTTCAAATGACGAGGCCTTAAGACTGTTATTCATGCCTTCGTCACCTCACGCTTAGACTACTGCAATTCTCTTCTAGTTAATCTCCCATCCTTGTCACTTCGCCCCCTACAATTAGTTCAAAACTTTGCTGCCCGGCTCCTCCTTCACCGCCACGGTTCAATCCTTCGATGCCTCTGTTGCAGGAGCTACACTGATTACTTATTCGTTCCATACTCACTATATAATTCTTCTCATCAACTACAAGGCCCTAAACCTCGAGTCTCCACCTTATCTCTCGTCTGCCCTCTTTCGTCGTCAAACTCCTCGGGCACTCCGGTCTAACCTCGCTCTCCTCTTGAACACTTCTCGTTCTGTCCTTTGTTCGATGGGTGGCCGTTCTTTCTCAGTTTGTGCTCCTAGACTATGGACTTCCTGCCAAAGTCCGATCCTCTCCCTCTCTTGCTAGTTTTAAACGTCTCCTGAAGACCTATCTCTTCAGAAATGCCTTCTCTTCCCTGTAAACTTTCTTTACACTCGCTGCACAACCTGCGCTCTGGAAAGGCTAACAGCCCTGAAGGGCGCATTATAAATACCTATTATTATTTTATTATTATTATTATCTTTTGATGAGTTTGTGTGGAAATTTTATTTATTCCAAAAGTTTTAAATAAATTATGAATTCTATGATTAATTTTGCACGTTCCCTTCTCTTCTTAGTGATTGTCGAATGACGGCAGTCTACATAGAAACCATCATAGAGAACCATCATCTGGAAGATGTCGACTTTTATTTGTTTTGTCTTTTTTCTGCAGTAATATCTTTTAATATCAGAAGCAAAAAATATTAGATTCGCGTTCATTGGCTGTCCATGTGTCTTAGTACATATAACACTCCAAAGTGAATTGTTTAAACCTTCTGATCTTTCTCTGATAAATATTTGCTAATAATATCAACACACGGGATTATCTCGAAAATGTCAGTGAGATGTTTCAATGTTTCAGAAAGGAATTAAATAGGATATATAAAGATAAATTTTACTTAGATATTTTATATATTTGAGTGCCAAGAAATTAATCTAGGTTTTTAAAAGGAAAATAAAATAATATTTAATATAGAAAAAGAAATGAATTCAGCTAAGCATCAATTTTCCAACCTTTCTCGAACAATACATTTGGTTTATATATTTATTTTTCCTACCTCTTTATAAGAGTAGAGTTTAAGTGATGTTTTTGAGACAAAAATTTATGGTACTCATATTATATTAGTTCTTGTGTATATGGAGATAGAGGAGGAAATTCACAACCTAAAACAATATTATTTTCTTATAAAACGTGTTCCCTGTGTACTTGAAGTGTCGGGAAAGAGGATGGCACCCTTTCGGTCAATCAGTGAAGGGCGTTTTCGCTCGAGGATTTCATTTAAACATTGCAATTGTTGAAAAATGCAACGAATTGCCTTTTGCATTTGGAGGCGTGTTCTAGGATTTGGCCTAGATTTTAGCCTGCGATCAAGGCATTGTTTTTTGCATGCAGTAAATAACCCACTTTTCATACCCTGTAATAACAGTGTCCAGGAAATACTCACGGGCATTTGAGATAAAGCAATATTCACAAGTTGTCATTCCTAAAGTTGATGAGTCACCCAAAAGCCTTAAAAATACCCAAATCAATTAATTGCCTTCGTTGTTTTCCTTCGAAATCAAGATAACGGAATATTTTATCCAACGTTGACATTTACACCTTTCTGTATACTAATATTTTGTAATGGTAATGTGGTACTATTTTCCTTCTGGCAGTCATGAAGCACATAATGTGCCTTAGTTGATTTCATTTGCCACCATCACTAATGAAGCCTTCTAACTAAATGTAGCGCAAAAAGGCCTAAGCATTACTACATTATAAAAGGCCTAGGCATTACTACAGCTTAAAATTCCTGGCTCTTACTATGGTTTCTAAAAGCTTAGGACTAACTACGCTTAAAATAGGCCTATACCTTACTACAGCTTAAAAAAAGCCTAGCCATTACAAAAGTTTAAAAATGGCATAGGCATTACTAAAGTATAAAAAGGCCTAAGAATTACTAATTTCTAAAAGGTCTAGACATTACTATAGCTTACAAACGCATAGGCGTTACCACAGTTTTTAAAATCCCTAGGCATTACTATAGCTTATAAGACGCAGGCATTACTACAGCTGAAAAACGCCTAGGCATTACTAGTATGTAAAATGTCTAGAACATACTAAAGCTTTAAAAAGGCAAGGCATTACTAGTTTATAAAAGGCCTAGGGATTACAAGAGTACTACTACAGTTTAGGAAAAGGCTAATGCATTACTAGTTTAAAAAATGTCAATGCATTTATATATTATAAAAAGCCGAAACATTACTGGAGCTAACAAAAGGTCAAGGCATTACTAGTTTTAAAAAGGCTAATGCATTTATAGATTATTAAAATCCGAGGCATTACTAGAGCTTACAAAATTTCAAGGCCAATATTGGTCATCTTCAAACGTGTCTAGTACTTATTACAGTTTAAATAAGGTCTGGGCATTAATTATGTTTAAACAGTTTAAAGCAAATTTGGAACGATTCACACAACTCTAAGAAGCAGTTTTAATAGTTTTCTATGAGGTACATGAAATATTTTGTCCACTGAATTATTTATATTATTTTATGAATTATTTTAAAGTAGGATACTGAAAAAATAGTGATAAAGGTAATAATTTCCTTATAATAATAACATTGCTAATAATTGAGTCCCTTACGATCTGGTGTCTTTGCTGAGAAGAAGAAACATTTTCTGGTGATTTGCATATTCTCTCCAAGTAGTCTCTGGACTTCGTTACTTGAAATATGTACCTATTTCACACTTTTACTTACACTAATTTAACACGAAATACCCTTTGTTAAAAATGATTTCATACAAGATCAAATTTTAGTCTTATATATTAGAATATAATATTTTGAGTAGTTTTTAATTGAAGATCAAATGATATTTTGCAAAATACTTTATAATGTAGTGGAGTTAGGCGAAGTGTAAAAATATAGACGGTACCTATATCGGTAGCTAATGTTGTAGACTCTTTTGGATGGCAGCGGAGGGAGGAGGATGAACTCTTCTGCAATTGCTTGGCTTCATGTTTGAATTGCAATCAAAATCTTTTCCACCCAACTCCTTTGCTATTACACCAAAATCAGTGTGTAGCTAAGCCTTCAATATTTTAGGAGCTCTCTTGTATTTCCTGCTCGTATCTCTCAACATTTTCTCCTTGAGTACTGTCAGGCGTGTTGGCTCCTAGCCAAGGCCTCTCTTCTGAATAAAGCCAGAAAGCGCGTTTTGACAAACAGGTCGCCCTTGAATAGGCAGGCCACGCTTGATAAAGGCAAATCACGGTTGATAAAGGCAGGCCACGGTTGATAAAGGCAGGCCACGCTTGATAAAGGCAGGCCACGCTTGATAAAGACGGGTCACGCTTAATAAATGCAGGTCACGCTTGATAAAGCCAGGTCACGCTTGATAAAGGCAGGTCACACTTGGATATCGTTTTCTCAAAATTAGATTTCAAGAGGTCCTGTACCAGATTTAGAGATTCTTGAGGCGTTGCCGGGAACCAGTCCGCTTATAGTACCACTAACTCCCTCGCCCATTTGTATGTGCGTACCGATCTTTATATTTTAGGGACAAGCATATAACGCGTGCACATGATCGTATTAAGTATGTAGTTTACACATGTCTGTGAGAAACTTTGAATCCCTGTCCATGCCCATAAGAAAAGGTATAACCATATATGTACTCCTGAGAAATTCTCCATATACAAGTACATGCCCAAAGATTTACCCCTCTACATGGTCATGAGTAAGCATGTATCCATATACATGCTTTTAAGCAAATACATAGGTATTGTCCATACAAAATCACTCATGAAGCAGCCTGAGCCCATAAACGTAATTGTGAGAAAGTAAGTATACATACACACGCTTTTAAATAAACATGTATCCATACACAGTTCACTTGAGTAAGCACTTTCTCATACACACGCTAGTGTGCACGGATTTCTCCATATACGCCTTCATTAGCAATCATATAACAATATATATGATCATAAGCAAGTATATATCCATACACGTACTCTTGAGCAAACATGTACCCATATAGTTTATTATGAGGACGCATATGCCCGCTCCTCACAGCAATAGGTTTTGGGGCAAGTGGGGTAGATAAGGGTACAGTATACTTCCCTCATGAACTTTAACATTACATGAACGGTGAAAGTGGCAAATATTTGCCATTATGTAGTAACATTAAAGAAAAAGTCCGTGAAGCTTAATGTTGGAGTGACTTGTATTGCTGGCTTCATCTTCTTAGTGATTGTCGAATGACGGCAGTCTACATAGAAACCATCATAGAGAACCATCATCTGGAAGATGTCGACTTTTATTTGTTTTGTCTTTTTTCTGCAGTAATGTCTTTTGGTCTACTTATTCAGTGAAATGTTTAGCTATTTCCTTTATGTTTTGTTTATTTTCTGGTTATCAAACTGTTTGCTTTTGATAACACGTTTGCAACTGTTTGTCTGTCCATTTTCTCTGTCCACTTATCAGTTAGACTTGAAGAAAATTACCTCTTCCTTCTTAGACGGCCACGTTGTCTCCCTCCTTTCTTTAGCCTTCTTTCTTTGTCTCCCATTTACATGGTTTCTTATTTTTCACGACCTCTCTTTCTCTCTCCCCCCCCCTCTCTCTCTCTTCCCTGTCCTGAATTTTCTGTCTATCTTCTTTCCAGTTAACTGCCCCTTCTCCCTTTGGAAAGATTAACCAAGAGGGGGATTTGTGTACTGCATGGGTATGTGTCTGAGCTTTCGTGTTTATATTGAACAAAATAAAAGAAACTAACGAAAAGCCTTTCGGCGAAAATATTAATGAGGATATAAGAGCGTTTATGTAAATAGTTATACTGATAAACAGATAATTAAAAACCTACCCTCGTTTTTAAAGTCCCCAATTAAATAAATTAACGTACAAAGACTTCCTCTAACCATTTTTTTAAGCGTTCCCTGTCAAATAAAGACAAATATGAACGTTAGTACGAGCAAAGAAACTCATATTTTTACTTGGAAATTTATTTTTTGTTTTAAGTTAGTCCTCACTAATGTAAACAAATATGAACACTTTTGCGAAAAGATCGTTTTAAAGACCTACATAAAATAGGATCATTTATACGGAAAAGAGCCTCATAAATGCGTATTTGTTTCAAACGTGTCATGTCAAATGCGGACAAATATGAGCGTTTATGAAAAGAAAGATCCTCATAAATGAACATTAATACATAGAAAAAGCTCATAATACGTTTCAAGGGTCTGTTAGCAAGAATGGACACTTATAACGCGTATATAATAAAAAATCCTCTTATATACGTACTTGAGAATCTAACTTTGTTTTAAAGGTATTTCTTCATCCGTTCTTTAAATCACCGTGCAAAGGAAACCACAGTGACTTGTAAAAGCATCAGCGACTAGAGGATAATTGTGGAATAAAATCAGATCAAATGGAAAGAAAAAGGATGCAATATATTAGTTCGTTCCATAATAATGCGGCATTTTTTGGCTCTGGAAATGTCATTCCGAGCATATTAAAGAAAGCCTTAAAAGGGCCAAAAATATTCCGATAAAGAAATATTTAAAATGACCAAAACATCTAACTGAAAAAATTCTCTAAAAAGACCAAAAGCATCGTAATCCCAATAAAGAAACTTTTAAAACACCAAAATTATCCAGAAGAGACTGAATAAAAAACTTATTCAAACTCAACCAATCTGATTAAATCTGTATAAAAAACAGAAACTCTTCCGATTACGGTAAACAAACCTTTAAAAAGGCAAGATAAAAACAGGTCAAGGTAATTAAGTACAGTAATTCAAAAATCCATATTCGCACTAATAAACCTTTGAAAAGACAAAAAAAACAAACAAGGCACATTAAAACACCTTTAAAAATACCCTTAAAAAAAACAAAGAGCTTATCAGCTAATAACCCACAACATTTGCTATTATACCTTTGGTTTCAAATCCATTTCAATCTAATTTTCCACTGATTGGCTAACTGCAATCCATTTTCCCCTCAATCTTGGAATCTAGCCTAGAAATATTAATCTTTAAGTCTCATTTTAAGTCAACGTGGGAGTGGACTTATGGCGAGGCATTCTTTGCTTAAAACTCCGTCTGCAAATATTCTATGGCGCTTTTGAATTTGTGCCAAAGGTTTGAGAGTCAGATATTTCGAAATGGTTTTATTAGCCTCAGGATTTAATTCGGCTCACTTTTTAATCAGGGAAATTGTGGTGGAAGAGAAATGAGTTAAGGTTGGAAAGGTCCACATTAAAGGTTGAGAGTGGTTTTGTGGAGGAGAGGTAGAGAAGAGAACATAACGGAAGGATTGGAGATGTTGTTTTAGGTTTAGCCGGTCCGCTCGTTGGACGGCGTAAACTTCTTACGTAGATGTCAAGGTTAATACTTGTTCAGAGCCTGCGATCTCTTTAAATGGTATAATTTTTTTCAGTATTTTGAATTGTTTATTTGAGACCCAGCGATTAGGATTGATGGACATTTCTTTTTTAATAGAATGATTTGTGTCGCTGCTACTCTGCCGCTGCTGTTTTTCTCTATCATATTTTTTGAAAGTTTATCTTCTGCTTTTCTTAATATTAAAAGAGAAAAGTTCGGTAAATATGTATGCCAAAGTTATTAGAATGTAAGAATATACAACCAATCGCAAAATGGTTAGGATACGGTGAACCATCTCTATGTCTATTTTTCACTCGTGTACCCTGCTCCTAAAAATCATCAACTACTCATTCAAAATCTAAGTCATTTATATTATTTTATTTCACGGTTTGATTTAGCCCTATTACTCTGTTCCATTTTCCCAATGTGTATATTTGCTCTCCTGTTGACCTGAACGTATTTGTATATGTGTATTGGTAAATATAGAGGGGAAGAAATACAGATATACATAATCTCCTATTTCTAAGTGATATCATTTTTAATTAGTCACTCATAACGAGGCAGTCCCTGGCTGCTGGATGTCAAACAGCTTTCAGGGCTTTCACAATCTTTCCAATTTCTCTTACTCTAATAAAATCCGTACAGTCCTGGATACTAAAAAACGTCTCATTAACGCACTAATGTCCCATTTAAACTAACCATAAAATTGCATCATTCGATTTTATTTTCATTTATTTGAAGTTTTAGATTGAATGAATGAAATGTCGATCCTCAGTGAGAGTAAATCAGCATAAGATCACGCTAAGTGCTAGCTCCTAAGTATTGGATGAAAGATAGCAGTGGAAAATAGTATATGCAAGATGTTTTGTGCTAGGTTGCAGGATATTCTACCCTCGATAGATTAGTCTGTGTATTAATCAAAGGAATATTATGGTATCCTTTGCGAAGATAACTTGTTAATGACTTACCCAGTCCCACGGACACTAATTGACTTGATTAATTAATTATTTATCCAAATGGAAAAGGATGATGAAAGGAGCAACTGCAGCATGTTATACTCTACTTGTCCACTAGATGTCTCCCTTTTCGACTATTTGCATTGGATCTCCCAGACATTTTCAACTGTCCATGGGTGTTTTTCTCTCTTTATCTATTTTTCTTTTTCTTTATTTGTTTGCTTACTTTCTTTCTTTCATTCTGGATTTACTATTTTTGTTTCTTTGTTTGTTTCTTTTTTTTTCTCTCTCTTTCTCTCTCTAGTCGTTCCTTTCTGTACTCTTTTTTCCTCTTAAAATATAACGAAACCAAGGGAGAGTGGATCTCTGCCAAAAATCTTTAAACAAGTTTCAAAAGTAAATAGTAGAATTTGGAGCGCAAAGTGTGGGGAGGATATATAAGTATTTCTAGTAGCTACTCGTCAGAGAGTAAATCCCAAGGGGAGTGGAATAACTAAAGTAAAGGGAGTCCTCTGAGGACTAAGTTGAAATACGCTTCAAAATTTTGATGAGAACCAAGTTTTTTTCGTATCATTATATTGAAGAATTTCCAATATATTATTAATTACTATAATCGTTTTGTCGTGATTTACGGCTGAGTACGGATGGACGTTTAATTCGTACATGATTAAATCCGTTCCACCTTTCTCTAAGAGTGCTCTAATTTAATTCTTTAACCAAGGAGGTTTCGTATTATGATATATATATATATATATATATATATATATATATATATAAATATCTATTGCTAGTGCTGCGTTCGAGGATCTAATTAAAAATCTCCAACAAAATATACTTTTAATTACATAAAAGAATGAAATATTAGATCTTTAAGTACAATAATTCTATAGGTAGAGGGTATAATAAAATTAACACTACAACTGAGTACTACGAGATGGTTGACGCAAAATTCACTTCTAATATATTCGATGTAATCTCAATTGAAGAGGGTTCTTATGTCATTTGAAATTGAAAGAGTTTGGTTACAACTACCAGTTTGAAATTGTTTTCTTACGAATTCACTTTTCCACTGAAAGGGAAATAACAAATTGAATAAATTTTGTTGTATTCGTTTTACCTTTAACTCAGGGAATGTCGACAGTGGGGTAACCTTGAAAGTGAGCCTTCTCGCTGAGTTAGTTTGGGGCGAGTTTGATTGAAGACGTCCTCGCTGAGGTGAGGCGAGCGTGGTGGGATGAGTCGTGAAAGCAGCTGATGCTTCTCCCGGAGAGGTGGAGTCGGGTGACCATGCTTCTCTCGACGTGAAAATGTAAGTGAGGGGATCTTGGATGAATGGAAGTTATCCCTATTCCTGGGTTACCAATTCTGGCTTCTCAACGATGAGAATTAACCAAGATGTGAATCTCTTCTCGAATGGGAATTCACTTTGGTCTTCCTCAATGGTGAAAAGTATCTCTATGCTTTTTCAGAAAACTAAGATGCGGGATTTTCTCTGGACGAGAATGGTAGGAGAGTTGGTCTCGATATAACTTGTCTGCTTTTCTAAGCGATCAAAGACACAGCCTCGGGAAGATAAGTCCTGCTTGATTCCAACTATCTTCTTTATTCCCTGTTTGTTCAGGGACTCGTCTTCTTCTCCTAATGGCTAGGCGAATTCTCCTTTAAATTTCTCCAGATCTAAATATATACGTCCATTATCCACCGGGGGGAGGAGAGATGAGGGAGTTTAGGAAGGGCGAATCCTCACTAACCCACAGTTTAACCTTTCTCTTAGGGCATAATTTTCATCGCGCTGACAATTAACCCCTTCAGGTTTACGCAGGGGGAAGGTGAGATTTCCTCTATTTGGCGAAAAATAGACATGAACAATCGGAGGAGACAGTGAGCCTGTACATAGATTTTCTGCCGACCAAGCCTTAGGCAGCAAAATTTTCATTCTAAAAGCTCTCACACCCTCCTATGTTTATATTAACGGACCACACCACCAGTCTCGTAAATCACGAAATTTCTTGACCGAAATCCTTTTTTGCGAGCGACTTCAACGGGTCTTGGGGCAGCGGGAAAAGGGGTGGGGGAAGTCTTGGACCATGTGGAATGTAACAGTTGACGCTGTATAAACAAACTAGCGTCAGCTTGTCCTCTGTTATATTAATTTCTCCACGTTTCCTCCCTCCTAATGAAGGTAATGGGGACAAGGGGGGAGAACTCTAGTGCAAACTAACCGACAACACACAAAAAAGAAAACTTAATGAAATTGTATGCACACGCGCGCACATACATAGCCATGTAAAAGTCGGCCTTTAACCTTGCCTCGTGAGGCCTAGAATTGCGAAACACACAACCCTATTTAAACTAAAAAAAAACATCAATTAGAAAAAAAGAAAAATAAACTTACTATTAATCTGCACTTATGCAGGTAATCCTCACACCAAACTAAACACTTAACTCATTAATATATGCAAAAAAAAATAGTCTTAAGACTAACAGGGGTTAAATTAGCCCTCTGTGGGGTTTCGGCTTAAGTTATCAGCTATAGAATTAACGGAGCCTTTTATATAGGTAATGGTAAATTGGTACTCCATTAACAGTAGACTCCATCGCATGAGTCTATCATTCTGGCTTTTGCTTTTACGCAAATATATCAGAGGCCGGTGATCGGATTTGACGTTAAACTCACGACCTATTAAATAGAACCTGAATTTCTGTATGGCCCAAATTATGGCTAGTGTTTCCTGTTCTATAGTTACATAAGCTCTTTTTCGACTCAATTGTTTTCAGCGTGCATAAGCTATGGGGAAAAGGGTACCATCGTGTTCATATTGTACCAGGACCCAACCGATTCCCTCACCACAGGCATCCGTTCGGATCCCAAACTTCTTTGTGGGATTAGGTAGTCGAAGGATGGGTTCTGAAATTAATTTTTCCTTCCACAAGTTAAACTGGGAGATCGCGTTAGGATTCCGCCTCACGGGGTCGGGGGATTTTTTCTTTAAGAGATCATTAATGGGTGCGGCTATCACGGCAAATTGGGGGACAAATCTTCTGTAGAACGACGCAGCACCCAAGAAAGAACGCAACTGCTTCTTTGTCCGTGGTAGAGGCATCTTAGCAATGGCCTCGACCTTTTCCTGTTGAGTGAATAACGATTTTTACCTCTTTCAAATCCCAGATACGAGAATGACTCATAGGCGAAGTGGCATTTAGATGGTCCGACGGTTAATCCGTGCGTTGGGAGCCTATCTAATAATGCTCAGAGTGAGTGTATGTGTCGCTTCTATGTACATGTAGCCACGTACACATTGTCGAAATATAACGACACGTCGCTCAAACTATCCACAATTCGACACATCATCCGAATATAATTGTGCCCAGCCGTGATCAAACCGAATGGCAATCGGGTGAATTGCATCAGGTCTTTATCAGTTGCAAACGTGGTTGGCACCTTAGACGAGTTGGTTAACGAGCTTTCGTGATAGGCCTTGCACAAATCCATTTCGGAAATGTATTTGGCGTCCTCAAACAGGTGTAGGCTGTGTTCAATTAGCGGAATTGGCTTGGCGTAAAAAACAGTAACCGAGTTAAGTTTTCTAAAATCTATATACATTCGAAAAGTATACTCCGGTTTTCGGACCATCAATATCGGCGAGCAATAATTAGGGAACAAAGGCTCGATAATCTCCAACTGTAGCAGATTTTTCACTTCTGTGTTAAAGGCGGATCGAAGAGGAATTGGGAGTGGATAAGGTTTAGATCTAATGGTTTCTTGTGTCTATAATTTGATTTCATGAACAAACTGTTTGGAGCACCCTGGTTTCTCGAGAATTACATCGGTAAATTCTTTCAATAGGGCCAATAATTGTGAATTTCTGAGCGGGCAAAGGTGGGGGTTTAAATCTAACACCCTGGACCGGTCCTCCTAGGAAAAAGGATAATGACGGTAGAGGATATTCGTTATCAGACTCTATGCATAGCGTTTTTACCACCAAAAGAGGTTCACATGGGTTTAAAGCTTCCATAGTTCCTTCTTCATCCAGCTTCACAATATTATAAATACACGCTCTGCGGTGATGCTTCTTGAGCATGTTCATGTGATACATTCTATGGCCTGAGGGAGCTTCAATCAAGTAATCAACGGGGCCACGAGCTTCTATGACAAGGACGGGACCCGACCATTGGGAGAAAAACTTATTTGTTTCTATAGGCAGTAATAACAACACTTCGTTGCCAGGCTTTAATTTTCGCGCTCTTGCTTTTAAGTCGAAATAAGTTCGGTATTTTTCTAGGTTGCACTCCACGTTTGAGTGGGCCAACTCTGCACATTTCTCCAAGCGTTTGCGCAGCTCGATCACATATGCGTAAGAGGATTTAACTTCTATATTTAATTGTGGATGAGTGAAGAGCTCCCTAAGGATGCTCATAGGTTCTCGGACGTTACGTTCGGACACCAATTCGAAGGGGGCGAAACCCAGAGCGAAGAGGGCGACTGGTCGGTACCGATGCCATTCTCGAGGCTGAGACTGGCAGAGCTTTCTTAACACTGCCTTTATGGTACCATGTAATTTATCACACATCCCATTTGCAGAAGGGTGTGAAAAGGGGTCGTAAAGAGGGGTTTGATAAGGAATAACTTGCCTACGTATTCCATCAGTTCTGACGTGAACTAACGGCGTCGATCTGAAAGATTTCTTTACGGATGCCGACTCGGGAAAAAATGGAAATGAGGGCCTATGCACAGGAAATACTGTCAATTTTCCTGAGGGCAACTGCGTTGGTGAAACGAGTGGTGCAGTCTATCAAAGTAAGGGTATAAGAGTGCCCTTCACTAGATTGGGGATGGATGGGCCCAACCAAGAGTGTTCGGAAATGATGGGAGTTTTCTGCAGGGGAACCGACGGTACTCGGCCTTTCGCGGTGGTCTTCTGGCTCAGTTCGCATGAACGGCAGTATACGGCGATCTCTTTAGCGACGCCGGGCCAAAAGTTTAAAAATTTGTAGAGAGGTTTTATTGTGACTAAAATGTCCAGACAATATAAGCCATCATGTGCTATTTTTAATAGCACGGGGAGGTTACTTGAGCTGTCGTCCAGAATAGCAGTGAATTCTCTACCACGTATCTTATTTGTTTGTTCCCACGATCAGATTCTATTAAGTTCATCGCTGCCTTCTCCCACGGGGCTTGGGGAGCCGGACAGTCCTTCTGAGCGGCAGCGAAGGCTTAGTAATTAAGCTCTTCGTATTTTGGATTCTCAAGAGGAGATAAAGGGGTCGGGGCTTCACTGACACTGGATGTGGCATTTGACTACGGGGAACTTGTTTGATCTACCCAGGATGACTTGGAAAACCGCGAACCTCTTCTGTTGGGGGCTGACTGGGGGAAGGAATTTATCTGATACGACGATACAGATGTACTCCGTATTGCGTACCAATGTTGAGGCTTGGCAACCATTTACTGACCTAGTCTGGAACTTTAGTTCTCCGTGAGAACTCTTGTTGAACAAAAAGTTCACCTGTTGGTCAGGGGAATTCGATGCGGACGAAGGATGCGCTTAAGATGGAGGTTGTTCTTGGGGGAGAGATGCGGTGATATTGTGCACTTGTTGACTCAAAGACGAACTAAGCCTCGAATTTGGGGAGCAATGGAAGCTAATGTGACCTGGGGTGCCACAATTAAAACACCTAACGGGGTTTCTTGGGTATGAAGATAACGTGGGGGTTAGATTACTTAGGGACTTAATTTCTCTCTGATGTTTAGATACAATGAATTTGGGATGGAGAGTCTGGAGGTCTTGACAAATTTAAGAGGATTCTTTTGCTCGGGTTTCAAAGGATACCTACCTTTCTTTGGAGAAGATGGATGGCTAATTTTAGCCTCTCGCGGATATAGTTTGTGATTGGAAACATGTAGATCCGCTTTCTCTATGCACACATTGAACGTAGCGGGTCGCCTGTCCTGGACGAATGCTCGTATCTCTGGGGGCAGGGTACACAATAATAGGTCTTTAAGAATGAAATCGACGAAAGAGTCGAACTCATTCCCCGCTTGTGCTGAATCCAGCCAGAATTGGGGATGTCTCCGAAGGATAAACCAAATTGACGGTATGTTTGAATTTCATTCTATAATCCTCGGGATTTAGATTAATGACGGTTAGTAGCTCGAACTCAAGGGTAGAATAATCCATAGATGCCTGAGATGGTAGCGAGAGGAATATATCACGGAGATGGCTGTTAAGCAGAGGCAGTAATCTGTGTTTCTCTCTGTTTTTTATGCCCAATGTTTCACCTCAAAGATTTTCTCGAAATGTGTCAGGTACGAACACAGGTCTTCGTTATCTTTATATGCTATTAGTTCCATCGTAGTTACTCGCGTAGCTCTAGGCCGGGATCCAAAGGAATTGACTTCCACCTGATTCTGGCTCAATGACCTTTCATGTGTGCGTATTCGTTCTCTCTCTTCTGCTTGCACCTGTATTCTTCTTTCTTTTGCTTCTCTTTCCGCTTGCCCCTGTTCTCTTTCAATCTGTATTCTTGTTTCTTCTGCTTCTATTTTCATCTGTATTCTTCTTCTTCTTCTTCTGCTTCTATTTCCGCTTGCGCCTGTTCTCTCTTTTCCTCTCTTTCCGTCCTTTGTTGTTTCTGGACGTAGGCAATTATTACTTTGCCTGCTAGTCCAAGAATTTGGCGTTGTTGGTAGAAACTTTCGAAAGACGACATTTTACCTATGTCCGTCAACAACCCACCGATATACGCTAATGGTACCTATACGACCACGAAACAAGTAGCGCTCTGCCTAACCTAACCTTACCACCCACACTTTCTGTTAATTGGAATACCACTACCCCCAAAAAAACTTATTAACACCATTAACGGGCTAACCACAATCAATTAAAAAAAATTATAGACTGACTTTATCCTCTTATTATGTTCAATTTACCTCGAACGCTTAGACACAAATTTGTTACTAATCAAGGAGATGCACCACAATCAACTACTATTGAGTTCTTCTAAGTACCCCACACCTGACACCAAAATTATGTCGGGGTTTACGGCCGAGTACGGATGTACGTTTGATTCGTACATGAGTAAATCCGTTCCACCTATCTCTAAGAGTGCTCTAATTTAATTCTTTAAACAGGGAAGTTTCGTATTATGATATATATATATATATATATATATATATATATATATATATATATATATATATATATATATATATATATATGCATTCTTTATATCATGTTTTATTAAAAGCGACCGCTAGTTTCAAATTAATCATTTTTTTATCAAACTTCTCGATTTGTCTTATATTCGCCTTTAACCTCTGGATAAGCGTACCAAAGTTCATCGAGGACTGATGCTTGTTATTTTGCCAAAGGTAGAAATAAATTAATGTAATTTAGCACTTTATTTAATTTACCTGACGTGTTTCGATACATCGAGTATCATGTTCAGAGATACAATGGGGAATTATTGCAAAGTATTCAGTTTATATGTTACCAAATGTATTAACGAAATTATGAACGTAGCTATACACTTATAGGTAGGTTGGATTCAGGTGATGAGAGGGCAGAGAAGTAGGTAGCCAGAGAGTGGGAGGGAATTAAGCTGCTTGCCAGAGGGGATTAGAGGCTATGGGCCGCTCTGAGTACACCTTTGCATCTGTTAGCTTTTCTTGCATTGGGCAGGATTTCATTGGAGTTAGACTGTATGTTTAAATTCGGTAGCTTCTCTTGGATACACATATATAGCTTCAAGGATATAAGGAAACGAGATATAAGGAAAAGTGTTTTATTATTTTTCAATATAACTACCCTCAACTTCGATGCACTTGCGCCACTTGTCCCTGAGGCTTCGAATTCCCGACAACCAGAAATCTCCCGACTGCTGTCCAATCCACTCCTGAACGGCGAGCTCGACATCTTCATCGTCCCCAAACCGGCGTCCACGCAGTGCAGCCTCGAGCTGGCGGAATAATAAGTAGTCACTAGGGGCCAGATCTGGACTGTAGGGGTGATGGTTTAGCTCCTCAAGTCCGCACACGCGCAGGGCAGCTTGTGCAACTCTGGCCTTGTTGACTTTGACGATGTTGAAGTCGATAATGCGGCGTGAAGTTTCTAGGGACCCACTGGGCAAAGACCTTGGTCATGGCCAAATTGTCGTGGATGATGTTGATAACACTTCCATGTGATATTCTAAGTTCTCGCTCGATTTCCTCGACCTTCACCCGTCGATTTGCGAGGATCATCCTCCCCACACGGGCTGGGCCACATTTCCCTCGTTGTTTACGTCTGATGGGCGTCGTGGACGGGAATCATCTTTAAGGAACTCATGACCATGGTGGAACTCCCTATTCCAGCGAGCAATGGTGGCATAGGAAGAAGCGGTGTCGGTGTACACTGCAACCATGCGTTCATGGATCTCTTTGGCATTCTTGCCTTCCTTGGTGAAAAATATGATCACTGCGCGATGCTCAACCATCTCCATTGTGGAAAAATTTTTGACTGACGATCTGTCATCAGCTACTGCTTCTTAAATAGACGAGGCAGGAGTGTGCGGCTGCAAGTCCTGACTTGTCATTACTGGTTCTGACACCCCCACAAACAGCCATCCCCCTTTCTCTGTTTTGCCCTACCGATTCGCAAAACCTATTGACCGCCCCTGGTAAGAGGGTCTAATAAAAATTAACACTACAACTGAGTAATACGAGATGGTTCACGGAAAATTCACTTCTAATACACGCGATATAAACTCAATTTAGGAGAGTTCTTAAGTCATTTGAAATTGAAATAGTTTGGTTACAACTACCAGCTTGAAATGGTTTTGTTACTAATACACTTTCGCACGGAATGGGAAATAACAAAATGAATAAATTTTTTTGTATCCGTTTTACCTTTAACTCGGGGAGTATCGACAGTGGGTGACATTCATAGGGAGCCTCGTCACTGAGTTGGTTTTTTTGCGAGTTTGACTCAAGTCGTCCTTACTGAGGTGAGGCGAGCGTAATGGGATGAGTCGTGAAAACAACTAATGCTTCTCCTGGGGAGGTGGAGTCGGGTGACGATGCTTCTCTCGACTTAAAAATGTAAGTGAGGGGATCTTGGATGAATGGAAGTTATCCCGATCCCTGTGTTACCAATTCTGGCTTCTCGAAGATGAGACTTAACCAAAGTGTGAATCTTCTTTCGAATGTGAGCTCACTTTGGTCTTGCTCAAGGTTGAGGGGTATCTCTGCTTTTTCAGCAAAGTGAGATGCGGGATTTTTTCTGAACGAGAATGGTAGGTGAGTTGGTCTCGAGTCAACTGCTCTGCGCTTCTAAGTGATCAAAGGAACAGTTTTGGTAGGATAATTCCCGCTTGGTTCCAACTATCTTCTTTATTTTTCTGTTTTATTAGGGACTCGTTTTCTTCTCTCGATGGCTACACGGATTCTTCTTAAATTTCTCAAGATCGAACACTATATAAGTCGATTATCCCATCGGTGGGGGGGAGACAAGGGAGTTTAGGAGGGACGAACCCTCACTAGCCCACATGTCGTGGTATGACATTACATTATATCAATACCATATTATATCTATGGGGGAGGGACCAATAACTCAAAAGTGAACCGACAAGGGAGGAAACGCCGGGAGTTTCAACGTGCGGAACAAGAGTGCAACAAGGTCAGGTAAAATTTGGGCAAGGGCAAAGCTAAAGGTTATTTAAGGAGGCATGTAAAATATAATTTTATTTACATAAAATAAGAGAATTAATGGGAAAAGTTACATCTGTAAACGAAGAGAGAACGAAGAGAAAACGAGGAGGGCTTCGACCGGAGTTGATGAGTGGAGTCGGAAAAATCACTTGGTGGCGATCGTCAAATGGAATTACCTCACTAGCTTGGGCTAATTCCAACACACAAAAAAGTTCAGCCGTCACTTTGCTTTGTTGTTAGCACCTGACTTGGAACTAAGGGAATCTTCTTGGGTCCGGGCAAGACTCCTCAACTCTGTGTGTTTCACATAGAAGACGAGCCCTATATATCCGAGGCTTCCCCCGCAGGGGTGGGGGAAACAGCGCTACTCTCTAATGGCCTCGAATCTTAACGTCGAGGTGATTCTAACCCTCGAAAAGGTGGTCCGAGGTGGACGCGGTTCGAGACTACCGATTGTGGAGGGGGGGAGGGGGGAAAGCTTACAAATTTAAGCCTAACCAAATTCTAGAACCTTCTCCAGCGCATGGACCTCACTTCCGTGCTGGAAAGAAATTCCACGTCGAATTCCCCTACATCACAGTTAAGTCCCTCTCTTAGGGCATAAATTTTCAACGCTGTGATACTTAGCCCCTTCAGGTTTACGCACGGGGAAATTAAGATTTCGTCTATTTGGCGCAAATTTTACATAAACAATCGGAGGGGACAGTGAGCCTGTACATAGATTTTCTGCCGACCAAGCCTTAGGCCGCAAGATTTCCATTCGAAAAAGCTATCACACCCTCCTATGTTTATATTAACGGACTACACCTCCAGTCTCGTAAATTACGAAATGTGCTGACCGAAATCCTTTTTTGCGAGCGACTTCGAACGGTCTTGGAGCCACGGGAAATGGGGGGGAGGAGAAAAGTCTTGGACCATGAGGAACGTAAGGTGTTGAAGCTGTATAAACAAACTAGCGTCAGCTAATCCTCGTTATATTCATTCCTTCACAGGCTTTAAAAAATAATTATCGCCTTTTAATTCTAATTTTACGATTTATTGATGGAAAATTAGTCTCCTGATGTATTTAAATTAGGTTTCCTCTCAAAAGGAATGGTAATCATATCGGATTATTTACAATTTACTAATCTATTTTGATTTAAATACAGGTAAAGTTCTTAACAAACTAATTTAAATTTTAATTAACATAAGTTTTAGCGAAACAGGATTTTTTTTTTAATTATTAGCATTTATTCAGCCTCATTATTCATTGGGGGGTAGGAAATAAGAATTCTCAGTTTGACGAGGTATCAATTATAATTGATACCTCGTCTCCGTCAATCGATGTTACGGAGACGGCGAACTGGAATACTCCGTTTTCTATCAAATTACACAATGCATGGATTTCATCAGATTAGAGCAGTTCACCTTTAAATTCTACTTCAGGTTAACAATTTAAGAGGAAAGAACAAAGACCGTAAATTTCGCTAATATATATATATATATATATATATATATATATATATATATATATATATATATATATATATATATATATATATATATATATATATATATATATATATATATATATATATATATATTTATATATTTTAAATACTAAGTGGGTTTACAAAGCTTTGACGCACACGTCAGATCAGATCCACTAACAAAAACATGGAACCACCAATGATTTCAGACTGTGCAACATTAGTAAAAATTAACCTTGAAATAATGTAATCTACTATTAGGTTATCAACAACTTAATCTTTTTTAAAGAAATTAAAAAAAATAATATTAAAAAATTAAATATTAAATGCATTTAGTTAGCAAATTAGTGTCTATCATTATTAACAATACTCCTCATATTTCCCCTCGAAGAATCCATTCAGTTTTACTGATTAATATGATTTAATATCTTTTACCCCACCTTTTCATATCAAATTAAACTTTACCATTTAGGTAATGGTGTAATGACTTAAATAAATAACAATCAAATATTGCAATGCCGGTAAATATGTAGGATTTGTAAGAACTTCCCAACCTCACAAGAAGCAAATATCTATGACACAAACTCTGAAAGTCTCTGCTGATCGCAATTCTCCCCCCACCCCCTAATAGTTTTGCAGTATTTTATAGAATATTTCACAAAAATGGCAGTATTAAACGTCGCTTGAAAGTACTAGGAAGATAAATCAGGTACAAGTGAACATGATTTCATTTGAAAACGTACATAGTGTGACTGTAACAGCTTTATTCAACTGAGTGAGAAGATAATGAGTGGAATAGCGCAAAATCTATAGAGAAAACTTTGAATAGATAAAACAACAAACATATTCGTTCTCTGATAAAAAAATGTTCTAACGCCTAAAAGAACAAAAACGATCGTGTTCGCTCGCCAAATCTAAAACTCAATTGGTATCGAACCATCTCGACTCTTGTGATACAGAACTCACGGTTCGGAATGTATAATGGGCTCCTGTAGCTGAAAAATCTCAAAATAAAATAATTTTTAGCATTCATAGTGTGCAATTTTATACAAAACACTAAATTGAGGCCAAGTCTAAAAGGTTACTTGGAATAAGGAAAAATACAAATGACTCTATTCAATATGGCACCTTTTCTCACACTGCCCAGGAAGATCTACCATAGTTCCAAGCTCAGACTACAAACTTTATCGAATTAGAGAAATGAATACCTACTAGTCCTGATTTTAATCATATTGACTTTTTTCCATGTTCAGCATTAGAAAATTAAGTCTTACATGGTGAAATAATGAAAGCGTACTTTATCTACGAGAGCAAATGATGGCTGCTTGGGAAAGTCTACCACAAGAGACAATTGCTAAGGTTCTATCTAAGTGGATAGCCCTGGGGGAATCCCATCCAGAGATCATATTGAATCCTTCATTCCTATTTTTGTTTCCAGTTTATAGTTGCAATAGTCAAGATATTAAAATTAATAAAATAATGATACTTTTTTAGACCACTCTCTGTATTGGAAACATTAAAGTTTATGTCAAGGTCTTAGAAAAAATACTTTCCCAAATTTGGAGAAAAGATTATGCGAATATTTGAAATGATCAAATTTAATATGACAGCTGTCAGTTCGTAGATCAAACATGATTTCCTCTCCTTTGTCCTATGAATTCCCTTGCGAAGCGTACCTCAAAAGCTTGTTTATTCGGAAGATGTTGTCTTCCGCGTAGCCGAGTGGTTTAAGGGACGGTTTAATTGAGATCAAAGCGGTTGCTCGCTGCCTCAGTGCACACGGTTCGAATCCCACCCCTGTACGGAATTTTTGCGAATTATGAGGTAACATTTCTGAAGAAAAATTATAATATTTTTCTGTTTCTTGCGGTTTGCTGGATTCACTCTTGTTGTTAAATTGATGGCAGAATGAAAGAAACAATCGGGTAAACTTCTTTCATAATTCAGTGGAACCTGACATCGATTGTATTATTAAACTTTCTTTATAATCGCCCCTTACACGAATATTAAATCTAAGGGGTAGTTTGGTTGTAACGGTACGCCTACTTTTCCGCGTTGGCTATAAGGTTCACGCAAGCTCGTCCTACCGATCGTTTGAGTAGTTTTTGAGGGCACAAGGATAACTGGTTTGTAGGCCCTAAGCGTTCCTAGCACCCCAGAACAAAAAGGATTAAATTGTTGTTGTACTACAGCTTGTCTACTCTCTACAATTCTATCTGATTCCCATCTCGTCGTGATCTACAGTTAAACGTCGGGCACTACCAACGCGTTGGTACAGGCTGCCAGCCATAGCAAATGCGAGCGAGATTGAAGAAAGAAAGAGAAATATTTTAACAGAGTCAAAAATACCTCGTAAGAGTGAGTCACAAATACTTGGTAACAGTTAGTAATAAATACCTGGTAAATGTGGGTCTGAAATACCTGGTAACAGTGAGTCCAAAATCCCTTAATCTGCGATATAAACACTAATTAATCATATGCCTAGACGAGTTGTTGGTCCAAAAACAGATAAGTAAAACTTAACTAAACAATAAAGTAATTTAAATTACTCATTAAATGTATTTCATACTCTTAAAAACTAGATAAATTTGTTATGGCCCAAATCTGAGATTTTTATCTGTCTATACCATCTACTTTTGATTAAATCACCTACAAGGAAATTAAAATGAGGATTACGAGCGCTTTCCTCTTTATTGAAGTTTCCTTCGTTAATAAAACGAAACCTTTCGGAATTATCTTTTCCATTTGGTTGTCGGAAGTTGTCTGAGTTTCACTTTTAAGAACTTGTAGGCTCATTTAGAAATTAAATATATTCCTTTATTTAATTTCTTTTTATTTATCTTTTATCTAATTTATTCTCTCTTTTCGTTACCTCTTCCACCTGCTTTTTAAGTTACCGACCAACAATCGAAGGATGTTTTCGGACTGGTTTTGGTCCATATAAATGTTAAAACATTTTTTAAAACTAATCAAGAATGGCAGATTGGATAAAGCACCTCGTCCCTCTGCATTAAATCCGCACACTAAGTTGGTGGTGCTCTATCTAGCCATGCTCATTCTTCTAGCTTCCTTAGGATATAGACATAGATATAGTTGTCAAGTTTTACAATTACTATTTACCCTCATGGATGTGGGTTAGGGGAAATAGGAAACGTGTATTTCAACGAAGGAAGGAAAGAATCAAGACAAGTGACTTAATATAGAAGGGAAGGAAGAGACATGGAAATCCGTCACAGATTCCCCTAATTCCACACATTTTCGCCTGGGTTCGAATCCTTTGAACTCGCTAATAGTTCGATTGATCCCTTTTTCATGGCTCAATCCTCAATAACAGATTCTCTTAGCCAATTATCCTATTAATACTCCATTGAGGCACCCTTGAGTCTGTGATGCTGGCACAAAATTCTCCTCTCCTGTTAATTTGGTTGACAATGAGGAGGTTAGTCAGCCATCTTTATCTTTATCTTGATAAAGATGGCTGACCACTTACCAAATTCATTTATGGTCAACAAAGTTGAACTTACATGGCATTTTTTCCTTATTATTTACAGACATTTGACATACACTGTATATTATTTCGATAGGACTTATCACCCTCTTTCAACCCTTGTTGGAACAGGTTTCGCTTCCCTAGTGGTGACAACATTGGATTTCTAAAGTCGGCGCAGGGTTTCAACCAGCCGAGCCTGGGCACAAAACATTAAGCAGCCTCACGAGCAAGCCGCCCATTAGGTGGATACACTGATTCCCACAACACGGTTATCATTTCCCTTCCCAGCTTCCCAGCGCAAAATATCCCACTCTCTTATCTGTTCCGGAACTCTGCCGATTGAGCATAAATATCACCAAGTAGGGCATTTATATCCCCATGCCCATGGCGTGAAATGCGTGCCCCACCTCCCTGGGTAATACTTGGTTCCAGAATCTTTGGTTGGTGGCAAAATAACAATGTCAGTGGGAAACTTCCTCCCCCTAACCCACCCCTCTCCCCAACCCCAAATAAAATGAAGCGCGAACCTTGGTACTTTCGGGCTCACCAGGCATTCTCATTGTGATCTTTATGCGCATTTGATTATCCATTCGTGGGATCTCCTCCACGATATGAGGGACGAAAGGTCCTACCTACCAACCTTAGTTGAAAAAAATTGAAACTAGTAGTTCGGATACCAGTGGAGTAGTTTTGAAATGAAAACATGAAGAAAGAGTGACTTGGAATTTCACCTTGTTAAAAAAGGTAAGTAAGTTGTGGGTTGTTTTAAAAAATTATCCTATATATCCAGCTTAAGGAAATTTAATACTAAATAAGTGAATGACATGATTAACAAAGATAGAGTTTAAGATTGCATCAAATAAAAATTTGCATGTTGCAAGGAACAAAGTAAATAATGCATTGAATAAAAATTGATCACAAACAACTTTCCACTATGCAGTCAAGAACTGAGACTGAAATCGAGGGAATGTAACACTGAAGTTAGGAGCACCTAGAAAAAGCGTTCTCGCAATCAGGGAATTCTCTCGTTATTTGTCTCCTGGGTCTGAAATCATTTCTTTATGTATATCCAACCGAAACTTGAGCAGGTGAGTGTAAGTGGACTTCAACAAGAAAGAAGTGACACCATAGATGGTTGTGACGTTTGCATTCTTTAATCCAAGACCGCCATCCAATTAATCCCTGACGACCAAAGTAGAGGGTTCTAGATCAAGGACCATAAATTTGCTTTATTACCTCGCTTATCCTGGTTATTTTATATGGGCGTGTATGAACTGTCGCAAACGATTTCTGAACCTCGAATAATAAAAACTCCTCCCCCCCATTAAAAGCCTTTGCACATAGATAGCCATTAGGCTTTTGTAGGGTGACATATTTTTGGGTTATTTTCTCCCGAAGGCGTTCCCGTCTGTTTCCATAGCAAAGTTATTTTGACTTCCAAACTTATAGCATTAACGTCCGGGTGGTCAGTTCCGGCCGGCTCTTATCTTAACCTGGGGGGAGAGAAGGTCCTTTGAGGTGAGGTTGAAAATGGGGTATGTGTTTCTTTAAGGGATCATGTGTGGTTAAGTACGTGTGGCAAGTGTGTGCTAAGATGATGATGCAAATGCATTATTTTATCGTGGTAGGTATGTGTGCGTGTGTGTAAGACTAATGTGAGCTATTAGATAGTGTTTCGTTCTTTGCGCTGCAATAATAATAATCTTCGATCCCGCCATATATGTAAATGCCCTATCTTTTTGTCTTGCACAACAGGATTCCTACTAATTGCATGTACATTTCGTGTAGGTCTATTCCATAGAGGACAAAATGCATATCCATTGAATAGAGGTACATGTATGTCCATTGCATAGAGGAAAACATGCATGTCCATTGTGTAGAGGACAACATGCATGTCCATTGCATATAGGACAACAAGCATGTCCTTTGCGTAGAAAAAAACATGCATGTCTATTGCGTAAAGGGAAACATACATGTCCATTGCATAGAGAACAACATGCATGCCCATAGCGTAGAAGAAAAGATGCATATTCATTGCATAAAGGACAAAATGCATTTCCATTGACTATAGGACAACAAGCAGGTCTATTCTGCAGATGACAACATGCGTGTCTATTAAATAGAAGAAAACGTGCATTTCCATTGTGTAGAGCTTAAATTCATGTCGATTGCGAATAGAACAGCATAAATGCCCATATCATAGAGGACAACATGCATGTCCATTGCGTAAAGGACAACTTGCATGTTCATTGCAAAGAGAACAAAATGCATGTCCATTACATATATGACAACAAGCCTGACCTTTGCGTAGAGGAAACATTCATGTCTATTGCGTAAAGGAAAACATGCATGTTCATTGCATAGAGAACAAAATGCATGTCCATTACGTAGCTGACAACATGAATGTCGATTGCGTAGAGGAAAACATGCATGTCTATTCCTTAGAGGACACCAAATGCATCACCATTGCGTAGAAGACACCATGCATGTCCATTGCGTAGTGGACAACATGCATGTCCATTACGTAGATGACAACATGAATGTCGATTGCGTAGAGGACAACATGCACGTCTATTCGGTAGAGGACAACATGCATGCCCATTATGTTCAGGACAACATATATATCCATTGCGTAGAGGACAACATGCATGTCTATTTCTTAGAGGAAAACATGCATGTCCATTATGTAGATGACAGCATGTATGTCCATTGTGTAGAGGACAACATGCATGACTATTCCGTAAAGGACAACATGCACGACTATTCCGTAGAGGAAAACATGTATATCTATTACATAGAAAAAAACATGCATTTCCATTGTGTAAAACTTAAAATGCATGTCCATTGCGAAGAGAACAACATGTCTGTCCTAGCATAGAGGAAAACACGCATGTCTATTGTGTGAGGACAAAATGCATGTCCATTGCGTAAAGGACAACATGTATCTCCATTGCGTAGAGAACAACATGCATGTCCATTGCGTTGCGTAAAGGACAGCATGTATCTCCATTGTGTAGATAAATACATGCATGTCCATTGCGTAGAGGACAACATGCATGTCCATTACCTAATGAACAATATTGATTTACATTGCGTAGAGGACAACATGCATGTCCATTACTTAGACAACAACATGGATGTCTAGTGCGTAGAGGACAATATGCATGTCCATTGCGTATAGGACAGCATGCATGTCCATTGCGTAGATGACAAAATGAACAACTTCTGCTTTGTAAATAGACGTTGAACTCAATCCCATATCATTCGGCTTCAGGGATTTAAATTAGAATTTACATCTTCTGCGTTGTCTGTATATGTAAATATTAATAGACGAATGTAAGGCTGGGGAGTGTTTCGCCATACCCTCCTCACTTCCTTCACAAGAACTCACATCGGATAATGAAATGCCCATAAAATTAGAATGACAATCGCGGTCAAGACCGAAGATACCAGGAGCCGGTCCTCTTTTGGAAGGGTGTCGGATATTATTGCGTTTGCCACCAACCAACAAGAGGAGGTGAATATGATTACAACATAGTTGATATTAGTACACTATCGTCATGGTTCAGGAGCAAAAAAGAGCGTGGGTATGTTGTGTGTGGAAGACCGGAAATGATAGCGGTTTTGTGGTTGGCTACGTTCGTGTGGAGCTCTCTAATCACGCGTGGGTAAGTACAGCGTATATAACAATGGCTGGCCAGATCGTAACATCGCTGAAAAGGTTGGTTGATGTCCGCGCTCGCTCGAAGTTGGTACGGGCCTCGACGCCGAAAGGTCAACGCCGTATCCAGTCGTCAAGCGAGATCTCCAAAAGCTCCGTCCTGGTAATTACTTTAAAAGATAAAGGTTAGTCGCCACACGAGACCTGAAGCTGGTTGCAGTAATAAAGATAGGAAATGGGATAGCACTAATGAGTCTTAAGGAAATTAATGGTGCGTGGGAGGAGTTCATAATTATTAGATATTATATCATTTTGTTGTTTGAAAAGAGGTTGAACATATTTGGATAAATCCGCCTAAAAATTTAAATGAAATAAAAAATAATGATTCACAATCACATTATTATTATATAAATGCAATGTCCCGCAGGAAAAAGGAAAAGATTTTTCCGAGTACTTTCGAACTTTATTCAGTTCCTTACCCTTGATAAGGAACTGAATAAAGTTCGAAAGTACTCGGAAATACCTTTTCCTTTTTCTTGCGGGGCATTGCGTTCATTGATAACCTCACGTACTACTTTGTGAGTTATTCATTTTATTATTATATAAATATTAATAGTATTGACTTCTTGAGTGTCGTATATCAGAAACATTCTTAACAAAAGGGTTACACATTAATGTTATTATATTATTATATAAGTTTATTTTAGTGCTTTTCTTAGTTAATGTTTTACACCGAGAAAATTATAGCTTACTAACTTTCAAGATAGCTGAAGATCATTTTCGCCAACTTCCAAACAGACGCAATCGTTTCAAAAACTATCCTTGTTTCACAAAGCTTTCTCAACTGGGTAATTAATTCACTTCCATATACAAACGTATACCAGCTTAGACCCAAATATTTCTGCCTTCACACATAAGAATGTGCACATATCTGACACATACACACGCTCGCATAGCTTAAACGGATGGAGTCAGTTAGATGCTCCTATTAATGATACAAAAGAATCGTCTATATTTTTTTTAATCCTATCTTATTCACGAAGAACTGAGCCAAAGAAATCTTTTATGCTTTTTAATTAAGATTTTGGGAATTTAGAAAAACTTTGAACACTCCATTTTTTTCGAAAAAAAAAAAAAAATCCTCTGAAAGTTAACTATTCAGACATTTTTGAGTTAGAGACAATAAATTTAGGGACCCCATTTGGAAGAGAAAAAAGGGGAACCGGAATTTGATTATTCATAGAAAATTGTAAATAGTATAAATAAAAATAAGTTGGTCGGTTGTCATTGTTATTTTAATTAAAATAAGGAATTGTGTAATTTTTAATTGGACGATTTGTTAAAAAATGATTTTTGCGTTCGTATTCTCTACCTGGGGCAAAATTGGGGGTTTAAGGATCTTGAAGGGTACGCAACTCTCTTGCTATCTGTTATTAAATACATTTAGGTTGAAATTTCAATTTGATCTTGTATACACTTGTATCTATAAGAGAAAGCGGAATGTAGAGAGAAACTAACCTTACTAGAGACCCTGTGTAAGCGTGTGGTTGAGTTGATGTGTGTATGCCAGCTAAAAACACTCTCCATGTATACTTTCCTACTATTTATGCTCTACCTCATTCCCATCTCATTTGTACCATGCAAATTAATTTAAGAGGGTTTTGGATTCCAAATAACGACTCATTAACCGCTTTAAATTCCCATATAGCAGCCTATTTCTAGGGTTTACATCGCTTCGCGATCAATTTTAAACCTTCAAATATTCCTCGTTTGTTCACTTTCCTCACCAACTCAATCTTTCTTTTTCTTTCCCAATTATGCTTTTCTTTCTCTGCTATTTTTTTCGCTTTCTTTCAACATTGTTAGAGTCCAGCATTCCTTCTTTTTTAGAAAGCGCCATACTCGTTCTAAACACAGGCCCCACCCCCACAAGTAGCGCTGATAAAAACGGTCAGAAAAATATGTAGAATAATAAAATACGGATTGAGATTAATTATTGCTTGGCTAATTTTTCGTCTGCGTTAATCGTGGAAAATGGGCGATTTTATTTAATGATTATGATTGATTATCACGTCCGATTTTAGTTCATTTAACTTCGCATTTTGGCGAAAACATTTGGTTATGCCTTGACGGTAGAGGATAAGGGCGAGAATGGGGAATCATTGGTGGAGGGGATTCTTAGCGGAAGGTGTAAAAGGTTTGGGAGAGGAGGGAACTGACAGGAGGAGGAAGATTTGGGTAATGTACTTTTGGGTTAGAAAAAAGAGGGGACTAAAATGTGACTGAAATAAATCAAGGGACTCTATTTGTTCTTGGAATAATACTGAATATGCTCGCGTTTGTACGCATTTTTGCGTGTGCACATATCTATGTATATGTTTTATTATGTAGGAAACCAGGTAATTCTATCACGGCTCGGGAATAAACCGTTAAAGATATGAACTGGTTATGTAAGAATTATATAATTACCCTAGCCAAAGGAGCACGCTTATGTACCTAATATTAGCGCACGCATCTCTCCTTATCCAACTTCGCGTTGTTCATCGAAGGTACACATTTTAATTACTATTTCCTAGTTAAAAATAAGCGTTATTGTATGATTTAAAGATAGAAAGGGCTGCATATATTGATGCAGTGCAAAAGGCAACCGTAGATTAAACCGTCATAGCGGGTAAAACAAAAAGTAAATTAATCCGTTATCACATATTTAAATTGTATGTACGGAAGTGATAGATATAGGAGGGGCGGTCAATAAGTTGTGCAATTCGGATATAAGGAAACGAGATATGAGGAAAAGTGTTTTATTATTTTTCAAAATAACTACCCTCGACTTCAATGCACTTGCGCCACTTGTCCCTGAGGCTTCGAATTCCCGACAACCAGAAATCTCCCAACTGCTCTTCAATCCACTCCTAAGCGGCGAGCTCGACATCTTCATGGTCCCCAAACTGGCGTCCACGCAGTGCAGCCTTGAGCCGGCGGAATAAAAAGTAGTCGCTAGGGGCCAGATCTGGACTGTAAAAGGGGTGGTTGAGCTCCTCGAATCTGCACTCGCGCAGGGCAGCTTGCGCAACTCTGGCCTTGTGGACTTTGACGACGTTGAAGTCGATCATGGGGCGTGAGTTTCTAGGGACCCCACGGGCAGAGACCTTAGTCATGACCAAATTGTCGTAGATGGTGTTGATAACACTTCCATGTGATATTCCACGTTCTCGCTCGATTTCTTCGACCTTCACCCGTCGATTTTCGAGGATCATCCTCTCCATTCCGGCCACATTGTCCTCGTAGTCACGTCTGACGGGCGTCCTGGACAGAGCTCATCTTCAAGGGACTCACGACCATGGCGGAACTCCCTATTCCAGCGAGCAATGGTTGCATAGGAAGGGGCGGTGTCGGTGTACACTGCAACCATATGTTCATGGATCTCTTTTGCATTCTTGCCTTTCTTGTTCCAAAAATTTGATCACTGCGCGGTGCTCAACCTTCTCCATTGTTGAAAGATTTGTGACTGAAGATCTGTGATCAGCTACTGCTTCTTAAGTCGACGAGGTGGCAAATCCATATATGAACATCGCGACACAAAAGGACGTGTCGTCTGGGTATAGGATATCATCATGGATATTAACAAGACCTGAGAAGGCCAGGAATGAGTAAAAAACGACCGCTAAAAATTCAGCCAGGGAATTTTGTCTGTTGGTTTCGCAAAATGGTAAAAGCTCCCAATAAGAGAAAAATATCTGCGTCCTCCCAATGTCGTTGAATATCTCTTTTGCGATGGTGAGGAGTCTGTGCTTTAGCAAGGGTAAGCGCGTACTTTTCGATCTTTCCTGTTAGGCTTTCCTTTAGTTTTTTTATGTAGCTTGAGGGGAGTACATCAATTCCCTACCTAAGTAACTGAATAAGCCTTCACCGCGAATAGCGAAAGGGAAAACTCTTGGATCCGATGTTACTGTTTTTCAACTTGTAGTACGCCTGAGGTCATGCGCACACCGGAATGCGCTCTAATGGAGCCCTTTCCCTAGATGGGCAATCTTCCCGTTATCTTTCCGGAGAAAACATGGGAAAACACAATCTTCGATTTTAGAAGGTTCTTGTCCTGACTCACTTACCAAGAAGTTAAAAGTTCATAAAGTGATTACATATGTGGATAACATGTTTCATCCTTTCCACGTGTATTTCTTGGTACAATTTATGACATATCACCCATCGTTTCCCTATGTAACCTTCTTTATATGACCTTTTCTATATTTATTTTATCAGATTTTACTCACGGCGTGAATCCCCTTGACTTACGGGCTCGCAGACACCAGGAATAAAACTAACCGAAGGAAAAATAAAGCGTAGTTCGAGTGCTTTCGAATTTCTTCCTAAAGGCTTTAAAATATTAGCGTCCTACTATTTCAATTTCATTAAAATTGGCTATATTCTACCCTCGATTCTTTTTGGCTTTTTGTAAAGCGTATAAAATGAGTTTGAAGAGCTAAGAGAAACTAGTCTTACTAATATGGCACAGTGCCTAGTAGGAAAATGTGTTGACGAAGGGTGGTTAAGATTTCAATTTTATTTAAGAAAATAAATGAAGCTGGTGGGAAAAGAGAAGATAATAGTATAAAAATAATATATCGAGGTATGAACGGATATTTTGAAGAAAGTATAGTGCTGAGAAAAGAAAAGATAGTTTTGATAAAAGAAATAAATTTAGTAAAAAACGAAAGAAAACTAGTGAGAAAAGAAATAAATAATTTGAGAATAGAAAGGGCAGTCTCGACACAAGAAAGAATAGTGATTAGAAAATAAAGAAATCTTGTGAGAAGTCTAGCTAGAGAAGTAAGGATATTGCTGTGAAAAGAAATCATAGAAAGAAATCGGGTAAGAAAACAAAGATTCTCGCAAAGTAAAAAATGATAAATAAACAAAACTAGTGAGAATAGGAAGAATTCTCTAAGAAAAGAATAAAATCTGGAGATAAAATGAAGGATATCTTTGATAACTCAAAGAAATATGCCAAACATCAAAAATCTGCACAAAGAAATGGATAGTTCTTGAAAAAGAACGAAATCTAGAAAGAAAAGAAAGGATAGTGGTGAAAAAATAATGATCTCTAGTGATAAAATGAATAAATCTACGGGGTATAAGAAAGCTAAGAAAAGAAAGAAATCTTGTAAGAAAAGGAAGGATAGTTTCAAGTTACGAAAAGAGCATGCTGAGTAAAGAAAGAATAATGCTGAGAAAATATAGAAATTTGGTGAAGACGGAAAGAAATCTGGCGTCGCTGGTTCTGCCAAGGATAGCACTCTGGACATAACCATCTTTGAACGTTTGCTGTCACGCCTCTGCTCCCAGGGCTTTTACAACCCCGAAAGCCGCGCCAATATAGACGGATAGCGCTAAATCCGAAGATGGGTATGGCTTTTTACTTCTCTTCTTTGTTTGATGCCAGTGGAGGCTCTTCTGGGCGCTACGTCTATTTTTATTGTGCAGTTGGTTGCAACTCCTAGTTCTGTACTGCAGATTGTGCGCCGTGTCAGTTTAGAAGACTGATATTTTATTTATAGCGACACACAGAGCGCGCTGAGTGCCAGTGGGGCAATGGAATCTACGCATCCTTTATCTCGCAGTATTCGTAACGCCATGGCTGCTGCAAGCGGTGAAGATATCGAGATTTTCTTCTCATTGGTTCTTGGACATATATGAATTGATTAAAATCTCAATGCTACAGTCATGGCCCAAAAGTTTTTAGGCTAATATATTTTTCCAAAAAAACAAAAATGAAAGAACTAATCAAACTTTGCTTTTTGTTTTAGTTTGTTTTGATCATGATTTGAATGTAAAATATACACAAATTTGGAGCCCAAGACCATTTTATTAATACATAGAGTCAAGTAATGCTTACCGTTTAATATTTAAAATGATGTCTCTTGTTCTTCAAGACTGCTTCTCTTCGTTTTGGCAGGCTGGAGATCAAATTTGCAATAATATCTTAACTTAGCTGATATCGCTCCGTTTTTGCTCATTGAGCAACAAAAACTGCTCACAATTGAATGGCTTCTGTTGTAATGATCGGATTATGTAATAGGTAGGCTACTGGCACCAAATTGCTAGATTCAATAGGCTCAGCCAAAACCTCCACAAAATGGACGCGCGGTGGTCTTATTAAATCCCAGCATAGTCTACTCATTTAAAATAAATGTCTAAAATTGGAATAAGGAATTAAGAACATATATATATATATATATATATATATATATATATATATATATATATATATATATATATGGATTTGTATCTATGAATTTTAATATAAAAATAATGAATGTAATATATTTGTTAATGTATATATATATATATATATATAAAGGAAGTGAACGTTTTCACGAGTCATGTTTCATGCCCACAGTGAACCATCCGGACACTGCATATCTGGGGCTGCTTCCAATCTAAGGAAAATGAGGCACTAACAATTTGCCCAAGACATCGCATTAAACTCACCTTGTCACAAAAAAGCAATAACAAAGTTCTTAACTGAAAATAACATCGAACATTTGGAACCTTTACCGAGAATTCGCCAATTTGAACCCAATAGAGATTTTGTGGAAGATATTCAACCTCGCAGTTAATAAAGAGAAGCCATACAATTTATTAAAATGGGTTTGGGATCTATATTTCTTTATATTTCCTCTTCAAATTATGATACATACATAATAAAAATGCAACGTTTGATTATTTATATGAATGTTCTTATATTAAAATAATATAGTCGTCTCAGAACCTTTGACCATGACGTACACAGAATGAGGGATCGGCAAACATTTCGTTGTTCCACTCCATGACAAGACACTTCTTGGCGACAGAGATAAAAGACGGCCGATCGCGACTTAAAGTTACCTGGTCTTGCGCTCTGACCTTTTCCGTGGACCTTCTTCCTTAGCCCCAGACTGTTTCACGTTTGTTCTTTCGCCTCCAAATCGAACACATTCGCGGGGCACAGCCACCTGAAGGAGGCATCCCGTGAAGCTTTCGTTCGATATTTCTCGCTCCCCAAACACTAAGATAATTTGGGGTCGAGAGTTTTCGTCCTCGGGAGCTGCGTGATACCTGTTTCTGAGGAGAAACTATTCACAACGAGGGAAAATGGTCTAAGGAGGAAGGGAAAGGTCCAAAGAGTGAGTAAAACAGGCCTAAAAATGAGGATATAACAGACCTAAGAAAGAAGGGAAAAGTCATAAGGCGAGGAAAATATTCGAAAGATTTAGGGGAAACTTATAAACGAAGATAAAAAAGCGTAAGACTGAAGTGAAAGGTCATAAACGCGAGGAAAACATACGTTAGATTGATGGTGCAAGTTTCTATATACGAGGGAAAAACATGCCTTAGAATGAGGGGACAGGTTTATAAACGCGTTAAAATTAGTCCTAAAGAATGAGCCAAAATATTCCCAACTGAGGGAAAAAACAATTATATTCATCTGAAAATTATAATATAAAGAAGGTGAAAGAATCATAACAAAAAAGAACAGAATGTTCCTAAGATTGAGGAAAATAGATATATAAGATTTAATGGGAAATAGTTCTATAAACGAGGGGGAAACAGTCCCATAATAACAACTCAAAATATCCCTAAGATTGAGGGAAATACACATATGAGATTAAACGTAAGATAGTTCTAATAAAAATAGGGAAAATAATCTTAAGAAAGAATTGAAATTTTCCTAAGAATGAAGGGAAAATACCCTTGAAATTGAGTCAAAAAGGAGGATTATGAATGGGGTAACAGTTCTAAGAATGAAGTCAAATTCCCAACAGTGAGGGTAAACAGTTCCAAGAATGAAGTCAAATTCCCAACAGTGAGGGTAAACAGTTCCAAGAATGAAGTCAAATTCCCAACAGTGAGGGTAAACAGTTCCAATAATGAAGTCAAATTCCCAACAGTGAGGGTAAACAGTTCCAAGAATGAAGTCAAATTCCCAACAGTGAGGGTAAACAGTTCCAAGAATGAAGTCAAATTCCCAACAGTGAGGGTAAACAGTTCCAAGAATGAAGTCAAATTCCCAACAGTGAGGGTAAACAGTTCCAAGAATGAAGTCAAATTCCCAACAGTGAGGGTAAACAGTTCCAAGAATGAAGTCAAATTCCCAACAGTGAGGGTAAACAGTTCCAAGAATGAAGTCAAATTCCCAACAGTGAGGGTAAACAGTTCCAATAATGAAGTCAAATTCCCAACAGTGAGGGTAAACAGTTCCAAGAATGAAGTCAAATTCCCAACAGTGAGGGTAAACAGTTCCAAGAATGAAGTCAAATTCCCAACAGTGAGGGTAAACAGTTCCAAGAATGAAGTCAAATTCCCAACAGTGAGGGTAAACAGTTCCAAGAAGGAAGTCAAATTCCCAACAGTGAGGGTAAACAGTTCCAAGAATGAAGTCAAATTCCCAACAGTGAGGGTAAACAGTTCCAAGAATGAAGTCAAATTCCCAACAGTGAGGGTAAACAGTTCCAAGAATGAGGGATAAGAGTCTTAAGCATATGTGAAAAGAAACCTAAGAATGATAAGAAAGTACTCCTAAGAATGAGAAGCCAATGTCAATGACTGATGTAAACCAGACCTAAGAATGAGGGGGAGAAGACCTAAACATGAAAAGAAAGAGACATAAGAATGATGGTGAAAGAGTGGAATGAATGAGGGAAACAGTATTACTCAGAAAAAAAAGTTCTCGTAATAACCCTTGGCCTTATTTATCGTGCCCCAATCTACTGACTGACGTATTGTTCTCTCTATGTATGGTGCTAACTACTTAAGTGGTATTTTTGAAAGATTTTCTATGGTGTGAAGTTTTATATTTTACCAGTTGTATTACTAATCCCTTCCCATAATTATTGTATGGAAGATTTCTGTTACAAAGAAAGTGAAATGAGGTGAATGGGATGTGATCATTGATTTGTTTGCGGAGTGGAAAGTTGACAGACAACGCATTCTCCACGAATAAGTCCTGTTATTCTGCTTTTAAGGCGAAGATTTATTTAAGTGCCAGGCGTTGTGGAAAATAAAAGTAGAAATGGGTCGTTCTAGGTTTAAAGAAGTATGGTTAAATCTTTTGTTTACGGTTTTGTATTTATCTTTTATCCTGCCAGAGGTGAGAGAAATTGGTGCATTTCTAATGTTGTGCTCATTTCATTTTGTTTTTTGCTATACTATGTATTTTGGTGTAATTTAATAGCGGTTGTGTGGTTATAGGTTAAAAGGTCTGTTTTAGCAGTTTATGGCTGTTAATTGGTTTTGGTTTCTGTAGTTTCCGTTGGTTTTAATTTTTTTCAATTTACTTTGACGGTTTTGTATATTCTCTGGCTTTCTTTAAACATTATTTATCTTTAATTTTTACAAATTATTTTTGTTTATTTGATTCGTAGTTATTTACTTTCCATTTTTGATATCTTGTCAAATGGAAGGTGAATGGGGGTTATAAAACTCAATCTAAGTAGGTTTAATTTGAAATTCTGGATCATTTCTAACCTCTTGCCTATATCTACTCCATAAAGTTAATCAAAAAGGACAATTAGGGTGATATTTGTAGACAAAAAGAAAGAACAAAATATAAATTTTTTTACCTATATAAAGAGGAAATCTAAGGTAAAAGAATAGTAGACCGTATCTTTTTCACATCTATATATATATTTAATGGCTATGACTTAGTGAAAGAAGCTAAGCTATAGTGAGCACGCTAGTTGTTGGATGGAGTAATGATTTTGGCCTAGCATATGTCGGATAACATACATCACAGAGACATTTGGCTAGTTATTACGTTAACTTTTAGAGGTACATACAGTAAAACGAATCAGAGGGTACGAATTGGCAACAATAATTGTACCAACAAAACAGTATGAATATAAGACACCGCTGGAAAAAGAAACTGCCATATATAACTAATTTTCTTCTACATCCTCGATTCAATCTAGGCTGCAAAATATCGTAAACTTCCCTTCAAGTAAAATACTACCTCAAGAGCTTCCTTCTATAAGGCGTAAAGTAAAGAAAGAGGCACCCATCTACTCTAATCCCAACTTTCCTTCTATAAGCTTTCCTTCCTGTAGCAGACAGAAAATTCATTGTAATAATCCTCCATATCTTATCGAACGCCCGCTATTCCAGTCTTAATTAGTCGAAAGAGGATTAAGCTCGTTGACATATAATGTGTAACTAATTAGGCTAAAATGAGACGCCAAATGGGCATTTTGGGCGATAATACATTTAAAGAATCGCACTAACTAATGAACGAAAGTTGATTAAGTTTGTTAGGGAGACCCAATATAATTGCTTTAGAAAAATGAATTGGTCAAAAAAAGGGCAAGTTAGGATTGATCGCATCTACCCTTAAGCGAGATTTTCCTCCTTGCGATGAATAAATAAAAGGACATTGTTTTTAACCTTATAGGATTAGTTTTGTTATTGTATTGTCCGTTAAAATCAGTTCCGGGCATGTTTACTACATGATATTATGAATAAAGGAAGAAATATAACAAATGAAAAATTAATAAATGTACAGCACAAGCATATTGGAGGTAGGGCGAAAGTAATATTAGCACTTCACATAAAAAATAACTCAAGGTCTTTTACGTTCACAATAGATACTTGGAGCAGGAGCTTAAATATACGTTACTAGCCTTTAATTATTTATTCGTGTCGAGTAGCCGACTATATAATATAGTATAACCGTACAATGACTGAACGTTACGTTGATGCGCGGATTAGAAAAGTCAGGTCGAGGTGTGGGGTCAATACGCTTAACTAATCAAGTTGAGTCCGAGGATGGCAAGATTAGAATAACGAGGCCGTTAGTGACGTTCAGGTTAATTAAAGATAAACATAAGAAAATATAAATTTTATTTACAAATTAAAAATGATCAAAATGATATAGATGAAAAAGAAAGGTTGGATAATGATTTATCGTTACCGGAGGGAAAGTCTAACTTCTATTAATTAGTTTTGAGGTACCTGCTCAGATCCAAATGGGCTCACAAGATTAAAGGGGGAAATTTGGGGGGGGAAGACGATCATGCCGGCATCTTCCCAGGAGGGATCTTTGTCAAAAAAAGAGTGAGAAGGAAGGGTATGCTCGGCACCTAACTTTCGGGGTTGTGAAGGCGTAAATTCTAACCTTAGCTGGGGCTCGAGGGGGGAGCTGGAATCCTTAGGGATTCTCGGGAGAGGTATGGGTACCTCAGGGTAACTTCGATGGAGCTGGGTGCTTCGAGGACTCGAATGAGTAATCCAGCGCAGCTGCCTTGGCAGACAGCGGGGGCACAGGCTTCCGCCTGACCATGGATGCCTTACCGGGGAGAGAGTGACCAGCCTTCGGATGGGTACACACAAAAAAAATGGCTTGCGTCGATAGATGTCTTCTTGCGATCGAGCCTTGTTCTTACTGCTGTTCCAAGGCGGCTAAGAAGTTTAAATATGTAGACTCTCCTCATGCGGGAGAGGGGGAATAACCCCCACTTTTCGGAATTCCCAGGGGGCAGCTAAGGCGCCAAACTATCGGCGATAAACAGTTCTTTTACCCACTCTCTCTATCTCGTGGGGGAAACTGCTGGAATTTACGACGGCATAGGGATGTTCTCCACACTTTACTTGGATCGTACGATGGTGGAGCCCATCTGGGCTTGCTTCGCCATGTGACTCTCAGCCGCGTGGGGTCTGTGGGGTCTGGCTAACAATGTGGCTTCCTGCAACGTGCTGAGCATTGCAAAGACGGGAAAAAAGGGGTATCCTTCTATAATTCGATTAGTATTTTAACCATTTCGGTGATATAGTAAAAGTTCATTATTTATTACAAATCTAAGACTTAACTTTAAGAGTATTACATAATACTACACAGAACAAATGTTTACATAGATATGAGGTAAATAATAAGTAATATTTTGTTGCAGGAACATTGCTAAAAATTAAAGCTGACAAATATTTTCCATAGATTTGCTATTATCTTGCAACAGTCTTGAGTAGAAATTTTGCTCCATTCATACCTACACTGCTTACACAGCTCGTCCTAGTTCTTTAGGTTTCTTCATTTTTTTTTATTCATTCACATAGCTTTTGGGAGAATTAATTCTGGGTTTTGTGTTTGCCCTTTATAAAGATTAAATTTGGAAATATTAAACCATTTGTTTACTACAGAGGCTGAAGTTCTGGATTGTTATAAAGTAGAAAGTCAAACATACTCAACTGCAGTTTTATTGATGATGGTAGACGTCTTCTTTTAAAATAAGCCAAATAATCTTCTATTCGCATTGTTCCATTGATTTTAAAAAATGTTCAGGTGCCATTAGTAGAATAGAAATCACTTAACTCTATGCTTCCCTCATCTCGCTTTACGGTTTTTATGGTAATTTTGGAAGAGACGCTTCATCAGCTTTCCATCAGACAAGTCTTCTGCAGTCATCGCCACGTATTGCTAATTTTGCCAACTATCTCCTAATAAAATAATTCTCTTCACTAAAGGATTCTTTCCCGAATGGTCTAAACATCTTTATCAAGGTAGATAAATTAATAGCTTTTCAAGGACTTTTAATGCGAGATTCTGTTCCCATATGGGGATTAATAAAATAACGGGTAAAATATCAAACTTAACAGCATAGAAAAAGCTGCAAAAAGATAATATCATTAAGTGTTTAGCTAATATTTCTATATATGATATAACAAACTTAAATTCGCACAAATGCTTTAAGAACCTTTAAATATTAGAAACTGTATATTTAATAGGGTGGTCCTTATTTAAAAAAAAAATATTATTTTCACTGGTTTGACCCTGCCAAAGTGTTCCTTTTAGTAGAAAAACGGCCACTTCAAAGTTTTATTGATATGAATTAATATTTATAGGTGGCTCAATGGATCCGATGTTCCCCCAGATAAGGTATAGAACGCAGTCATTTGACTAGATTGGTTTCTTCCCAACATTCATAAGCTTGGGTCTTCCCACTGGATCTTCTACAGTGGGTATTAGTAGCTCATTGGCAGGAGTGTGGGGATGACCACTATCACTCAGTGTTGCTCAGTAAGGTCCGCCTCCGAGTGTCAGTGAACTTTTTGCGGTTTTAAACAACAACACTCGGAACAAAATGCAATTGTTCCTCATCTTTTGTGAGACAGCCATTCAATGTGATTGTCGGTGACAGTCAATGTGCTGATGAAACTTTTTGCAGCACGGAAGCTAGCTAGGCTAATGCTTCCACTGAGCTTCCGATTATTCGAGGAAATCATATGCAAGACGCAAGTTCTTGAGAAGAAGTCTTGATTTCTTGGTCGTAAAGTCAACTTAAGTCTTCTCTTGAATTCGTTTCACGTCGATAGTTGGAAGCTTCGGCCTCTTTTCCTCCCTTTCTTTCTGTTTCATAACTATAACTATTTTGTCCTTGGTTCTATTACCCAAATCACATCAAACAATGCCCAAACAACTAACTCCTCAGAAAAGTACCACAGTTAGCCTGTCATCTTCTTCTCTATAGCACTGGATATGTCGATGCTAATCGTGTGATAAATCTGACATTGCCTCAGCAACTTCAAGTCATTTCTCGGGGTATTCACAACAATGCTGGCGGTTACCCAAGCTTCAACGTAAATACGTGAAAAGAAGATGCAGAGTTTTCCTAATCCTTGATGCTGACGTACTGTCAGCTTAAACTGCGAGCGAAACATCCAGACTTTGAAGGTGTAGATCACTTTTGCCATCCAGCGGGCTTGATGTATGGCTCCTGGAGCTGCAAAGTAGATGCCTCGAGGAGGGACAACTCAAGGAAAGATGATAGCCAGTTCTAGGAGCTCTCTGTAGGCATCTCTGGGCTGAGTGACTTTAACGGCCGTCTAAAAGATCTGCGCCATTTCATCTTTGAAGACAGCTAGAACGTTGTCCGTGTAATCATCAGTTGTCTTCATATGTGGTCTTGTCAATGTATTGCCATCTTGTTTTGAAGCGCTTGAACGAGTGAACATCAAAAAAGACTTTAGAATAAGCTGCTCCAGCAATGAACGCGAAGAGATGATGGTGACAACCAATGTGCAAGTGTTCACGACCAAGAGGCTGCTCCAAAAGAATGCACGTGCCTGTGTACCGTCCAGTATTAGAGTTGGTTCTGTCTAAGCGCATTCCCTGGACCTTTACCTCTAAATTCAACTCTTTCAGAACAAAAAGATGACCTTAGCTTGCACTTCTCCTCTCATCGATGGTAGCTTATTGACTGCAAGAAGCTGTGATTGGCCACTACCTGTCAGTAGCACAGGCAATCTATCCACAGTCCCAGTGTCAATGAGATCTGGGATAAGCTTTTCATCCCAGTGCAAAATGAGTGGCAACCATGGGTCGAACTTATCTTTGATTTTTTTTAGATGGATTTACGATGTTGCTGCCGTTGCCATCTGATGCTGGATCGGTTCAGGGCTAGTGGCTGGATTTCTTGTCCAAAACTGTGGACAGTTTCACCAACTATACTCAGTATATCGGGCGTCTGCGGTGTATTTGTATGTATATCGTATAGCTCATCTGAGAAAAACTTCGGATCCTTTGAGCCACCTCTGAATGTTAATATATCTCAATGAAGTTTTGCACATGGTGTTTTTCAACCAAACGGAACACTTTGGCGGAGGCAGACCTATGAAAATGAATATATATATATATATATATATATATATATATATATATATATATATATATATATATATATATATATATATATAATTCAACCATAGTTTAAATACTGATTTATTCTCAGTTCCCCTTCTTCGTTCTTGATTTCACTGCAATACCAATCACAAACCAAAGAAGTCCCTCGATTGAGAAGTAACATTCTCTCGTAATGTGTCATGTTAAACTTTTCCGACAATATGAAGTCAATAAGATGGCAATATAATAGTCGAACAAAACCCTCATAAATCAAAATGCTAGTCCTAACTGTCGTAGTATTGTAAGGGCCGATTTGGTGTTAAGTGCTTGAAGAACTCCATGATTAAGTTTTCTCTAAGAGTGCTATATTGAATTAAATACTTTTAAAAAAATATATATATATTTAATTACAACATAAAAAAGTAAAATCTTAAAAAAAAACTATACAGCTATGAATAAACGAGTCTATGTTAGGATTACTAATTTAAACCAAATGAATATAAGATAATGGTTGACCCCAAGCTCACTTTAATATTGGACACTAATTGACACACAAAAATAATTGAATTTGTTTACCTTTAAAAAAAACACACGTGAATCCAGCTGAAGAAATGAACTTGGCCTTGGATCTTATGTAGACGGAAAAATGGTTTGCGGTTAAGGGCGAGGGCGTGTTCACAGACGCCCAGCCGTTTGACTGGCGAGGAAACGGGCTTGAAGCAACAGGTGATTTCGGTAAGGGCGACGGATGGCGTTAAGCACGTTGTCTTAGTCAGTTAATTTAGACAACGGGACCGTGAAGGTATGCTTTATCCAATCTTCAAGTTAATCTTGGGATGCTTTGCACTGAGGAGCGATGAGCAAAAAGAGAATCCTTTGACCATTGGGAGGGGGGGGTTTACGGGAGTTCACTTTGGGTATTCCTCAATGACAAGGACTATCTTTGGTCTTTGTTGCGAATTAAGATAAGGGGTTTCTCTGACGAGAGATGCATGAGAGTGATCATCAATACAAAATGAAATTTTCGGTGTGACCACCAGGAACTGGCTCAGCATGAGCTTCTTCTCGGTTCCTTTCTTTGATTGCCGGGCACTGCCGCCGGAGTTCGTCGTGTTGCTCTCCAAATCGAACTTCCATCGTTCTTATCCAGTTATCCGCCTATATACATCACCAACCCACTGGAGTAGGGAAAGGGGGGATGAGGACTTATGTATTACCTCTCTCCTCTAACGAGGCTTCTCAGAGCGTCTTTCACTTAGCCCTAAAGGCATTTTCTGGCTTTTGGTCGCAGTTCCTATAATTTTGTCTATGACGCGAAATTAGATCGCAAATCTTAGAGGAAATAGTGCCTGGTTAACCATTGTTATTGCAACTGGTCTCCTTCCCTTCGTAATGTTAGGCTCGCTGGCACCGAGATCTGTTGATTCGTACTTCGAGTGATTTGAGGAGGCGTCTGGCGGCCAGTGGGTCAAAAGATCAGATGGGGGAGATGTTAAGTAATCGGGTTACACTGCCTAATGCCAGGACGCTGGGGTGACCGAACAGGGCCTCTGTTTTTAGGGTGGGATATCAACTTCCTTACACTAACAAACTGCTTGGCTTTGGGGTTTCTTCTACATGCAAAACTCCAGATATATATGTATATATATATATATATATATATATATATATATATATATATATATATATATATAGTCATATGAGTTGCTGCTGACCAGTCTAATCTTGAATTTCACGGTGAAGGTAAGGACACATAGGAGGCTGAGGTACATGTGATTTATTTAAGGAACAACGTTTCGGGCGTATCACCCATCTTCAGGTTCTAAAACATAAATTAATCTAATACAGTTAAAGAATATTAAAAATATTAAAAATAATTAGGTTATGACTATGTAGGTAAATCAAAAATTAGAAAATAACTCAGGAATTTAAAAGTCAAGAGAATCAAATTATCAATCTAATATAACACTATAGAAACGAAAAAAAACTCACAAAAAACAAAAGTAAATAATTACAGTATAATATTGCTTACCGATAATTTAGGAATTTAAAAAGCAAGAGAATCAAATTATTTATCTAATGTACTCACTATTGACACGAAAAAAAAGCAAAAACACAAAAGTAAAAAAATACAGTATAATATTGCTTACCGATGAAGTTCAGGAGAAATCACAAAGTGAAGAAATTATAAAGGCTGTGGCTTAAAGAAGGATAGGAATTTGATTGGTCGGTTGTTAAATATGAGAAGGTTGGTTGGTTGTTGAATGAGGTAATTAAAATTAAGAAATAAGAAGAGGAACAGCGGTATTATCTATGTTGAGTGTAGGAGATTTTGTACGTATTAGTAGGGATTCCAATAGTGTTATATTAGATTGATAATTTGATTCTCTTGACTTTTAAATTCCTGAGTTATTTTCTAAATTTTGATTTACCTACATAGTCACAACCTAATTATTTTTAATATTTTTAATATTCTTTAACTGTAATAAATTAATTTTTTTTTAGAACCTGAAGATGGGTGATACGCCCGAAACGTTGTTCCTTAAATAAATCACATGTACCTCAGCCTCCTATGTGTCCTTACCTTCACCGTGAAATTATATATATATATATATATATATATATATATATATATATATATATATATATATATATATATATATATATATATTAATATATATATATATATATATATATATATATATATATACATATATATATATATATATATTAATATATATATATATATATATATATATATATATATATATATATATATATATATATATAAATATAAATATATATGCATGTTTTATTAAAGACCAGGTACAGCTGAGCTTTGATTAACTTCTTTGCTTCTCTAATTTTCTTATTATACCTTTTTCGCCCTGAGAAAGGATATTCATAAGGGGTCCAATATTCATAATTTACATTAGCTGAGCTTTCGGTCACGTTGACCAACTTCTGAGCGAAATTATTTCACACTGTTTAGACATCTCGAAATCGTATATTTATATACTAACGTTAATCTTGTGGTTAAAGATGATACTAAAAGGTAAAAGAATGTTGATATCAAAAAGGAATGTGGGCAATGTTCATATTAGGACACCTGGAAAATGAGAATTTTATTAATAATAACCATTTATTCAGTTAAGAGTTTTAAAGTCTTTTGCGTAGCCGTCTGTTGGCAATTAATCCTCGGTCTATTTTCTTGGATTAAGATAGCTTCCATGATGTGAAGGCTGGTGTGGTCAGTTCTCCATTTGATTACGGTGTACTCCACTAAAACTCCTTTTGAGAGGTGGGTTCCGTGTTGCATTAAGTAGTGATTTTTGATTGGGCCGTTTTGAAAGTGCATGGTGAGTCGACGAGATAAGGATGTGGTTGTCATTCTAATGTATTTATTCGAAGAATGAAGTTTACATTCTTCATCAGGGCAATTTAATTCGTGAATGGAATTGGAGCTTTTCATTTCATTTGTTTCGCTTGTGTTATTACCAATGAGGTGATTGCAAATTTTCTTGGTTTTGTAGTATATTATCAGTTGTAACTTTTCTTCCGGATTCGTATATTTTGTATTTTGGTGTATAATAATTTTGATTGTTCTTTCGTCCGTTTTTCTATGAATCACTCATTTGTTTTTTTATAGAACACTTTTATGGGGCGTTTCTTATTATCTTCGTTTTTATTCGTATGTAAATTTTGCTGGAAAAAACATTGTTAATTTTTACTTGCTATATTCGTTGAATTTCTTTATGGAATAATGCTCAAGAAGAACTGCATTTGTATGCGCGTCTGATCTTCATATTTTCGTATGACAATTATTTTGTATCTTTCTGGACATTCACCTTCTCCATTAAGACAACTTCCAGTCGTATCTTACAATGTAAAAACTGTTTTTCAAGCAATTCGACGATGAGAAATGTATATAAACGAGAAAATTGGACAATAATGCTTAGGTCTATACAAACCTCTGATCCACACTTCTTTTTCGAATTCATTCCCCGCCTACTTTATGTTCCGCCACCCCCCACTTCTCTTTTAAATTTCCCCCTCTCTCTTTTAAGAAAACAGCAATGTCAACAACAACATGTAATCCAAACTTGAAAACTCCCTCGTTTTTTGCACTGTTTTTCCCCTTCGAAGAAATATTGCCCCGCATTCGAGGCGATCGCTAAGGTGAGGGCGCACGCGATCAATTTGGCGGCAATGGAAGGGATTTCGTTTCAAGGCGAGGGTGATCGTTAAGATATCTACAAACATAGGAAAAAATTGAAAGGATATTCGAATGGGATAATAAGGAAAAAAAAAAATAAAAGTGAAGCATATATCTATGATTTAATGATAAAATATATATACTAATTTCCAGTTAATATTATGTCTGATCTGGGTTTGATTTTTGTCTTAAATTGCACTCTATTTTTTCTGAAAATATTGCCGATCTTTAAAGAGTACAAATTGTTAGGTTACTTAAAGGGAGATTGCCTTTGTATCTAATAGCCAGAAATCATACATGACACCTTACATTATCAGAAGAGTCGAACTCCAGCTTAAACAAAGAAGCAATAGATAACTAGAATTAAGACATTGCAATATAAGTCTATTGATAATCATTTTGCTGTTAGAAGATCTCTCAACCTCATAAAGGATTCCTATGCAGCAAAGAAATTATAAATTTACCTAATAATAACAATAAACATAGCTCACTGAACAAAGAATTAGTCACTTGTAACCATAGTAAGGGCCTCTTGCACGCCACTTTGCTCCATATGTTCATGCCATGGAGTTCCCTGTGTAATGTTCTTTCTGAAATGGTTGGTGAAGGACCAGAATTGACGTTTTGTAGCAATTCCTGCCTGGAAGCAAATCGATTTGCAATTACAAGGCTAGAGATTCTACGACGGTTCCTATCTGTCAACACCTTCTTCCGTCCGCAATTCTGGCGAGAGCTTTTCGTATTTGCGAGTTCTGCCATTGCTTGGAAATCCGGATGACCGTACTCGTTGAAACACTGACAAATTCCGCCATCACCTTCACATGATGACCTTTTCCGGCTGATTTTAAGTAGAGCTGATTTGCTAACAACAGATCTTCACGCCGTCCGCAAAACAAATAAAGCCTAACTAACGTTTCGAAGTAAACTAAGCTAACCTCTCGGCTGCCTGAGGTTCCTACACGCTTCAGATGTTAAATTATGTTTTGTTCTCCCTATGTGACTAACTTTTTATCCGGTGAGTTTATATTTTCTTGGTAATTTTAGACAAGCGGTTAGAAGAAAGCCGTCCTATTTAATCAATACTCGTATTACAAAGATAATTTTTTTTTTAATTAACGAAATGAGTAATAATTCTGATTTTGAGGCACAACATAATTTTTCTGTTTTAAAACAATTGACGCCTATGATAGAATCTGTACTTTACCCAGGCGAAGTTATACAGTTTAAGAACACAACACAATTTATTTGTTGAATTTAAATATACTCATTTTTAAGAGACCTTAACTTTATGCTGACTTTTTATTAGCTAGCACAAACCACTCAGTTTCTGAGGCAAAACATAATTTCTCATGAATTACTATTTGATATTTTAAGACGCCTGAATGGCATGGGACTATAGATTACCCAACTAATAGATTTATATTAATGAGCTTCAACAAACTCTCTAGCATAGAGCCATATAAAGATTTACGTAAATATTTGGAAGACTTGACAATCACGAGTGCCTGAAAGTAATAGGTCAGCAAAATATAATTGAGGGAAGGATCTCTATACAAAAATTTAAAAATAGAAAGAGCTATTTCTTAATGAGCAACTAATGTTTGTATGCAAATTTTTGGCCCCTCTCTCTACATCTATACATTGAATTTGCTCAAATGTTCTAGAGGTGGAGTTCAAAACGACAGCAAACAACTCATGGGAGATGCCCTACTTTACCACAAATTGGAAAATACGAAAGAATGGGAGAAATAATATTGTATGAAAAGACTTCTTAACCTTTTCTGGCTCCTGCTACGAACTCCATAGAAGTAGAAAAATTAGCAACAAGATTAGAGCCTTTAAATTTTCGCTTCAACCTATTAAAAAAATATCATAAATGAATCTTTTATCCTTAAAGTCTTAACATAAAGAAAAAAATATTACTAATTAAAACTATACTTATTCAAATTTATTTTAGATTATAATCTAAATAAAATCGTCATAGCCCAATTCGTTAATTATTTACGTCTCATATGTCTCTGTATAAGTTAGTTGGCTTGTATACACTTGTGTATTAAGGGATGAATGTACGTATATGTGTAAAATGTTTCCCTATACTCCATCTTTAGGATTATTATTATCTCAAAATGGAACGTACGGGTATATTTATTTCTATTTACTTGAGGAAACCTCTTGAGGCACATTTAATTCTCCTGAAGATCTTAAACCTCTCTTCTCATGCTATATCCTATAATTTTCATATACTTTTTAATCATTTATATTATATTTCCACCACTCATTTTTACCACTAGGTGAATTGGTTTACTCTGCCCTTTGAATCAGTCTAGATTATACATATGTGGGCGAGGGAGGAGCGTGAATCAGTAAAAAATAATTCCCTCTCGTGAAAGAATTCAGTCAAGTAAATTATAATCTAAGAAAATTTGTAAAATCCAAGGAATTGACTTCAGGTGATCTAACTTTCAGGCTATGCACGCACTCAGGCGGTAATCTACTGCCGTAATTGAATGATATTTGATATCCTTAAAATATTCTTTCGACTAAAGGCAGGAGACTAGCATTCACCGTGCTGTATGTACAAAAAATGGGCGTACTAAAAAACGTCTTTATTTCTTGACTATTTTGCAGAAACTCGAGTCTTTATCTTCAGTCTGATAGGGAAGCATAAAACACACAAACTCAAATACACATGAGGGCATATTATAGGGAAAAGCTTTTCATTCTAATAGCTCCATATTTCTGTTTTAGATTACTTTGATTTAAGGACGAACGTTTTTAGAAACCAAGCTTCATAATGGAGGCGTTGTATAATACAGTTCAATAGTACAATTTTATAGTATATTTCTTAAAAATATTTTATTAGTACAATACTGCAGTAGAGTTCTAAAATTCATTCCTATAATACATATATTTAATTAGATTCTATGATACATTTCGATGATATAATTTTAAAATACAGCTCTATAATAAAGTTCTCAAATCCGACTCTATATCACCTTTCTATAATAGATTTCCATAATCCAATGTTTTAATAGAGATATTTAATGTATTAGGTTGAGGAATAAGTTCTTGCGTTTTTTTAATGTTGTGTTGATTTAAGTTTCTTTGACGTAATTTGTGCACATATTAAGAAACAATAATAAATAATGAGAGCAAAATTTGAAAAGCCTAGGCTACGTCTCTTAACAGCGTACACTATTAGGCTTTTGCTTAGGCTACGTCT
>OZ018320.1:175523487-175563487 GCA_963969495.1 Ceratothoa steindachneri | reverse complement strand
AATCTTTTTCTAAAGTCATGATACTTACAAAAAGTTAGTTTTTATCTATTAACATTATTCTGAGAGAAATTCCTTAAAATTAAATTGAATGAAAGAAGTTTTATTTGAGGGTCACTATTTTATTCGAAATGTTTTCTTTCTATTTCCATCTTGCGTTTCTTTCTTAATAAATGACAAATTATGTTTCATTCAAAAGATGATATTCAAGGATTGATCTTTAATTATACCAGAAGTCATTCACTTCTCTTTGATATATCGACTTTGTGAATTGAATGGTGTAATTTCAACATTTTGAATAAATTATCATTGCTATTCTAGTCTCAGTGAAATGGAACTTAGCAAAAACAAATTTTTCACATTTAAAAATCCTTCAAACAGAAATGAATCGAGTAAAATACGTAGCTGGAATTTTCCTTTCGAGCAGAAATGACTTCCCTAAAAATTGTTGTTTAGGAACATTGTTTCAGAGTAGCCTGAAAAAAAATTGTTAATATATTGGCTCTGTTTGGCAGATATCAAAGATAATAAAATATCTCTTTGAAAATAGGGTACAAAAGGACGGAAGTGACATTATTTTTCTACTCAACGGGTTCAAAAGAATCAGTACAGATTTATACCCAAGTGTTACTAACTAAATACTGAGGTGAAAGTAGCAATAAATCACTCGTTGAGATGAGAAAAGTAGGAAGAGAATAATGGGAAAGTAAAAATTTAGATTTGGGGCTATGCTAAAAAAAATAAATAAATCCGAGTGCAGTAGTTTACCAGGAAGACTGGCAAAGTCTGTCATATGTGAAATTAGAGCAAAACGTGGTTCTTAATTGACTTGAAAATTTTCGAAGTGGCTGGCGGTTTAATTTAATTTTATCTTCGCGTTTTTTGTTTTTCCTATGAGTCAGATTGTTTAGTCTATTTTTTGCGACACATCCATACGGTGTTAATATGTTCTCAATGTCTTCATGTTCTTGAGGTTCAATATTTGTTGCCTATGTGTATATAGGAAGATCCTCATTGTAGAGATACTTCATGCTGCTTGTGAAAATGGTATGTTACCTCTTATTGCCATCAACTTATACTTCTTGGTACATGTCATTTATTTTCTCTTCGATCTTAGTCCAAATTTAGCCGTTCCTTTACTGAAGACAGCGTTCATTGGTTCTATTTTGGCTTGACGTTGCAGTTCTCTGATGTTTTTCTCCTTCTCTCCTTATCGTGTTTTTATTTGATAAAATAGTTTGTTCTGCACTCGTTGCAGCTTTCTTATATGTTTTTAATCAAGTCAAGAGAGGAAACAGAGGGGACGAGATGACAGAATTTACTATAGTGTGGTAAATCCTTTTTTGTTCTACTGGCTTAGATTCCTATGTCTGTATAGAAGATGAGCTCCAGGAGTAGCCTCTGTTTTCCTTCTTGAACTTACTGGTGATATCCTTGTGGTTAATTTCAGTCCAGAACGTTAATCTCCGTTGCGCATATACAGTACTGTAAGCCGGTGGAACTAGCGCAGTGTCTTTTCTTCCCTAAACTATAAGTGTAATTTTGGAAGTTAGATTTTATCTTCATTCGTTTTTCATATTCAGTGATATTTGTTTTATCGGTAGCTTTTGCTCTGATTTGCAGTCCCTGTATTCTGAATAGTGAGACGATTAGCTATAATATAGCACTTATACCCCTGCCTGCAGTTGAAGACCGGCAGATCTTGATCTATTAGAGTTATATGTGCCTTTAGATTGCAAATATTGTTGCAGAATAAATTTTCTGATTGCATTTCAACTCTAATTACCGAATTTTGTCTCGTAATTCGTCTATCCATACCTTCTAGAAAGAGATTTTAAAGTCTCGTAGAGCAATAACAACGTATCGGCGTTTATCTTAAACCTTCGTTTCCATCGTTGTTCATATCCATTGATATTTATTTTTCGGGGGGTGTTGTTCTGGCTTGCGATCATTGTCTTCTGAATGGGGAGACAATTAACTGTGTTACATCATCTGCAAACCGAATGTTCGTGCCCTCCGCTTTGATTGTGAAAGGGAGATAGGGGTAGAAATGGAGCAGAGTGGGGGTGAAGACACCTTCATGTGATACCTCTACCTGCAGTGGAAGATCGGTTTATCGTGAGCTTCTAGGGAAATATATGCTTTTATATTGCGAATATAGTTGCCAAATATATTTTCTAGATTATTTTTAAACTTGTAATGCAGAATTTTGTATGCTAATACTTCTGTCCTTAACTTGTTTAAAGAGCTTTTAGAACGTCCCGTAGAACAATAGCAAGTATCGGCTTTCCGTTTAGGCATTCGCTATCGTTTGTGTTATAATTGCGCAAGCCATTGTGGCATCCCATCCTTTTCGCAAACAGAATTGTAATTGTGAATTTCAATTTCCTCTAAGGATTCCGTTAGTCTTCGATTAAGTACTTGCTCGAAGACTTTAACGAGGAAGTTTAGAAGCAATATGGTTGGAAGTTTTTGTACATGTCTATTTGGTTTCGGATATATGACTGAAGAACATCTTTGCTATTATAAATACGTTGGGATAATATCCTGAGATTAGAAAGGGAGTGAACAAGTAGGTAATGTTCTTTATGATATTTTAGGGTACTTGAGGCATCGCTGTAATATTCTTTAGTCAGTTCAATAGATCAATACGCTTATTTATTAAACAATTGAATCGTAATGTTGACCTCTTTCCTGGTGATTGTTTCCCTATGGACCTAAGTACTTTTCACTTCTCACCTTCACGCGTTGAACTGGAGTCATTCTCTGGGTATTAAATCTTAGCTGGGCATTAACCATTTCCTCCGTGTCTTGATCGAAATGCATGCTATCTGCTGATTGCACAAAAATTATCTTACTCCTGTTTTCTATCAATTTCGGTTCATTTTCTTGGATGAATTTCCCTTGCTGGTCTTTCAGATTTATTCTGAGCCTGTGCTCAATTAACTTTGATTCAATTAATGGTCGTCCATGCATTTTGGGCGCATTCTTTCTCTTTCTAGCCTATCGATTAATTTATCCATTCTTTGGGTAGCTGTTTGTTTATAAAAAAAACATTCTATTTTTAAGGCGTTGTAGGAGTTCATACTCAAGTCTGGGTCCCTTTGTTCTTATGTTCTCGAATATACCATTAATAAGGTTAGCTTTCATTTTCATTTCTCATCCATTTTGATTCAAATAGTGTTTTATAAGATATTAATAAAACACTTTCCTCGCCCTCTCTTGTGATTGCATTCGTTAAGTTTAGGAGTAAAACTTAAATTTTTACTGATGTTTCTCTCTCCATAGCGGAAGGGCAATAGTTGTTTAGTATAGTTCTATATTGATTCCAGTTTACCCATTTGTATGATTTCCTAGACTGAATTGGAATCTGTGTCGGATTGTGATTGACGTGCAGCGATATGCAAAAGTGTCCATCCACTACACGAGAGAATAACCGCCTCCATATACGTGCTGTATAAGAAATTTTGTTACTAAGAATTTTGAAATTTGCGTGAACTTGGTAAACTTATTCAGAGTAAGAAAGTATAAGTAATTAGTGGCAAGGGTTAAAAATGAAAGTAGAAGAAAGTAAAAAATTTTCAAAGGTATGCACATGTGCCTGGAAATCAGGCTACTCTCGTTCATGTATATTCTATCTTATATATGTGTTCGTTAATTTTGTATGTGTGTGGCATTCAAGCCTTTGGTTTTGGATATTTTATTCGTTTTATTTGCTTGCCTTAATTACTATTTGTGTTGTTTCTAACTTAATTGTTATATTGTGGTGATCGTTTTGGATGTGCGCATATATATTTCCAATTATTCATTTCTGAATTACTGAGAATTATTTATTTATAGTTAGTCCCAGATACATAGTTTTTATTTTTCCTTCTGTTGTTACAATCGGGCTTACTTAGTTAAAATAGCCATTGGTTGTCATAACCGAGGGATTTGTCGAGATTGGGTAATTTTTCATATTTGGTGGCTACTTTATCTATAGAATTCTTCTTACTATTCTTCTAACATTGGAGCAACATGGGAATCTTGGATGATTTAGAAGTACTTAGTTCATTCTAGTAGCTCTCTACTATTTTCCTTAAGATTGAAGATTAGGTAGTTTTTCATTATCTTATTTCTGTTTTCTAAGACCTTGATTATAGGTTGAATCTTCGTTCATCTGTGCGGATCTTCTTGCCTTTTCTCTTTCGTTTAAACATCTCGGTCATAAGGAAAAAGCATTTGTTTTATGGCCCTTGCAGCGTTCGTTTCTGTGTTTTGGACGCAGAGTAATACAAAGGGAGGGTAAAGCAAGATGATCTAACTATACCATTATAGATCTTTTTCTTACTCTTTTCTTGTTCGCTCTAAAGCTGGATAAGTCAGACCGACACAGTATCCGTTCTGTGTTCATGTAGCTGATAGAAGGTATTCATCTACTGCGCACATTGCACCCTGTCGTAGTTCAAGGTCAGATTCTTGACCTTAGCTCGCCTTGGTCTAGGCAGAGGGAGAGTGACAGATTTGGGGGGGAATTTAAAACCTTGGAGTGCGTGGATACTAAGAAATTAAGTAAGAGTGCGATTGGCCAAATTAATATAACTTTTTAGAGGTTCTGAGCATAGAAGCTCGTGAAACAAAAATAAGCTTTACTATTATACAGACAATTTAAAAATAATAGAATGGATACGCAAAGTTACAATTTCAATGTCAGAAGAAATCGGATATGTTAAAGGGACATTCATGAGGTGGCTGGGTGCGCCAAAAAACTAAATACAATTCAAAGAACTCAGGAAACTGGATTCACGATTGAGTCACTCGCTGAGCCTACTTTTAGCGGTATGCTTTGGGAAGTTGTCGGGGAGAGAGAGATTGCAAAATGGAAATCGTAATCGCCACGTTTAACATCGAGGGTATGGATCGAGGGAGTATTACGCCGGACAGGAACGGAGCCGATACCTGAATAAGAGTCAGTTATCGCTAGACTGTCGTCAATCTGGAGATAATTCTTGCCTTCGGACTCGAAGGGTGCGGGAACCGAATCGAGAGTTTACGCGTCGCCTTCAAGGGGCTAGCTGATACTAGTTTCTTGGGGCCTGCATCTGAAATTTTATACGGGCTCGCCGGAAGTGACTTGCCCGAGGCTCTGGAAAGGGGTAACAACAATGAGTAACAACAATGAAAGAAGGTACCCTAGGAGACCTTACGGTCCATTCAAGGAGGGTACCTTTGGACTAGCAATTGAGCGGGCACAAGGCTGCTCAATTGTTTTGCGTCCCTAAACGGCCACTTTTCAAGACTTTGTCTAGTCTTGACTTGAACTGGTCAACAGATTCACTGTTGACAACTTTCACTGGAAGTGCGTTCCACATACCGCAGATACTGTAGGTGAAAAAATTTCCACACAGATTGCGGTTGTAACGCTTCAGTTCAAGTTTGAAGCCGTGATTGCGCGTTCTGTTCTCACTCAGTGTGAACATATCCCGGTAGTCAATATTGTCGAACCCTCAAAGTATTTTGAAAACTTCGATGAGCTGACCACGCAGTCTACGGGTTTTCAGCGAGAACAGATCTAATTCCCTTAGTCTATCCTCATAACTTTTATGTCGGATAGAGGGAATCAGCTTGGTTGCCCTGGCTTGTACGCGTTCCAATCTCGCGATGTCCTTTCGCAATGAAGGACTCCAAAATTGTACGGCATACTCCAGGTGCGGTCGGACAAGTGAGTTGTACAGGCACAGTACAATCTCCTGGTTCCGATAAACAAACTGGCGCTTAATATAGCCTAGCATCCTTTCGGCCTTTTTCTCCGCCTCAATGCACTGTTTCGAGAACTTGAGGTCACTAGTGATTGTTACACCCAAGTCCTTCTCAGTGTCGGTGGATTCCATAGCAGTGCCCTTAAGGATATACTGAGATTGGGGGTTTCTGTGGCCGATATGCATCACTTTGTATTTGCCAACGTTAAAAGGCATCTGCCACATGTCCGACCACTCCCCAATCTTCCCAAGATCTTCCTGCAGGCGGGCAGTATTTCCATCCTTTGCAACGTTCATAGCAAGCTTGGTATCGTCGGCAAATTTGGAAATCTTGGCAACCATGTCACCGTCCATGTCGTTAACGTAGATGATGAATAGTAGTGGTCCCATGACAGAACCTTGAGGCACCCCGCTAGTAACGGGCACCCACTCAGAAGACTCTCCATTCACCACCACCCGTTGCCGTCTGCCACTTAGCCAGTTCTCGATCCAGCCGGCTACCTTTCCGTCTATGCCTAGCGCTTGCACGTTCCGGAAAAGGCGGCGGTGTGGTACCTTATCAAAGGCTTTCTAAAAGTCTAGGTAGACCACATCCACCGCCTTGTCAGTAAACACTGAAGAGAAGTAGTCGTTGAGGAGGTTGGCATTTTCTGCATCTGAATGCTTTAATGTCCCCTCCTCATTCCTCAAAGGGCCAATCGTTCAAAGGATTGGTTTACGGCTGTTCACATATCCAAAAAACTCCTTGGGATTCTCTTTACAGAGTCTCGCCACTCGGAGTTCCTCAGACCGCTTAGCTGCCCTTATTTTGGACTTCACTCTCCTGGCTAGCCTCCGGTATTCGTCAAAGTCACCCAAGATCTTCGATTGCCGGTACACATTTCTCTTCTCCCTAAGCAGTTGCCCGATTTCTCGATTAAACCACTTTGGTTGAACAGAGGACCGATGGTGGCATTTCAGAGGGATGCAACTTGATTGAAGACTCATGAATGTGGTTTTGAAACTGTTCCAAGGGTCTTCAACAGCATCGCACTCTTCTAGCCTGGCGTCAGTCAGTCCCGCGCGTAGACCTGCAAAGTCTGCTCTTTTCAAATCCAGTTTCCTTGATTTACTAGTTGCAGGCTCTGCCTTGGGGACTTTGACTACAAATCTAATTAGTCGGTGGTCACTGCCACCGAGCTCTTCGCCAACAGAGAGGTCCTCAACGATGTCATCCTCAGAGGTGAAAACCAAGTCGAGGCTATTGTCTCCTCTCGTTGGCTCCTTCACCCACTGAGTGAGGAACTCTTTGTTCGTGAACTCTAGGAGTAGTGCGTTCTCGCCACAGGGTTCTATGGTTTCCCAGTCAACTTGTGTGTTGAAATCACCCATGACGATACACACTCTGTCTTCGACAAGTTCTCCTAGCAGCTGGTACAGATCTCTGTCCTTTTCAACGAGTTGGGCAGGAGGTCTATAAAGCACCAGGGTCCTGTATTTGGCAGGACCTATCTCTAGGTCAACACCTAGTAGTTCATGGTCGGATATGATGTTGCAATCCGTCGAGTTAAGAGTATCCTTGACATACAACATCACACCACCACCCTCTCTGTCTGGCCTATCTTTCAGGAAGAGCTGGTAACCGGGAATCGTGAATTCACCTTCAAAATCTCGGCTTGAGGTTTTTATCCACGACTCCGTTATGGCCCCCATCTCAGGTTCCTCTGTTACTAAGAGGCCACGGAGCTCAAGAAACTTATTCCTGATTGACCTCGCATTGAACAGAAGAACTTTGAGGGAGTCCCCTAGTGTAGGACTCCCTACACTCTTCCGTTTCCCGGCTTCTCTGTTTTCGTGGTCACACCCTTTTTGACGACCTCCGAGAAGGTCGTTCCAGGAGTGACACGGGCATGGTGGCGCACGTCCGCTTTCGCTCTGTTTCGAACGCTCCTTTGGGTGCATTCCACGACATCCTGGATTAGATTGGCGAGAAAGGCCTTCCCTTTAAAGGAGAGATGTACCCCGTCCCTTTGGTAGAGGTCGTCTCTACCGATAAAGGTACGATAGGGGTCCACGAAGAAGACTCCTTCTGCCGTGCAGAGATCCGCCAACCTTGTGTTCACTGCGACGTTTCTTTCGTGAGCGGTTCGGGATGGACCTCTTCTCGGAAGCATTCCAACCACCACACGTTTGCGGGTTTTAAGCCCTATGTCGTCCACGGCTCCCATCACTGTTTGGATGGTCTTACCACTGAGGCCAACCTTACCCCCTCTGAGGTAGAGGTCGTTGCCGCTCACCATCAGAGCAACGACTGAATTCTCAGAAACCTGAGCTTTCTCTGCCTCTTCTCTGATGGTGTGGTTACCCCGTCCTGACAGGCAGCTTACCTTCACGCTAGTGCGAAGGCGGGCCGCTAGCAGCGGCTGCAGATCCCGTGTTTGCGAGTCACCAATGAGGGTGACCTTCGGACACTTGGTCTCTGAAGACGGGGTCTTCCCTTGTGGAAGAGGCCTCCCCTTTTCCTCTTTACTCTCCACATTCTTATCTTTCTTTTTCTTCTTATTTATCTGTTTTTCTTCTATTTTGGGTTCTACTTTTGTTTCAACTATCTTCTTTTTCTTTTTTTTCTTCGTTTCTCCTTTCTTCTTTTTCTCCTTTTCTCTCGCCTCAGCTGGCTTATCCTCAGATGATGCCAGAATGTCCGCTTCATTACAAGGATATTCCGACACGGCAGTGGGCGGCGCCTCTTCTAGGCATCGAACCTGAGCTACGTTAAGGGCTTCGAGCTTCTCCAACTTTCCCTCAAGGACCTTAGCTCTCTCCTCTGAGGCTCTATAGAGGTCTTTTAATTTTTTCACCTCTCGCGTCAATATGCAAGTAGTGCAGATACTTTCAGGGTTGCATTTTGAATAGCAGCCCTCCGGAAAGTCAACACACCACTTTTCTAACTGGCATATTGCACAGTTGTGTTTGAGACGAACGGGTCCTTTTTTGCCTGTCATTTTGAGCGCTTTCTCTCTCTCTGAAAACTCGTGACCAATCAATGATAAAAAAGGGGGGTTGGTGAGTTCTCCCAGCGTGAGTCGCTCCCGCCTATCGATCGGAGAGGTTTCGGATCTTTCAGAAGGCACGCTCCATGTGCTGCTGTTCGTCCGACCCAGTCGTCAAACCTCGGCGTGCCGTGGCTCCCAACCAAGCAGCACTGACGGTCCCCGAAGGGGCCATCGATTTCTCACCAGGTGAACATCAACGAAGCACGCCCCGTACTAAACTCCTACTAGTTCCCTTCACAACGGCCAGGATCTCGGAGTAGCGTTCAATGGATATCCCGCCACACCTAGGAACTCGACCCAAGGCTTTCTATTGGCCTGGCAACCAACATGGGAACAAAGGGCCGTCACCTCGGACGAATGCTACCATAAGCACCCGTCAACGGGCACTGGGAACGGTCAATAATTACGCGCCAGGGAAGGGGTTAACGAGGCACTACCCTCATCCCATTCATCGTGCCCCAACGCCTAGAACACCTCTAGTCCTAGTCTCTCGCAACCAGTGAGCGTCGATTGGCGTTGTTTATAGAGGTCCCAAAGCCTCTCTTCTGACGCATGAGGTAGCTGCCAGGTCCTTATAGGTAGATAGAGGAAAAAAGGGAAAGAGTGACACGATAGGAGTAGGCTTTTTTTCTTTTTTTTCTTTTTGTATGAGTGGGAGATAGGATAAAAATAAAAAAAAGAGAGGGATAGAGTAGAAAAATAAAGGAATGACGCACTTAGTCTGGAACCTCGTTTCCGACCAAATCGACAAGGGAAGCCCTACCAGGGGTACCCAGAAGAGGTACCCCCGCCGACATAGCTCGAAAAGTCCAAGGTCCACACAAGCTCTCTTCCCGCGACAAGGGGGCGTCACCTCTCCCTCTATTAGATGCGGTACCGAAAAAGGGAACCTTAGCTTGTTTCACACAATCTCGTGGAGCTTCCGCCGCTACCCTCAGTTCACTCGGTCCGTCCATCGTTCTTGTTATCACCGGAAGTGGGTTAGCTTACTCAGGGCACTGCCCGACGATTTCCATGCGCGTGACGCTTTTCTCTCTCGCTATGACGTACTCCTTGATATAACGATATCTGGTATTTTACAAACTCACAGCTGAAAGTAGTGTTCTTCTAATGCGGAGCACTTCAGCTTTTCTCTTTTCATTAAAATCTTCTATTTTGTTTCATATACCCCGATAGTTTTGGCTCTCTTTGGCAGTCATGCGAGCTTGCAAATGCAAATCTTTATACCTACACTTTATTATACGCCTTATATCCTCCGCATATTGCATGTTCAGGCTAGTGGGGAAGCATAGTTATGGCGAGTTTCCTGCGTATTTTGAGTAGAGAGTAGGAATTAATCATGTTGCAGAACGGTTGGTATGGAGATTTTCCCTAAACTGATATGCATTGTCTACTCCATGAGGGAGTCACAGAGAATGATTTTGAATTTGGCATGTAGTTTCGGTTTAAGGTTTTTATATTGCCTTTGCCGAAGCTATACTTTATCAAAGACATCCAATATATCTCGACATACAATGACCACATAATTCTCGTTTTGCTTCGATTTATGTAGCTATCATTTAGGATCTTCTCGAAAAGCATACTGCCAAATCCCAGAAAGGAAATTATAATTTAGCTCTCTTTCATTTATACAATGATATTGTTTTCTATGCGTAATTGTTGATAGTTAAATTGTCAGCTTTGATTAATTTTCCCTTTAACCACCATATTTTCTCATCTATTTGTCCAAGCATTGCATTCTCTAGATTGACTGGGACGTATTTCTTAACTAGTTCCTAGCACTTCGAGAAATCATCTATGTGGTAATTTTCCATACATATATTCCTATTTGTATTGAATTTCTATTTATAGTGATAGAAAATGCGATGTTGTTGCTACAGGACATTACTTCTGACCGCAAGTAATAATTATAAAGGAAGATAAAGTCAACCAGGTAGATATGATTTGGTTGCTGGTGTCCTTCCCAGGATGATTTATGTTGGGAATTTGAGGCCGACCGAGGCGTAGGTTGAGGTTTCTGTCTAATAGGATATCTAGTTATCTTCCATTTATTTTGATACTATTGGGGCTGGTACCCTTAGCGATAACCACTTTTTCAAGGCTTATTTGCACCTCTCTCGCCGGATAGGACTTATCCAACTTTCCTATTTCCGATATTTGATCCTCTTTTTAATCACTATGGCCTCTCCGTCGTATCTTTTCTTGTGATAAATTTATTATTAACACTTCATAGTTTAAGACTTTCATCTCTTCATTATCCGTGTTGATCCCTTGTTGTGAGATGTGAAGGATATCGGGATAAATCTTATTAAAAATGCTCTCAATCAACACTTTTAAGGTCCATCCTTTGGTGTTAACATTCAAGATTTTCTTGATTCTGTGCGCCATTCTTAATGATGTTTGTTTCTGCCTTTTATTTTTGCCTTTCTCAGCATCTGGTTTTGATTAATATTTTTTATTTCCTTCATTTTTCTTTGATACCCCTCATATTTGTGGGCTGAGGGTCCTAGATCTGCTTATAGTTGCCCAGCGAGTCCAAACGCGGCTATTTTCTATTTTTTCCTCTTAAGTTTCTGAATTTTCAGGGTTTTTTCCCGTTTGATACTCAGATCGCGTTATTTTCTAAGTGTGGGTTCTGGTCATCCTGATGGTAGGTGGGCCGTATTAAGAATTGCTGCAGTGAGCCAGGTAGAGGAGAGTTTAATGATAAAGTGGAAAAGATACGTTTACAAATTTGGGAGAAACAAACAAGCGAAATTGTAATACTTTGCTAAGAAGAATCAAAATCTCATTAATATATGAATATGGAGAATAATTTGTTGGAACTTAATTTGAAATTTGCCAGTGTCACTAGCTGTTTCTCAGTTCTAAATGAGCTTATTAATATCTTTCTTTTATAACTATCTCTAGGATAGTCATCTCTTTAAGTTTGTTTTGTCTCTAGATGTATATTAGAAGTCCCTCATTATTGAGCTACATATGTACTTATTGCTGCTTTCAAAACGTGTGTTGTCTCCAACCTTCTTGTACATATGCTTCTTGGCATATGTTATTTATTTTTTTTTTCTATTTTAGACCAATTATTTGCCGCTCCCTTTTGTAGGACAGCGTCCACTGGTTCTAATTTGGGATTATTGTTCAGTTTTCTACTGGTTTAATATTTTAAGGATAACATTTAAATTCTTATATCATTTAAGAACTACAAAAGTATGATGAGAATAAGTGTGTAAGGAGGAGATTCTGAATGGTGGATCTAACAGGTACGAATGGTTTGGACAGTTTTAAAACTGCAAATAAATGGATGCTCTACTGTTGGTAAACGGACCGACCATCTCGGCCTATCCAAAGAAATGCTAGGACGGAGAGACAGAAAGCATCGCTTATCTCCTGAATTGAAACATCCAAAAGAGAACAGGGGAGCAAAAGCGTGTCAATAAACGTCCTGGTGGAGTTTTATTGCCCAATGTCAGCTAAAATATGGTGTTGGATGAGGGGCTATTTTTACATGGCATCAGAGTTTACTGTGATCGATTAAGGCAACCTAAGAGGAAGAAAAGTGTCCTGTAGGTGTAGAACTCTACAATAAGGCAAGAAAACTAAGACAATAATATAAAAAGTCATGGAAACGTGCTAGAAGAACAAATAAGGTCGAATATTTTCATATACCTGGGACGCTATATACCTTTAGGAACAGGGACCTGTATAATAAGAAAAAATGAATTTAAAAAAGAAATATTCTTATTTAATACTGACATATTTTTAGAACGGCAAAATATAGAGAATGTAAACATAATAAAAAATTCAAATATATAAAAACATCCACAAAAATACGAATTGTAAAATTTCCCTAACAAAATTTACAATTTTACTTGGAACTTTGTCGGAATATCCAACCTTTCTGGTAAAAAGTTTCCTAAATCTGTTGAATTTTGTACATTTATTTCAAAGGAAATTCACAAACATTTAGAAGGAGAAAGGGCTAACAAAAAAAAACAAAGACAATATAAACATAACAATGGTTAGTTATTATCTTCTGTGGGTTGTTTTATTTAGGAAAAGAAAGGTGACATCAACAGATAAAACAAAGGGTTGTTTATTATCTTCTTAGGATCGATTTAATAAGAAGGTCACATTAACCTATAGAAGAAGGTATTGTTTTTATCCACTAGGGATGTAGTTATAGAGGAAACGAAAAGTGATAATAATAAATAGAACAAAGGCTAATTTATTATTATTTATTTTTTGTGTGGAAAATGATAGGTAAATTGGCCGCAGGCCACTACCCCAAGTATTTTCCCTTTCGAATGATATCTGTTCAGCTGTACTTGTAATTCGATATTTACTACCTTTCGTTTCGAGATCGACAGACACTATGTGAATTTTCCTTTATTCGTTCTTATTTTCCACTCCCTTTCGAGCTCGTTGATGTTTTCAGTCTCTATGGGTTTTGCCTGTACCTGAGCGATCACATTCCTGAAATAACATACGAGTAGTTGGTTGATGTCTTCTGCGAATTATTTAGTTTCAAGTCGTTTAGGAAGTACCCGGTGTTGAATCACACATTGTATACGTTCCTAATCGATTCACGCATCTTGTAGGGTGCCTTGATGAGTATAAATCTGGTTATTCCTGAAGGGCATGCTATGGACTTCCATTTGGTCATTTCGTAGCGCTATTTTCCTTCTTTGAAGTTTTCCTTTCATTTTGTTTATTTCCCTACAGTTCTCTTTAGCGTTCTTTTTTAAGTCAACTTTTCTTTTGTTCTTTTATGAGTTGCCTCAGCTCTTTTTTTCTTCAAGGCTAAGTTTGTCTTTCTCTGGTTGGTTCAAAAATTGTAATTTGATCGTAGACACTGTTGTGATGTCGGTTCTTCTCTATCATCTCTTCTGCCCATCTTGTTTGAGGGAGTGTATGGTGTCTCGCTTCCGGTAGGTTTTTATTCTGTGACTCAATGAGAGCTGATTTCATACACTCAATTTCTTTATCAATTTCTTCAAGGTTGGCTTCATTAAGATCGGCTAGAAGGAATCTTTTAATATCCTCTTTGTATTCGCCCCAGTCCACTCTTTTTTTAACTCTTCCTTTTCTGTAACGGTACCTTTATCGGATTTTAATTGACTCCCAGTAGTATTCCTACGTGATCACTACATGCTACGTAATGGGTTACATTATGATGTTGTAAGTCATGTAGTAACTGCTTAACACTACGTCTGGTTTGGTAGTAGTTCTGCCCTTGAGGTACTTAGGAAAGCCTGGGAAGATTCTTTTGAATATGTTCCTTTCCATGAATATTTAGAAGTTGTCAGCACTTAGATTTTTGTTCCAGTGTAGCCATTCGTTCTTCACCTTGCATTCAGGTCTCTCAAGAAAACTGGTCATCATATTGTGTATATGAAAGAAATTACGTCTTGACGGTTAATATCCACTGGCTATTATTATTGGTGATACCTCTCTTTCAATTCTAAAGGAAAAGTAGGCTTCTTCTAATCCATAGATTTCTTTAAATTCTATGTCTTTTGTAATGATTGCAATGGTCGCACCGTCGAACGCTTTACCTGATTGGTCAGCATTAATAACGGTATAAATGAAAGTGTTCATTACTCTTCTATCTGATTTTAATCCATTTTCATTCATTAAAATTATGTCTGAATCGATTTCCCTGAAAATGTTGCCAAGGGTCTGATGTTTATCAGATCCATCCATTTGTGTTATTTTTTTGAATTTTGAGTTTCTTTCTCCTTATGTAATCCATTGTCCAATTGGATGTTTGTTCAGCGGCTTCTGTTGGTCTGGTGAGTGCTACTTTGGAAGTGAGTGTGCCATATCCAACTTTTCAACATCGAAGACTATTAAAGGTAGTGTGGTTGAGAGTTACGCAATATCCGGGGTAAACTCTGATTTTGTGCTGCTTGAGCATCTTCTCCTCTTTAGGTTTAACTTTGATGGGCCATTTGCATATGCATTCATTTAATCATTTGATTATGTCAGCTTATTTTATTCATCTTGGCAGGTAAAGTAGTTGCTTATATAATCTTTGAAGGCCATACTCAGGTTCAGTATTTCTGAAGATGGAGATTTCTCCTAGAACCACATGATTTTTATACCGTTCTTCTCAAACATATCGTTTAGCGTTGGTTTTAACGATCAAGTTTTGCTGATATTTATAAAGTCAGCGTATAGAATACACATCAATAGCTCAGGTACCTTCAGGTGCGTTTTGGCCTCTGTCATTTCATTGACAGTGGCTTTCGCAAACCCAGCATAGGTTGCGTTTCTTTTCTTCTCTTGCTGGTAGTTATCTTGTTTTCCATTCCTTTTAATAACTTATTTGAGTTTGGAGCTTGCTTTTGCCATGATTCTGTGTGATCCTCAGCAGTTGATATATTTCATTAAGTTTTCTGGCCATATCTCCACTAATGTCCTGTTTTGCCGCATTCAGAGAATATGTGGTCCTTTTTTTCGCATTTATTAGTTGTTTGGTCCTCTATCTGGTAATAATTAAAGCATATCTGGATATTCCTATGATTCTCTCGTTTCATGTGATCTGGGGATTCTAATATTAAACAAATGATTCTGGTATGTGCACTTTTGTTACTCGATTCGGTTTTTGCACACACTAACTTGAAGATAAGTATGTGGCTTCCGAATTTGATGACTTCAGTGATTTTAGTTCGTGTGTAGTTTTTCCTTATGTCTGTTTAGATTAACTTCATTATATGGGAGCCTGCCCATAGTTTGACCTTCCTGCATACGATGCTTTAGTTAGTGGTGATTCGCAATAGGACTTTTGAGGTCATTCCTATCTTCTGAAGTGTTTGCACTCCTTCGATGGACAATAACTTTTCTACGTTAGTTTCAGTATTGCACATAACGACGTATCCATTTGCGACGTCTATGATCTTTATCGAGATGAATTTAGGGTGTACGTAGATTGCCTTGCACAATTTCTCCTTGTCTGGTCTGGGTGTTCCTTGATTAATTTCCTTTACTGGCACTCGAAGGTATTCGAGCTCGCTTCCATTCCCATTTGCTGGTAGTATTCTCACAATCCTTTATCGAGTGTCCAGGGTACTTTTTTTCTTTTTTCTGTGTTTTTCTATTCAGTGTGTGCCATCTCAATGCTCAGATGAAACTAAACAAGAGAGATAGATAGAGAAATCCTACTCTGCTTAACGGTCTATGGCTCCCTAAAAGCCTTACTATTGATAATAGCACCCCTCGACTCCCTAGACTAATTAGTCCTATTATTATTAGGCACCTTTAATGAATTTCCGGCTCGTTGTCCTAAGGACACCCATTCTTTACGCCCTATAAGGGGGCGTCCTTCCGAGGTTCAATGTACCCTACTTTAGAGTAGTTCTGTGCGCAGAGGTGGTTGAGTTATATTGCTTTTAGTGTTTGAATTATGTAAACGAAAAAGTATGAAGTTAGGCGAAAAAATCTAGAGAAATTTCCCCATTGAAGGCTGCTAACAGGTCCACTGAAACGGGAGGAAGCTGCAATCAGTGCATTGGGCGCATATTTTTCTTCTCTCCTGAAAAATCGGTTCTTCGCTTTGCCGTGAAAAATTAACGTTTTATCTCCTCTCTTGTGCTTGTTAATAACACCTTTACCAATGAGTAGCTCTACTGAGCGCAATCCGTCTAAAATAAAGTGAGAGTCCTTCCTGTTTATTTTCTTCTAGAGATCGAGTCAATAAGGAAACACAAGATGCCTTTAATAGAATTTTCCTATATGTTTATGATAATATAAAGCAACCTTTAAACTGAAGGTTTGAATGAAAATATGAGGGAGATAGAAAGAAAGAAAGCTACAAGGATAAGAAGTACCCTAGAAGACCTTACGGTCAATTCAGAGAGGCTACCTTGGGACCAGCAGTCGAGCAAGCACAGTTCTGCTTAATGGCTTACGTGCACAAACGGCCACTTTTCAAGACTTTGTCCAGTCTTTAGTAGAACTGATCAACAGAATTGCTGTTAACAAGTTCCACTGGAAGTGCGTTTCAGCTACCACATATACTGTAGGTGAAATATTTCCCACGCAGATCGCGGTGGTAACACTTCAGTTCAAGTTTGTAGCCGTGATTTCTAGTTCTGCCATGCCTAAGTTGGAAAACATCAGTGTCGTGACTTTTGTATCTGATAGAGGGAATCAGTTCGGTTGCCTTGGCTTGCACACGTTCCAATCTCGCGATATCATTTCGAAACAAAGGACTTCAAAAGTGTACGGCATACTCAAGGTGTGGTCGGACAGGTGAATTGTACAAACACAGTACAATCTCCTTGTTCCGATATCCAAACTGTCGCTTTATATAACTTAGCATCCTTTGGAACTTCTTCTCCGCCTAAATACACAGCCTCGAGAACTTGAGATCACTAGTTATAGTTACATGCAAGTCCTTCTCAGTGTCGGTGGATTTAAGAGCAGTGCCCTTAAGAATATACAGAGATTGGGGGTTTCGGTGGCCGATATGCATCACTTTGCATTTGTTTAGGTTAAAAGGCATTTGCCACGTGTCCGATCACTCCTCAACCTTCTGAAGATCATCTTGAAGGCAGGCAGCATTTCCTTCCTTTGCAACTTTCATACCAAGCTTGGTGTCATCAGCAAATTAAAAAAAATTTGCAACCATGTAACCGTCTATGTCGTTGACGTAGATGATGAATAGTAGTGGTCTTAGGACAGAACCTTGAGGAACACTGCTAGTAACGGGCACCTACTCAGAAGCCTGTCCATTCAACACCACCCGTTGCCGTGTGCCACTTTTCCAGCTCTCTATCCAACTTGCTACATCTCCTTCTATGCCCAGAGGATGCACTTTCCGAAGAAGGCGGTGGTGTGGTACCTTATCGAAGGCTTTTTTAAAGTCTAAGTAGATAACATCCACCGCCTTGTCACGGTCATGCTCACTGAAAACGAAGTGAAAGAATTCCACAAGATTCGTTAGGCATGACCGTTGCCTTCGGAACCCGTCCCGGAAACTCCTCAATCCAAGTTGGACTCTAAATATGACATCATTTTGTCCACCATGATACTTTCCACGAGTTTACCGACTATTTACGTTAAGCTAATTGGTCGGTAGTTTGACGGCTAGCTAGGGTCTCCTTTCTTGAAGATAGGAGTCACCTCCGCTTCATGCCAATCTCTTGGAACGCATCCGGTCCGGATTGACATGTTGAAGATTGGGCTCAGATGTCGTGACACTTTATCGCCCACTTCATTCAACACTTTAAAAGAAAAGCCGTCAGGACCAGGGGACTTATTCGTCTTTAGATCACTGATATTTTTTTTCTATTTCTCCTTGAGTGAGATCCATTTCCTCCAGATTTTTCCCAAGAGTAAGAATCCGTGGGCTGGGAGGTGGGACCACATTATTCCGTAAACAGTAAAGAGAAGTAGCCGTTGAGGAGGTTAGCATTTTCTGCATCTGAGTGCATTAATGCCCCATCCGCATTCACTAGACGGCCAATCGTGCGATTTATTGGTTTACGGCTGTTTACATAACCAAAGAACTCCTTGGTATTCTCTTGCAGAGTCTCGCCACTCGGAGCTCCTCAGCACGTTTTGCCACTCTTATGCTGGACTTCACCTTCCTAGCTAGCCTACGGTACTCGTTAAAGTCTTCCTAAATCTTTGACTGCCGGTACACCGTTCTCTTCTTCCGCAGCAGTTGACCGACTTCTAGATTAAACCACTTTGGTTGAACGGAAGACCGACGAAGATTTTTCAAAGTGATGAAATGTCATTGAAGACTCATGAACGTAGTTTTGAATCTATCCCACGGATCTTCAACATCCTCGCACTCTTCTAGCCTCGCATCAGTCAATACAGCATCTAGAACTGCAATGTCTGCTCTTCATTAAATCAAGTTTCCTCAAGTTACTTGTCGCAGACTCTACTTTCGGGACCTTGACTATAAATCTGACTAGTCGCTGATCACTGCCACCGAGTTTTTTGCCTACCAAGAGATCCTCAACCTCGTCATTCTTAGAGGTGAAAACCAAGTCGAGGGTATTATTGCCTCTCGTCGGCTCTCTCACCCATTGAGTCAGGAACTCGTTGCTCGCGAAATCCAGGAGTAGTGCATTCTCGCCACAGGGTTATCTTGTTTCCCAGTCAACTCGGGTATTGAAATCACCCATTGCGATACACACACTGTCTTGAACAAGTTCACCCAGTAGCCGGTACAGATCCCTGTCCTTTTCAACGAGTTGTGCAAGGGGTCGGTAAATCACCAATGTCCTTTATCTGGCAGGACCTATATCTAGGTCAACTCCTAGTAGCTCGTGGTCGGATACAATGTCACAGGTCGTCGATTTAAGTGTATATTTGACATACAACATCACACCACCACTCTCTCTGTGTGGCCTATCTTTTTAAAGAGTTGGTAACCGGGAATCGTGAATTCACCTTCAAAATCTCAGCTTAAAGTTTTTACCCACGACTTCGTTATGGCTACCATTTCAGGTTCTTCCATCGCTACGAGGCCACGAAGTTCAAGAAACTTGTTCTTGATCGACCTCGCATTAAACAGAAAAACTTTCAGGGAGTCCCTAAATGTAGGACTCCCTACGCTTTTCTGTTTCCCGGATTATTTGTTTGCGAGGGAGCACCCCTCTTTGCGACCTCTGAGAAGGTCGTTCCAGGAGTGACACGGCCGTACTGGCGTACGTCCGCCCTCACTCTGGGCCGGGTACTTCTTTGGGTCTTTTTCATGACATCCTGTATCATGTTACAGAGTACAGCCTTTCCTTTAAAAGAAAGATGCACTCCATCCCTTTAGTAGAGATCGTTTCTACCATGAAATGTGCGGTAAGGGGCCACAAAAAAGCCTCTGTCCACCGTACACAAATCTGCCAGGCGTCGGTTCAAGGAGATGTTCCTCAAGTGAGCTATCTGGGTTGGACCTCTTCTTGGGAGCATTCCAATCATAAACTACCTTACCTCTTTTGAGGTAAGGTCAACGACTGAGTTCTCAGAAATCTGAGATTTCTCTGCCTCTATCCTGATTCAGTGGTTTTCCCGTCCTGGCAGCATATTACCTTTACACTGGTGCGAAGGCGGGCCGCTAATATTGATTGCAGACTCTGTGCCTGAGAGGCGCCAATAAGTTTGACTCTCGGAACCGACTTGACTATTTCCTCTTTAATCTCCATTTTTCTTCTCTTTATTATTCTTCTTTCTTTTTTCCTATCTTCCTTGGGTTTCAATTCTGTTTCTGCTTTCTCTGTTTCTGTTTCCACTTTCTCTTCTTTTTTCTTTCCTTTCTTCCTCTTTGTCTTCTTCTTTTTGGCCTGGTGAGTCAGTCCCGTAACAGCTTACTCCAGCTCTGGGACGTTTGAAGGCTGACCTGGCACTGCCGATGCAGGTCTCGCTTCTTGGGCGAGGGTCTCATCGGCGGATCCACCCACGTCGGTGTGAGATACACTATAAACCGACTGGACCTCTAGTCTTGATGACAACTCGACGATCCTGTCCTCGAGATGGCGAAGCTGACGCGCGTGTTCAGACTCTAGGTTCTGTAGCTTCCTCTCCAGTTCTGCAGATTTTTGCTCAGATGATCTATACAGGTACTTGAGCTCTTGCATTTATCCTTTAAGGAGACAGTCAGTGCAGATACTTCCCGGTTGGCATTTGGAGTAACACCCCTCCGGGAAGTTTTCGCACCACTTACGCTTTTTTTACACTAAACATGACTATTTAAGAGCAGCCGGTCCTTTCTTTCCAGTCATGCTGAACAGTAAATATCTATGAATACTTTGTGACCACTTAGTAAAAAAGAAGGGGGGTGGTGAGTTCGCCCCGCATGAGTCGCTCCCGCCTATCGATCGGAGACGTTTTGGATCTTTCAGAAGGCACATTCCTTTTACTGCTGTTCGTCCGACCGAGTCGTTCAAGCCCAGCGTGCAGTGGCTTCCAACCAAGCAGTACTGACAGCCTCCGAAGTAGGCTATCGATTTCGCAACAGGTGAACAGCGGAACATGCCCCGTACTAAACCCCTACTAGTTCCCTTCAGGGCGGCCAGTATCTCGGCGAAGCGTTCAATTGATATCCCGGTAAACTCATGGAAAGCATCATGGTGGACAAACTGACGTCGTATTTAGAGTCAAACCTGCTACTGAGGAGTTCCCAGCACGGCTTCCGAAGGCAACGGTCATGCCTGACGAACCTTGTGGAATTCTTCCACTTCGTTTTCAGTGAGCACGATCGGGACAAGGCGGTGGATGTGGTGTACCTAGACTTTCAGAAAGCCTTTGATAAGGTACCACACCGCCGCCTTCTCCGGAAAGTGCGAGCGCTTGGCATAGACGGAAAGGTAGCCGGCTGGATCGAGAACTGGCTAAGTGGCAGACGGCAACGGGTGGTGGTAAATGGACAGTCTTCTGAGTGGGTGCCCGTTACTAGCGGGGTGCCTCAAGGTTCTGTCCTGGGACCACTACTATTCATCATCTACGTCAACGACATGGACGGTGACATGGTTGCCAAGATTTCCAAATTTGCCGACGATACCAAGCTTGCTATGAACGTTGCAAAGGATGGAAATACTGCCCGCCTGCAGGAAGATCTTGGGAAGATTGGGGAGTGGTCGGACACGTGGCAAATGCCTTTTAACGTGGGAAAATGCAAAGTGATGCATATCGGCCACAGAAACCCCCAATCTCAGTATATCCTTAAGGGCACTGCTATGGAATCCACCGACACTGAGAAGGACTTGGGTGTAACAATCACTAGTGACCTCAAGTTCTCGAAACAGTGCATTGAGGCGGAGAAAAAGGCCCAAAGGATGCTAGGCTATATTAAGCGCCAGTTTGGTTATCGGAACCAGGAGATTGTACTGTGCCTGTACAACTCACTTGTCCGACCGCACCTGGAGTATGCCGTACAATTTTGGAGTCCTTCATTGCGAAAGGACATCGCGAGATTGGAACGCGTACAAGCCAGGGCAACCAAGCTGATTCCCTATATCCGACATAAAAGTTATGAGGATAGACTAAGGGAATTAGATCTGATCTCGCTGGAAACCCGTAGACAGCGTGGTCAGCTCATCGAAGTTTTCAAAATACTTCGAGGGTTCGACAATGTTGACTACCGGGATATTTTCACACTGAGTGAGAACAGAACGCGCAATCACGGCTTCAAACTTGAACTGAAGCGTTACAACCGCAATCTGTGTGGAAATTTTTTCACTTATAGTATCTGCGGTATGTGGAACGCACTTCCAGTGGAAGTTGTCAACAGTGAATCTGTTGACCAGTTCAAGTCAAGACTAGACAAAGTCTTGAAAAGTGGCCGTTTAGGGACGCAAAACAATTGAGCAGCCATGTGCCCGCTCGATTGCTAGCCTAAAGGTACCCTCTTTGAATGGACCGTAAGGTCTCCTAGGGTACTTACTTTCCTTGTTACTCCTTGTTACTTCCTTCAACACTTTAGGTAGAAACCCGTCCGGTCCAGGGGACTTATTCGTCTTTAGGTCAGCGATCTTTTTCTTTATTCCTCCTTCGGTGAAGTCCATTGCCTTCAGCTTTTCCCCCGAGTAGGAATCCGTCGGCTGGGGAATGGGACCACACTCTTCAGTAAATACTGAAGAGAAGTAGTCGTTGAGGAGGTTAGCATTTTCTGCATCTGAATGCTTTAATGTCCCCTCCTCATTCCTCAAAGGGCCAATCGTTCGACGGATTGGTTTACGGCTGTTCACATATCCAAAAAACTCCTTGGGATTCTCTTTACAGAGTCTCGCCACTCGGAGTTCCTCAGACCGCTTAGCCGCCCTTATGCTGGACTTCACTCTCCTGGCTAGCCTCCGGTATTCGTCAAAGTCACCCGAGATCTTCGATTGCCGGTACACATTTCTCTTCTCCCTAAGCAGTTGGCCGATTTCTCGATTAAACAACTTAGGTTAAACAGAAAACAGACGGGGGCATTTCAGAGGGATAAAACGCGATTGAAGACTCATGAATGTGGTTTTGAAACTATTCCACGAGTCTTCAACGGCATCGCACACTTCTAGCCTCACGTCAGTCAGTCCAGCTCGAAGGCTTGCAAAGTCTGCTCTTCTCAAGTCAAGTTTCTTTGATTGACTGGCAACAGACCTTACCTTCGGGATCTTGACGCTAAATCTAACTAGCTGGTGATCACTGCCACCGAGCTCTTTGCCTACAGAGATATCCTCAACGATATCATCCTCAGAGGTGAAGACCAAGTCGAGGATATTGTCTCCTCTCGTCGGTTCTCTGACCCATTGAGTGAGGAACTCGTTGTTGGCGAACTCCAGGAGTAGTGCGCTCTCGCCACAGGCTGCTCTGGTTTCCCAGTCAACTTGGCTGTTGAAATCGCCCATAACGATGCACACTCTGCCTTAAACCAGCTCACCCAGCAGCTGGTACAGTTCCCTGTCCTTCTCAACAGGTTGGGAAGGGGGTCTGTAAAGCAGCAGGGTCCTGTATTTGGCAGGACCGATCTCTAGGTCAAAGCCTAGGAGCTCGTGGTCGGATATAACGTTGGAGTTCGTAGATTTGATTGTATCCTTGACATACAACATTACACCGCCACCCTCTCTGTCTGGCCTATCTTTGTGGAAGAGTTGGTAGCCAGGAACCGTGAATTCGCCTTCAAAGTCTCGGTTTGACGTTTTTATCCACGATTCTGTTATGGCTACCATTTCGGGTTCTTCCGTCGCTACGAGGCCACGGAGCTCAGGAAACTTGTTCCTGATTGACCTCGCATCGAACAGAAGAACTTTCAGGGAGTCCCCTAATGTAGGACTCCCTATACTCTTCCGTTTCCCGGCTTCTTGTTTGTCGTGGTGGCACCATTTTTGACAACCTCCGAGAAGGTTGTTTGGGGAGTGACTCGGGCGTGCTGGCGTACGTCCGCCTTCCCAATGGGCCGGACACTCCTTTGGGTGCGCTCCACGACATCCTGGATGAGGTTGGCTAGGAACGCCTTGCCCTTAAAGGAGAGGTGCACCCCGTCCCTTTGGTAGAGGTCTTTTCTACCATAGAACACGGCGTACGGGTCCACAAAAAAGACACCCTCAGCTGTACAGAGGTCTGCAAGGCGCCTGTTTAGCGACATGTTCCTCAAGTGGGCAGTCCGGCTTGGACCCCACCTCGGGAGCATCCCCACCACGACGCGTCTACGGGTTTTAAGTCCACAGTCGTCGACAGCGCCCATAACTGTCCTCATATTTCACCTGTAGGGCCTACCCTACCTCCTCTGAGGTAGAGGTCGTTGCCACTTACCATAAGGACAACGACTGAAGTCTCTGAAATCTGAGACTTCTCGGCCTCAGCTCTAACCTGCTTATTCCCACAACCTGGGATGCAGCTCACCTTAACGCTTGTGAATCACCACTAAGGGTGACTCTTGCACATTTGACGGCGGACTTAGTCTTTCCTTTCGGAGGCGACTTGCCGCTTTCCTCTTGTATCTCTATTTTTTTTTCTTCTTATTCTTCCTCTTATTCTTCTTCTTGACTTCCTTTGCTATCTCTTCGTTTGTTTTCCGTTTCTCTTCTTCTGCTTCTACTTTCTCTTCTTCTGTTTCCAGTTTCTTTTCTTCTCTTTCTACTTTCTCTTCTTCTCCTTTTACTTTCTCTTCTTCTCTTTCTACTTTCTCTTCTTCTATTTCTACTTTCTCTTCTTTCTTCTTTCTTTTCTTCTTTTTGGCTCGTTGAGGAAGCCCTTCAGCAGAAGAAATCGGCTGTTGGACGTCGAGAGCCTTCTCGCCTGAGCATCTGCATCTTTCTGTTTTTAAGAGTTGAACTTCCCTTTTAAGGAGGGAGTTCTCCTCTCTCAGTTGAGTGATGCTCTCGCCCAGGCGCTTCTCGAGTTCGCAGAAGTCACAGACACTGACGCCATCTGTGAGTTCCTTGCAACTCCTTCCCCCGAAGTCTTCACTCCATCTATAGACTTTGCATATTTTGCAGGTTAGCTTTCGAAACGTAGGACCATTCTTCTTCGCCATGTTACAAAAATCTCGGACCATACGCATTAAAAAAGGGGTTTTTGGTTGTGATTTTCTCTCGCACTAATCACATCCGCCTATTTCCAGGAGGTTTTTGGTCGTTCGGCGAACAGAAACCCTTTGATCAAGCACACCAACCCTAAGGTCTCCCCTGGGCCGGACGTCCCCAATCGTGCCGCAGCTCCCAACTGAGCAGCACGAGAGCCCCAGTGAACTGGTTCTCTGATTTTTCGACAGGGGTGCTTGAGGTGTAACTGTCTTCCTACTAAGCCCTACTAATCAACTAAAAACGGCCAGACTTGAGGCAAATAGTAAAGCTAAGTGCCCACGACTTCATCCGAGATCTTTAGCTGATCTGGCAACCAGCAAGGCACAAAAGCTCTCTCTCCAAAGATCAGTTGAGCCTTTATTCACCAAGTAGCGGTCACAGGGAGCTGGTCAGGCAATTACACGTTAGGAGAAAGCTTTTAAGGGGTACCTAGCATTTCTCCATTAATCGTACCCCAAACGCCTAAGATTCCTTCAATCTCAGTCTCTTGTAACCTATGAGTGCTCCAAGGCGTTATTTAAAGAGGTTCCAAAGCCTCTCTTCTCACGCGGCATAAGGGAGCTGGTGAGGCCCTTATTAATAAACAACTTATGTGTAATAGAGATGAAGGTTTTTTTTTTGTTATTGGATTTTTGTTTTGATTTTTTCACAGTTGAAGAGAGTTGGTGAAACTTAGTACTAACAGAATCGAAGAGGTTGGTAGGTGGATGCAAGGAGACGCATCAAAGGAGTGGTAGAGAAGTTTGACAACCATTAGTCTGGATCCTACTACAGCTACCTTACTGGCATGGGTGACCCTACCGGACTAAAAGTCCCCCAGCTTAGCTAGCTTAACTCAGGCAGATCACGCAAGCTCTCTCACCGACGACAAGGTGGTTGTGTTGAGAGAGAGAAAGAGTAACAAGGAGTAACAAGGAAAGTAAGTACCCTAGGAGACCTTACGGTCCATTCAAAGAGGGTACCTTTGGAAGCAATTGAGCGGGCACATGGCTGCTCAATTGTTTTGCGTCCCTAAACGGCCACTTTTCAAGACTTTGTCTAGTCTTGACTTGAACTGGTCAACAGATTCACTGTTGACAACTTCTACTGGAAGTGCGTTCCACTTACTGCAGATACTGTAGGTGAAAAAGTTTCCACACAGATTGCGGTTGTAACGCTTCAGTTCAAGTTTGAAGCCGTGTTTGCGCGTTCTGTTCTCACTTAGTGTGAAAATATCCCGGTAGTCAACATTGTCGAACCCTCGAAGTATTTTGAAGACTTCGATGAGCTGACCACGCAGTCTACGGGTTTCCAGTGAGAACAGATCTAACTCCCTTAGTCTATCCTCATAACTTTTATGTCGGATAGAGGGAATCAGCTTGGTTGCCCTGGCTTGTACGCGTTCCAATCTCGCGATGTCCTTTCACAATGAAGGACTCCAAAATTGTACGGCATACTCCAGGTGCGGTCGGACAAGTGAGTTGTACAGGCACAGTACAATCTCCTGGTTCCGATAACCAAACTGGCGCTTAATATAGCCTAGCATCCTTTGGGCCTTTTTCTCCGCCTCAATGCACTGTTTCGAGAACTTGAGGTCACTAGTGATTGTTACACCCAAGTCCTTTTCAGTGTCGGTGGATTCAATAGCAGTGCCCTTAAGGATATACTGAGATTGGGGGTTTCTGTGGCCGATATGCATCACTTTGCATTTGCCCACGTTAAAAGGCATTTGCCACGTGTCCGACCACTCCCCAATCTTCCCAAGATCTTCCTGCAGGCGGGCAGTATTTCCATCCTTTGCAACGTTCATACCAAGCTTAGTATCGTCGGCAAATTTGGAAATCTTGGCAACCATGTCACCGTCCATGTGGTTGACGTAGATGATAAATAGTAGTGGTCCCAGGACAGAACCTTGAGGCACCCCGCTAGTAACGGGCACCCACTCAGAAGACTGTCCATTTACCACCACCCGTTGCCGTCTGCCACTTAGCCAGTTCTCGACCCAGCCGGCTACCTTTCCGTCTATGCCAAGCGCTCGCACTTTCCGGAGAAGGCGGCGGTGTGGTACCTTATCAAAGGCTTTCTGAAAGTCTAGGTAGACCACATCCACCGCCTTGTCCCAAACGTGCTCACTGAAAACGAAGTGGAAGAATTCCACAAGGTTCGTCAGGCATGACCGTTGCCTTCGGAAGCCGTGCTGGGAACTCCTCAGTAGCAGGTTTGACTCTAAATACGACGTCACTTTGTCCACAATGATGCTTTCCATGAGTTTACCGACTATCGAAGTCAGACTGATAGGTCGGTAGTTCGACGGTGGGTTACGGTCTCCTTTCTTGAAGATAGGAGTCACCTCCGCCTCACGCCAGTCTCTAGGAACGCATCCGGTCCGGATTGACATGTTAAAGATAGCGCACAGATGTCGTGATACTTCATCGCACACTTCCTTCAACACTTTAGGTAGAAACCCGTCCGGTCCAGGGGACTTATTCGTCTTTAGGTCAGCGATCTTTTTCTTTATTTCTCCTTCGGTGAAGTCCATTGCCTCCAGCTTTTCCCCCGAGTAGGAATATGTCGGCTGGGGAATGGGACCACACTCTTCAGTAAACACTGAAGAGAAGTAGTCGTTGAGGAGGTTAGCATTTTCTGCATCTGAATGCTTTAATGTCCCCTCCTCATTCCTCAAAGGGCCAATCGTTCGACGGATTGGTTTACGGCTGTTCACATATCCAAAAAACTCCTTGGGATTCTCTTTACAGAGTCTCGCCACTCGGAGTTCCTCAGACCGCTTAGCCGCCCTTATGCTGGACTTCACTCTCCTGGCTAGCCTCCGGTATTCGTCAAAGTCACCCGAGATCTTCGATTGCCGGTACACATTTCTCTTCTCCCTAAGCAGTTGGCCGATTTCTCGATTAAACAACTTAGGTTAAACAGAAAACAGACGGGGGCATTTCAGAGGGATAAAACGCGATTGAAGACTCATGAATGTGGTTTTGAAACTATTCCACGAGTCTTCAACGGCATCGCACACTTCTAGCCTCACGTCAGTCAGTCCAGCTCGAAGGCTTGCAAATTCTGCTCTTCTCAAGTCAAGTTTCTTTGATTGACTGGCAACAGACCTTACCTTCGGGATCTTGACGCTAAATCTAACTAGCTGGTGATCACTGCCACCGAGCTCTTTGCCTACAGAGATATCCTCAACGATATCATCCTCAGAGGTGAAGACCAAGTCGAGGATATTGTCTCCTCTCGTCGGTTCTCTGACCCATTGAGTGAGGAACTCGTTGTTGGCGAACTCCAGGAGTAGTGCGCTCTCGCCACAGGCTGCTCTGGTTTCCCAGTCAACTTGGCTGTTGAAATCGCCCATAACGATGCACACTCTGCCTTAAACCAGCTCACCCAGCAGCTGGTACAGTTTCCTGTCCTTCTCAACAGGTTGGAAAGGGGGTCTGTAAAGCAGCAGGGTCCTGTATTTGGCAGGACCGATCTCTAGGTCAACGCCTAGGAGCTCGTGGTCGGATATAACGTTGGAGTTCGTAGATTTGATTGTATCCTTGACATACAACATTACACCGCCACCCTCTCTGTCTGGCCTATCTTTGTGGAAGAGTTGGTAGCCAGGAACCGTGAATTCGCCTTCAAAGTCTCGGTTTGACGTTTTTATCCACGATTCTGTTATGGCTACCATTTCGGGTTCTTCCGTCGCTACGAGGCCACGGAGCTCAGGAAACTTGTTCCTGATTGACCTCGCATTGAACAGAAGAACTTTCAGGGAGTCCCCTAATGTAGGACTCCCTATACTCTTCCGTTTCCCGGCTTCTTGTTTGTCGTGGTGGCACCATTTTTGACAACCTCCGAGAAGGTTGTTTGGGGAGTGACTCGGGCGTGCTGGCGTACGTCCGCCTTCCCAATGGGCCGGACACTCCTTTGGGTGCGCTCCACGACATCCTGGATGAGGTTGGCTAGGAACGCCTTGCCCTTAAAGGAGAGGTGCACCCCGTCCCTTTGGTAGAGGTCTTTTCTACCATAGAACACGGCGTACGGGTCCACAAAAAAGACACCCTCAGCTGTACAGAGGTCTGCAAGGCGCCTGTTTAGCGACATGTTCCTCAAGTGGGCAGTCCGGCTTGGACCCCACCTCGGGAGCATCCCCACCACGACGCGTCTGCGGGTTTTAAGTCCACAGTCGTCGACAGCGCCCATAACTGTCCTCATAATTTCACCTGTAGGGCCTACCCTACCTCCTCTGAGGTAGAGGTCGTTGCCACTTACCATAAGGGCAACGACTGAAGTCTCTGAAATCTGAGACTTCTCAGCCTCAGCTCTTACCTGCTTATTCCCACAACCTGGGATGCAGCTCACCTTAACGCTTGTGCGAAGGCGGGCCGCTAGCAGGGGCTTCAGACCCCGCGCTTGAGAATCACCAATAAGGGTGACTCTTGCACATTTGACGGCGGACTTAGTCTTTCCTTTCGGAGGCGACTTGCCGCTTTCCTCTTGTATCTCTATTTTTTTTTTCTTCTTATTCTTCCTCTCATTCTTCTTCTTGACTTCCTTTGCTATCTCTTCGTTTGTTTTCCGTTTCTCTTCTTCTGCTTCTACTTTCTCTTCTTCTGTTTCCAGTTTCTTTTCTTCTCTTTCTACTTTCTCTTTTTCTCCTTTTAATTTCTCTTCTTCTCTTTCTACTTTCTCTTCTTCTATTTCTACTTTCTCTTCTTTCTTCTTTCTTTTCTTCTTTTTGGCTCGTTGAGGAAGCCCTTCAGCAGAAGAAATCGGCTGTTGGACGTCGAGAGCCTTCTCGCCTGAGCATCTGCATCTCTCTGTTTTTAAGAGTTGAACTTCCCTTTCAAGGAGGGAGTTCTCCTCTCTCAGTTGAGTGATGCTCTCGCCCAGGCGCTTCTCGAGTTCGCAGAAGTCACAGACACTGACGCCATCTGTGAGTTCCTTGCAACTCCTTCCCCCGAAGTCTTCACTCCATCTATAGACTTTGCATATTTTGCAGGTTAGCTTTCGAAACGTAGGACCATTCTTCTTCGCCATGTTACAAAAATCTCGGACCATACGCGTTAAAAAAGGGGTTTTTGGTTGTGATTTTCTCTCGCACTAATCACATCCGCCTATTTCCAGGAGGTTTTCGGTCGTTCGGCGAACAGAAACCCTTTGATCAAGCACACCAACCCTAAGGTCTCCCCTGGGCCGGACGTCCCCAATCGTGCCGCAGCTCCCAACTGAGCAGCACGAGAGCCCCAGTGAACTGGTTCTCTGATTTTTCGACAGGGGTGCTTGAGGTGTAACTGTCTTCCTACTAAGCCCTACTAATCAACTAAAAACGGCCAGACTTGAGGCAAATAGTAAAGCTAAGTGCCCACGACTTCATCCGAGATCTTTAGCTGATCTGGCAACCAGCAAGGCACAAAAGCTCTCTCTCCAAAGATCAGTTGAGCCTTTATTCACCAAGTAGCGGTCACAGGGAGCTGGTCAGGCAATTACACGTTAGGAGAAAGCTTTTAAGGGGTACCTAGCATTTCTCCATTAATCGTACCCCAAACGCCTAAGATTCCTTCAATCTCAGTCTCTTGTAACCTATAAGTGCTCCAAGGCGTTATTTAAAGAGGTTCCAAAGCCTCTCTTCTCACGCGGCATAAGGGAGCTGGTGAGGCCCTTATTAATAAACAACTTATGTGTAATAGAGATGAAGGTTTTTTTTTTTGTTATTGGATTTTTGTTTTGATTTTTTCACAGTTGAAGAGAGTTGGTGAAACTTAGTACTAACAGAATCGAAGAGGTTGGTAGGTGGATGCAAGGAGACGCATCAAAGAAGTGGTAGAGAAGTTTGACAACCATTAGTCTGGATCCTACTACAGCTACCTTACTGGCATGGGTGACCCTACCGGACTAAAAGTCCCCCAGCTTAGCTAGCTTAACTCGGGCAGATCACGCAAGCTCTCTCACCGACGACAAGGTGGTTGTGTTGAGAGAGAGAGAGAGTAACAAGGAGTAACAAGGAAAGTAAGTACCCTAGGAGACCTTACGGTCCATTCAAAGAGGGTACCTTTAGAAGCAATTGAGCGGGCACATGGCTGCTTAATTGTTTTGCGTCCCTAAACGGACACTTTTCAAGACTTTGTCTAGTCTTGACTTGAACTGGTCAACAGATTCACTGTTGACAACTTCCACTGGAAGTGCGTTCCACTTACCGCAGATACTGTAGGTGAAAAAGTTTCCACACAGATTGCGGTTGTAACGCTTCAGTTCAAGTTTGAAGCCGTGATTGCGCGTTCTGTTCTCACTTAGTGTGAAAATATCCCGGTAGTCAACATTGTCGAACCCTCGAAGTATTTTGAAGACTTCGATGAGCTGACCACGCAGTCTACGGGTTTCCAGTGAGAACAGATCTAACTCCCTTAGTCTATCCTCATAACTTTTATGTCGGATAGAGGGAATCAGCTTGGTTGCCCTGGCTTGTACGCGTTCCAATCTCGCGATGTCCTTTCACAATGAAGGACTCCAAAATTGTACGGCATACTCCAGGTGCGGTCGGACAAGTGAGTTGTACAGGCACAGTACAATCTCCTGGTTCCGATAACCAAACTGGCGCTTAATATAGCCTAGCATCCTTTGGGCTTTTTTCTCCGCCTCAATGCACTGTTTCGAAAACTTGAGGTCACTAGTGATTGTTACACCCAAGTCCTTCTCAGTGTCGGTGGATTCAATAGCAGTGCCCTTAAGGATATACTGAGATTGGGGGTTTCTGTGGCCGATATGCATCACTTTGCATTTGCCCACTTTAAAAGGCATTTGCCACGTGTCCGACCACTCCCCAATCTTCCCAAGATCTCCCTGCAGGCGGGCAGTATTTCCATCCTTTGCAACGTTCATACCAAGCTTGGTATCGTCGGCAAATTTGGAAATCTTGGCAACCATGTCACCGTCCATGTCGTTGACGTAGATGATAAATAGTAGTGGTCCCAGGACAGAACCTTGAGGCACCCCGCTAGTAACGGGCACCCACTCAGAAGACTGTCCATTTACCACCACCCGTTGCCGTCTGCCACTTAGCCAGTTCTCGATCCAGCCGGCTACCTTTCCGTCTATGCCAAGCGCTCGCACTTTCCGGAGAAGGCGGCGGTGTGGTACCTTATCAAAGGCTTTCTGAAAGTCTAGGTACACCACATCCACCGCCTTGTCCCGATCGTGCTCACTGAAAACGAAGTGGAAGAATTCTACAAGGTTCGTCAGGCATGACCGTTGCCTTCGGAAGCCGTGCTGGGAACTCCTCAGTAGCAGGTTTGACTCTAAATACGACGTCACTTTGTCCACGATGATGCTTTCCATGAGTTTACCGACTATCGAAGTCAGACTGATAGGTCGGTAGTTTGACGGTGGGTTACGGTCTCCTTTCTTGAATATAGGAGTCACCTCCGCCTCACGCCAGTCTCTAGGAACGCATCCGGTCCGGATTGACATGTTAAAGATAGCGCACAGATGTCGTGATACTTCATCGCACACTTCCTTCAACACTTTAGGTAGAAACCCGTCCGGTCCAGGGGACTTATTCGTCTTTAGGTCAGCGATCTTTTTCTTTATTTCTCCTTCGGTGAAGTCCATTGCCTCCAGCTTTTCCCCCGAGTAGGAATACGTCGGCTGGGGAATGGGACCACACTCTTCAGTAAACACTGAAGAGAAGTAGTCGTTGAGGAGGTTAGCATTTTCTGCATCTGAATGCTTTAATGTCCCCTCCTCATTCCTCAAAGGGCCAATCGTTCGACGGATTGGTTTACGGCTGTTCACATATCCAAAAAACTCCTTAGGATTCTCTTTACAGAGTCTCGCCACTCGGAGTTCCTCAGACCGCTTAGCCGCCCTTATGCTGGACTTCACTCTCCTGGCTAGCCTCCGGTATTCGTCAAAGTCACCCGAGATCTTCGATTGCCGGTACACATTTCTCTTCTCCCTAAGCAGTTGGCCGAGAGAGAGAGAGAGAGAGAGAGAGAGAGAGAGAGAGAGAGAGAGAGAGAGAGAGAGAAAGAGAAAGAGAAAGAGAAAGAGAAAGAGAAAGAGAAAGAGAAAGAGAAGAGAAAGAGAAAGAGAAAGAGAAAGAGAAAGAGAAAGAGAGAGAGAGAGAGAGAGAAAGAGAAAGAGAAAGAGAAAGAGAAAGAAAAAGAGAAAGAGAAAGAGAGAGAGAAAGAGAAAGAGAAAAAGAAGGAGAAAGAGAAAGAGAAAGAGAAAGAGAAAGAAGAAAGAGAAAAAGAGAGAGAGAGAGAGAGAGAGAGAAAGAGAGAGAGAGAGAGAGAGAAAGAGAAAGAGAAAGAGAAAGAGAAAGAGAAAGAGAAAGAGAAAGAGAAAGAGAGAGAGAGAGAGAGAGAGAGAGAGAGGTAACAACAAGGAGTAACAACAAGGAAAAAAGGTACCCTAGGAGACCTTACGGTCCATTCAAAGAGGGTACCATTGGACTTGCAATCGAGCGGGGCACAAGGCTGCTCAATTGTTTTGCGTCCCTAAACGGCCACTTTTCAAGACCTTGGTCTAGTCTTGACTTGAACTGGTCAAACAGATTCAACTTCCACTGGAAGTGCGTTCCACTTACCGCAGATACTGTAGGTGAAAAAATTTCCACACAGATTGCGGTTGTAACGCTTCAATTCAAGTTTGAAGCCGTGATTGCGCGTTCTGTTCTCACTTAGTGTGAAAATATCCCGGTAGTCAACATTGTCGAACCCTCGAAGTATTTTGAAAACTTCGATGAGCTGACCACGCAGTCCACGGGTTTCCAGCGAGAACAGATCTAATTCCCTTAGTCTATCCTCATAACTTTTATGTCGGATAGAGGGAATTAGCTTGGTTGCCCTGGCTTGTACGCGTTCCAATCTCTCGATGTCCTTTCGCAATGAAGGACTCCAAAATTGTACGGCATACTCCAGGTGCGGTCGGACAAGTGAGTTGTACAGGCACAGTACAATCTCCTGGTTCCGATAACCAAACTGGCGCTTAATATAGCCTAGCATCCTTTGGGCCTTTTTCTCCGCCTCAATGCACTGTATCGAGAACTTGAGGTCACTAGTGATTGTTGCACCCAAGTCCTTCTCAGTGTCGGTGGATTCCATAGCAGTGCCCTTAAGGATATACTGAGATTGGGGGTTTCTGTGGCCGATATGCATCACTTTGCATTTGCCCACGTTAAAAGGCATTTGCCACGTGTCCGACCACTCCCCAATCTTCACAAGATCTTCCTGCAGGCGGGCAGTATTTCCATCCTTTGCAACGTTAATACCAAGCTTGGTATCATCGGCAAATTTGGAAATCTTCGCAACCATGTCACCGTCCATGTCGTTGACGTAGATGATGAATAGTAGTGGTCATAGGACAGAACCTTGAGGCACCCCGCTAGTAACGGGCACCCACTCAGAAGACTGTCCATTTACCACCACCCGTTGCCGTCTGCCACTTAGCCAGTTCTCGATCCAGCCGGTTACCTTTCCGTCTATGCCAAGCGCTCGCACTTTCCAGGGAAGGCAGGCGGTGTGGTACCTTATCAAAGGCTTTCTGAAAGTCTAGGTAGACCACATCCACCGCCTTGTCCCGATCCTGCTCACTGAAAACGAAGTGGAAGAATTCCACAAGGTTTGTCAGGCATGACCGTTGCCTTCGGAAGCCGTGCTGGGAACTCCTCAGTAGCAGGTTTGACTCTAAATACGACGTCACTTTGTCCACCATGATGCTTTCCATGAGTTTACCGACTATCGAAGTCAGACTGATAGGTCGGTAGTTCGACGGTTGGTCTCGGTCTCCTTTCTTGAAGATAGGAGTCACCTCCGCCTCACGCCAGTCTCTAGGAACGCATCCGGTCCGGATTGACATGTTAAAGATAGCGCACAGATGTCGTGATACTTCATCGCATACTTCCTTCAACACTTTAGGTAGAAACCCGTCCGGTCCAGGGGACTTATTCGTCTTTAGGTCAGCGATCTTTTTCTTTATTTCTCCTTCGGTGAAGTTCATTGCCTTCAGCTTTTCCCCCGAGTAGGAATCCGTGGGCTGGGGAATGGGACCACACTCTTCAGTAAACACTGAAGAGAAGTAGTCGTTGAGGAGGTTAGCATTTTCTGCATCTGAATGCTTTAATGTCCCCTCCTCATTCCTCAAAGGGCCAATCGTTCGACGGATTGGTTTACGGCTGTTCACATATCCAAAAAACTCCTTGGGATTCTCTTTACAGAGTCTCGCCACTCGGAGTTCCTCAGACCACTTAGCCGCCCTTATGCTGGACTTCACTCTCCTGGCTAGCCTCCGGTATTCGTCAAAGTCACCCGAGATCTTCGATTGCTGGTACACATTTCTCTTCTCTCTAAGCAGTTGGCCGATTTCTCGATTAAACCACTTAGGTTGAACAGAAGACAGACGGGGGCATTTCAGAGGGATGAAACGCGATTGAAGACTCATGAATGTGGTTTTGAAACTATTCCACGAGTCTTCAACGGCATCGCACACTTCTAGCCTCACGTCAGTCAGTCCAGCTCGAAGGCTTGCAAAGTCTGCTCTTCTCAAGTCAAGTTTCTTTGATTGACTGGCAATAGACCTTACCTTCGGGATCTTGACGCTAAATCTAACTAGCTGGTGATCACTGCCACCGAGCTCTTCGCCTACAGAGATATCCTCAACGATATCATCCTCAGAGGTGAAGACCAAGTCGAGGATATTGTCTCCTCTCGTCGGTTCTCTGACCCATTGAGTGAGGAACTCGTTTTTGGCGAACTCTCGGAGTAGTGCGCTCTCGCCACAGGCTGCTCTGGTTTCCCAGTCAACTTGGCTGTTGAAATCGCCCTTAACGATGCACACTCTGCCTTGAACCAGCTCACCCAGCAGCTGGTACAGTTCCCTGTCCTTCTCAACAGGTTGGGAAGGGGGTCTGTAAAGCAGCAGGGTCCTGTATTTGGCAGGACCGATCTCTAGGTCAACGCCTAGGAGCTCGTGGTCGGATATAACGTTGGAGTTCGTAGATTTGATTGTATCCTTGACATACAACATTACACCGCCACCCTCTCTGTCTGGCCTATCTTTGTGGAAGAGTTGGTAGCCAGGAACCGTGAATTCGCCTTCAAAGTCTCGGTTTGACGTTTTTATCCACGATTCTGTTATGGCTACCATTTCGGGTTCTTCCGTCGCTACGAGGCCACGGAGCTCAGGAAACTTGTTCCTGATTGACCTCGCATTGAACAGAAGAACTTTCAGGGAGTCCCCTAATGTAGGACTCCCTATACTCTTCCGTTTCCCGGCTTCTTGTTTGTCGTGGTGGCACCATTTTTGACAACCTCCGAGAAGGTTGTTTGGGGAGTGACTCGGGCGTACTGGCGTACGTCCGCTTTCCCAATGGGCCGGACACTCCTTTGGGTGCGCTCCACGACATCCTGGATGAGGTTGGCTAGGAACGCCTTGCCCTTAAAGGAGAGGTGCACCCCGTCCCTTTGGTAGAGGTCTTTTCTACCATAGAACACGGTGTACGGGTCCACAAAAAAGACACCCTCAGCTGTACAGAGGTCTGCAAGGCGCCTGTTTAGCGACATATTCCTCAAGTGGGCAGTCCGGCTTGGACCCCACCTCGGGAGCATCCCCACCACGACGCGTCTGCGGGTTTTCAGTCCACAGTTGTCGACTGCGCCCATAACTGTCCTCATAATTTCACCTGTAGGGCCTACCCTACCTCCTCTGAGGTAGAGGTCGTTGCCACTTACCATAAGGGCAACGACTGAAGTCTCTGAAATCTGAGACTTCTCGGCCTCAGCTCTTACCTGCTTATTCCCACAACGTGGGATGCAGCTCACCTTAACGCTTGTGCGAAGGCGGGCCGCTAGCAGGGGCTTCAGACCCCGCGCTTGAGAATCACCAATAAGGGTGACTCTTGCACATTTGACGGCGGACTTAGTCTTTCCTTTCGGAGGCGACTTGCCGCTTTCCTCTTGTATCTCTAATTTTTTTTTCTTCTTATTCTTCCTCTTATTCTTCTTCTTGACTTCCTTTGCTATCTCTTCGTTTGTTTTCCGTTTCTCTTCTTCTGCTTCTACTTTCTCTTCTTCTGTTTCCAGTTTCTTTTCTTCTCTTTCTACTTTCTCTTCTTCTCCTTTTACTTTCTCTTCTTCTCTTTCTACTTTCTCTTCTTCTATTTCTACTTTCTCTTCTTTCTTCTTTCTTTTCTTCTTTTTGGCTCGTTGAGGAAGCCCTTCAGCAGAAGAAATCGGCTGTTGGACGTCGAGAGCCTTCTCGCCTGAGCATCTGCATCTCTCTGTTTTTAAGAGTTGAACTTCCCTTTTAAGGAGGGAGTTCTCCTCTCTCAGTTGAGTGATGCTCTCGCCCAGGCGCTTCTCGAGTTCGCAGAAGTCACAGACACTGCCGCCATCTGTGAGTTCCTTGCAACTCCTTCCCCCGAAGTCTTCACTCCATCTATAGACTTTGCATATTTTGCAGGTTAGCTTTCGAAACGTAGGACCATTCTTCTTCGCCTGTTACAAAAATCTCGGACCATACGCATTAAAAAAGGGGTTTTTGGTTGTGATTTTCTCTCGCACTAATCACATCCGCATATTTCCAGGAGGTTTTCGGTCGTTCGGCGAACAGAAACCCTTTGATCAAGCACACCAACCCTAAGGTCTCCCCTGGGCCGGACGTCCCCAATCGTGCCGCAGCTCCCAACTGAGCAGCACGAGAGCCCCAGTGAACTGGTTCTCTGATTTTTCGACAGGAGTGCTTGAGGTGTAACTGTCTTCCTACTAAGCCCTACTAATCAACTAAAAACGGCCAGACTTGAGGCAAATAGTAAAGCTAAGTGCCCACGACTCCATCCGAGATCTTTAGCTGATCTGGCAACCAGCAAGGCACAAAAGCTCTCTCTCCAAAGATCAGTTGAGCCTTTATTCACCAAGTAGCGGTCACAGGGAGCTGGTCAGGCAATTACACGTTAGGAGAAAGCTTTTAAGGGGTACCTAGCATTTCTCCATTAATCGTACCCCAAACGCCTAAGATTCCTTCAATCTCAGTCTCTTGTAACCTATGAGTGCTCCAAGGCGTTATTTAAAGAGGTTCCAAAGCCTCTCTTCTCACGCGGCATAAGGGAGCTGGTGAGGCCCTTATTAATAAACAACTTATGTGTAATAGAGATGAAGGTTTTTTTTTTTGTTATTGGATTTTTGTTTTGATTTTTTCACAGTTAAAGAGAGTTGGGGAAACTTAGTACTAACAGAATCGAAGAGGTTGGTAGGTGGATGCAAGGAGACGCATCAAAGAAGTGGTAGAGAAGTTTGACAACCATTAGTCTGGATCCTACTACAGCTACCTTACTGGCATGGGTGACCCTACCGGACTAAAAGTCCCCCAGCTTAGCTAGCTTAACTCGGGCAGATCACGCAAGCTCTCTCACCGACGACAAGGTGGTTGTGTTGAGACAGAGAGAGAGAGAGTAACAAGGAGTAACAAGGAAAGTAAGTACCCTAGGAGACCTTACGGTCCATTCAAAGAGGGTACCTTTGGAAGCAATTGAGCGGGCACATGGCTGCTCAATTGTTTTGCGTCCCTAAACGGCCACTTTTCAAGACTTTGTCTAGTCTTGACTTGAACTGGTCAACAGATTCACTGTTGACAACTTCCACTGGAAGTGCGTTCCACTTACCGAAGATACTGTAGGTGAAAATGTTTCCACACAGATTGCGGTTGTAACGCTTCAGTTCAAGTTTGAAGCCGTGATTGCGCGTTCTGTTCTCACTTAGTGTGAAAATATCCCGGTAGTCAACATTGTCGAACCCTCGAAGTATTTTGAAGACTTCGATGAGCTGACCACGCAGTCTACGGGTTTCCAGTGAGAACAGATCTAACTCCCTTAGTCTATCCTCATAACTTTTATGTCGGATAGAGGGAATCAGCTTGGTTGCCCTGGCTTGTACGCGTTCCAATCTCGCGATGTCCTTTCACAATGAAGGACTCCAAAATTGTACGGCATACTCCAGGTGCGGTCGGACAAGTGAGTTGTACAGGCACAGTACAATCTCCTGGTTCCGATAACCAAACTGGCGCTTAATATAGCCTAGCATCCTTTGGGCCTTTTTCTCCGCCTCAATGCACTGTTTCGAGAACTTGAGGTCACTAGTGATTGTTACACCCAAGTCCTTTTCAGTGTCGGTGGATTCAATAGCAGTGCCCTTAAGGATATACTGAGATTGGGGGTTTCTGTGGCCGATATGCATCACTTTGCATTTGCCCACGTTAAAAGGCATTTGCCACGTGTCCGACCACTCCCCAATCTTCCCAAGATCTTCCTGCAGGCGGGCAGTATTTCCATCCTTTGCAACGTTCATACCAAGCTTGGTATCGTCGGCAAATTTGGAAATCTTGGCAACCATGTCACCGTCCATGACGTTGACGTAGATGATGAATAGTAGTGGTCCCAGGACAGAACCTTGAGGCACCCCGCTAGTAACGGGCACCCACTCAGAAGACTGTCCATTTACCACCACCCGTTGCCGTCTGCCACTTAGCCAGTTCTCGATCCAGCCGGCTACCTTTCCGTCTATGCCAAGCGCTCGCACTTTCCGGAGAAGGCGGCGGTGTGGTACCTTATCAAAGGCTTTCTGAAAGTCTAGGTAGACCACATCCACCGCCTTGTCCCAAACGTGCTCACTGAAAACGAAGTGGAAGAATTCCACAAGGTTCGTCAGGCATGACCGTTGCCTTCGGAAGCCGTGCTGGGAACTCCTCAGTAGCAGGTTTGACTCTAAATACGACGTCACTTTGTCCACCATGATGCTTTCCATGAGTTTACCGACTATCGAAGTCAGACTGATAGGTCGGTAGTTCGACGGTGGGTTACGGTCTCCTTTCTTGAAGATAGGAGTCACCTCCGCCTCACGCCAGTCTCTAGGAACGCATCCAGTCCGGATTGACATGTTAAAGATAGCGCACAGATGTCGTGATACTTCATCGCACACTTCCTTCAACACTTTAGGTAGAAATCCGTCCGGTCCAGGGGACTTATTCGTCTTTAGGTCAGCGATCTTTTTCTTTATTTCTCCTTCGGTGAAGTCCATTGCCTCCAGCTTTTCCCCCGAGTAGGAATACGTCGCTGGGGAATGGGACCACACTCTTCAGTAAACACTGAAGAGAAGTAGTCGTTGAGGAGGTTAGCATTTTCTGCATCTGAATGCTTTAATGTCCCCTCCTCATTCCTCAAAGGGGCCAATCGTTCGACGGATTGGTTTAC
>OZ018320.1:175432986-175523287 GCA_963969495.1 Ceratothoa steindachneri | reverse complement strand
GAAACCATTAATGTGCGTCTCCAATGTTTGAACGCATACGGCGATCTGAACTTTCTGATCTGGTTTCCTCGATGGTAAACACGACACTGAATTTGGGGACCTAACATTTTGACATAGTGTAATTAGGCCGATAAAGATTTATTTGGTTATTATTGATTAACCGTACTTACTTTAAAACAAATTAATAAGTCTTATTATGTCAATCATATTTTTGCAAATCAAATCTCCGATTTTAGGGTATACAGTCGCCCCTCGGTTATTCGCAGTTCGTCATCCGCGCCTTGAACTATCCCCGGAAAATTTTGGAGGTTCATTAAAATTCAAAATTTGCACCATTTTCAGACATCCTGAAGAGATCTGAACTGTGGCAGTTACCACCTTTGTTAAATTGGCCCAGCTCCTTGTTGGCGAACGTTTCAATGATGTAACAGAGGATGAGTTTGAAACCCTCATAGATGAACACTCTGCCACATTAAACGATGATGACTTAGTTGAATTAACCAGGACAAATACGGAAGAATCTGACAAAGAAGAAGAAGATGAGGAAGTTCCAGATAAAGTTGGGCTTACGTTAGAGAGGCTAGCCGATCTTCAGAGAAGAATTAAAAGTGTTCAGGAAGATTTGGAATCATGGGACCCTCACATGGCTCGTTCCATGAAGGCACAAAATAGCCTTGTTCTTTAATGGGCCCTTACTGGGACATGCTAAAGAACATGAAAAAGCAACGATCTCAATTGCTCATTACAGTGTTCTTCGCCCCTAGTAAAACGCTTGAACCCCTAACCACACCCGAAACTACGCCCTCCACCTCTGGAGAATCTTTTCCTCATCCTCCTTCTCCTCCGGTGTTTACTGAGCAAGAGTCTGGGGATAATTAGAATCTCCTTAACCTCCCTGTGCACTTATATCTTCATCATTGTCATCGTCATCATTGAACTGCACAGGCAACATCATCTACAATCATCAGTCATCAATCATCATTCTTCAATCAAAACAAAACTATCTCCTGTGAGTAAACATTATACAATAAAATAATTTAATGTATTCTGATACTTTATTTCATCCTGTATGTGTTCATGAACATGACAAAACATAACTTCTTCAATTAATATGGGGAGCGTATTACGATGTTTGGGAAGGGTTGGGGGTGTTTTAGGACAGCGTTTTTCAATATTCGCGGCGATTCGTGGTCCCTATCCCCCGCGAATATGGGGAGTCGACTGTATAATAAAAATAAAACTTATCTATATTTAAATATTTAATCACAAACATATCTCCATTGTTTTCTAGAATCTCATTTCATCAATCAACAAGCTTATAAATGGCACGCTTGAAAAATTCTTTAGATTTTGATGCAAAATAGGAATCCAACTCCTTTTCAACCTCTTATCTTGCTGTCAACCTAAGACCATCCAAATGATTTTGTAATCTATCAAACAAGTATAATCAAAGGGAGGAAGATCAAGAGAATATGGAAAATGAAGCAAAATTTCCCACCCGAGCTCCTGAAAGAGATCTTGGATCATTCAATCTGTCTGAGGACGGGCATTATCATGATGGAGGATGACAGCCCCTTTTGTTGACTCAAAAGGGTCACATTTGGCCCCAAACGGGTTTCGAACGACGAAGTTGATTGCAATAGATATTACCATTAAGGGCTAGATTGTTTTCTAACATTTCGTAACGGACAATTCCTTTAATATACCAAGATACACTTAACATTATCTTTTTGGATGAAGACCTCGTCTCGATTGTTGAGAAATTCTGCCTTCTCGACTGATGCACGAGCGGCGGCCATTAACGTTATAATAAAGCAGTCCTTAAAAACAAGGAACATTAATGTAAATAAATGATTACTGCGCGCATCAATTGACTGTATTTTGTTAGCTAACTGGAATTACCTACCCAAGAGCGGTCTAATATTTTTCTCAAAACGTTAACGCTACCTGCCAAAATCGCTTTCGCCGTTCTGCCTTATCTCTTTCTTCACTCGCCTCTCTCCCTGTCTCCCCTCCGCTTTGAGTGTTTCCACTATGACAAATTAATGGGAAATTTGAGCCATAAGGCAAAAGATGAATTTTACTCTCTACTATCCTAATCTGAGTATTTGAATTAGAAGCAATTCATTTTTATAAGGGAAAGTCGTGGAAAAAGTTGGCAGGTAAAGAAGTTCCACCCCAAATTGCGAGGGATAGAGTGAGTTATAGAAGAGAAGTATAAGGCGAATAAAAGAAAGAAAACTAGGTAATTAACAAAGGCATCTTAAAGTATAAAAAACCACGCAATGGCTTCGCCACTCCCCCCGACGGGGGTAGCTTGTGCTTTACTACTAAGATTAAAATTTACAATCTAAAAAAAAGCAGCCATGGTTATATTTTTATAAATTTTCTGAACTTCGCCAATTATAATATTTTAAAAATGAACTCTAAACGAAATTTCCCCCCTTTCAAAATATCACGTTGTAAAAATGTATTTATAGAAGGTATATAAAAATAAATTTTCTGAACTTCACCATTTGTAATTTGTCAAGGTTCAGTGAGTGGGTAATCCCAGTCCCACTTAATAGGCATATATTATAATCCCGCACCAAGGTGAAGCGGAGGTGAAGTGTAGCCAATACACCTACGGTATCCACTTCCGGTGAATAAGAATAACCCCGTGCGTCCCTTTTGATCAAAATTAAGATAACGATCCCCTGAGTGTGTCCTCACTCAGTAAAAGCCAGTCATGGGTGGACTTGTGTAATATTGAGATTTAAGCCGAGTGGATTGCTTATTAATAGCCAAAAAATCGTCTAAAATAGTTAAACACACAGATACAAAAATAATCTTTAATGTAGATGAATTAGAAATATGAAACAGCGTATATAGGTATAAATAGGATTAATCTTTGCACTGAATAGGTAAGTCTACATAATTACTCACTAGGATGCTCACGTCTTAATGGCATCCAACAGAATAAATGGAATAATATTATTGAATTAAGCACCAAATTAATCTCTTCTAATAGTCGAGGTTATGGGCTCGGGATAAAAATTCTAGTTAACGGCTAAACTGGTGAAGTTAGGGGAGGGGGTAATTCACTTTAATGATACCTTGGGGTTCGAAAGAATTTGGAGAGTGAAGGTGAATGTCTTCTTTCGACGATATTGACCCTTAACCCGGTCGTCCGAGGTTACCGAATGGTGGGTAATCCTAGAACGGCGTCCTGATGTAATAATCCTAGGCCGGATCGCAAAGACGAGTCCAACTCTGATCCAATCGGAATTCTTCTCCTTGTAGCGACTCTCTGATTATTTGGCTCCCGGAGTGGGTACCTAAAACCGATTACCTAGCTACGTCTAGGGTAATCCACAGAGGGAGGTCCTGTGCAACCTCTGACTCTGAAGGTGGGGGGGGGCGAGAAGTTTAGCACCTACAAGTACCGTGAGGGCAGCACACACATTCTCGAAGTTTCTTTCTTACAACGGGCGAACTGTTTTCTTTGTGGGACTAGCTCTCCACACACAACGTAAGCCCAAGATATTCTGCCTGACTCCAGGGAGAAATTTCCCTTTTATTTCTCTCATGAGCAAAAATCGCGAGAGAGCACCAGATTCTCGTAAAATTATTATCGCTGCGCGAAAGACCTTTTCATCTGCTGCCAGACAGAATAAATCTTTCACACCTTCGAGCTATCATTGCTCCACGTCGAGGTTTATGACGGCGCGAAAACTCGGCCCTTCGTCGGCTCAGGTATCTTTAGGGGCAGACATTTTCCTGAGCGGTCGGTCGCAACTTTGGTCGTCTCTTTGGTGCGAAAAGGGGCGGAGGGAATTCGAGGCGAATTTGGAATACGGGAGCGACGCACAGCTTGTGTCGGGGTATTTCTGCGTACAAAATTTTGATACTTTTTTTTATTTCTGAACTTCACCATTTTGTATTTCGATATTATAAAAGAATTATTAGAAATAACTGATAAAAAAAACAAATTATAACCAAACTAAGATGAAATTATTATTCAAATACTCAAAAAATCCCCTTCTTAAATTATAGAGTTAGTGATGATGATGATGATGATGAGTGGATTACTAAACAGATGAATTGGATAAAAGATAACTATAAAACATGTCTGAAAATGACAAAAAGCGCGTTTTAAAACTATAATATATTTAATTATTGTGATCCAGAAGATAGCACACATAATCTCAGGCCACTAAGGCATATCAAAGGTCATCCAAGTTCGTTCGGAAAAGTTCTCATCACCGCAAATTAATAAAATCAACCCTCTTGTGCATACCTGATAGAACTTTAACATGCCCGATCCCATTCGTTTGGCATTGAATTTGATTTTGTGCAACACGTTTGCTTTCGGGTTAAGGTTAAAAATTGACTTGACCTGACTTCAGGGCGCAGGTCATAACGACTCCTTGCTCTACGTCTGCCTGCTGTCTTTCCCCTTGAGTTCACTCTGTCCCGAGCCCGCTGTTCACGCTCGTTCAAAGGCAGCTCAACATCCACAAGAATCTGTTCCCCCCATCTCTTGAGTGGTCTACCTCTCTGTCTACGACCTTGAAAGCTGCCTGTATAGGCTGGTCGTATATAGCTTTCTGGCGGTCTTCTCATAATATGTCCAAACCACTTGATTCTCTTCCTTCTGACTACATCTGTAATGGTCTCCTCCATATTTAACTCATGAGCTTAAAAACCTCTATATAAAATTCTATAAACAAAAAAACACAAAATTTAACAAAGAATCCTAACAAAAGAAAAATCATAATCGTCTAATCAACCAAAAAAGCAAACAACCTAACCCTAGTTAACATTTCAACCAGCCCCAAATCGTCAAATAAACGAAACAGATGTAAATAACCTGTCATCATTAGTCTGCCGTCAAATAGCCAGCCACCAATTATCAAATCAAACACACAAGTTCAAACAACCTGAATTCATTTTCTTAGCACCAAAACAACTTAAAATCATAAAAACTTACACACAGGCATCCTAACCTAAGAAACAGCATAGTTCCTCAGTAACTCTTGGTTTCCCTTCGAGATACTTGTTAAAACCGAAAAACAAAGTAGTATTTTGCTACTACTAAACAAGATTTATTTGTTAACATCAGTTTTTCTTTAAGTTACTTGCGTATTCATTACATTTTTTCCTATGTTTACATTAATTAAATAGCCATTTGCGTAGAAATATCCAATGGCTGCATAGCATACAACCTTTTATGAGGTAAGAAAAATCTTTTAGTGTTAAGTTCTTCATTAAGGAAATAAGATGTGACATTCCGTTGTTGCACGTTTTAGCGAGCCGAAAAATAGAACTTATTTTTTGTTTCTCTGTATGTTCCCTCAGAGCTGAGTTCGATTTTCCTTTTAGTTTCCATTTTATTCTAGACATAATATATGTTTATGTAAGGAGGCAGAGGCTGTTTGCCTCTCCTTTAATTTAGCTAAATTAATGACTCCCGTTTGGCACGGATACAAGTGCTTGGATAAGAGACCGGATGAGATAGAACAGATATATACGACTAATTAGATTTGCCATTATATAAGTCGTTTATAAAATTAATGGCATAGTTGATTCAAGAATATAATTTTTATTTATCTAGAAAACACTTTAGATAGTAGTTAAGATACAATAACGTTATTAGGAAAGAGTAAAAATTTACAATTCAGATCATTTTTCTAATACTTTAAAATATAGAGACACTTTCTCGACCGTTATCAGCCAAAGAGAAGCATTAGGGAAAAAAATGGGAGAGCTTAAATTGAAAATAAAAGTCAAAAGAGACATGAATTGCACAGAACTCAAGCAAAATTATTAAACACACTCGCTGGTGAAGCTTCGGTGGTGATGAGAAAGAAGCCTCATTTTATCCGTCATTCTTAACGTCATCCGTCGAAACCCACAATTATATTTCCTATAACACGAAAAAAGAGTGACTTAAATTTTGGCGTTGTTTCTTCACCCCTTCACCCCACCCCGCATCTGTATGCGAAGATCGTACGCATTCATCGACCTTACAAAGGATAAAACGCTCAATTGCCTTCGCGTGCTGCAACAAGGTTTAGCCCGAGAATATTCGGTTAGACTGACTCTATCTACTATACCGACGAAGCTATAAAACAAAAACCTAAATTAAAACAAAACAGATCGATTTCCATTAAAATTTTGTTACTATTGGAGAATTAAATGGAAGCAACGACAACCTATTTGAAGATGGGATCCACGATGAGTGTGTTCTCGCTAGACTCGTGATACGGCGTTGGAGTTCGGATGTCGAAGTGCTTAGTTCAATCCCAGCGAGCATGGACACAAAACTTCAGCATCGTCACAATCTGGATGCTAACCGTGATTCCTACCGATTGCATACGCATTTTCACATATACCCCTGAGGCGAAAGGGCTGCCCACTCGCTGGCGTTATAAAGAGTTCTACGATTGCTGGTTTGTGTCAAAAACCACACAATACTACTCAAATACCTTCTCTCTTCACAATGAGGCCCGAACCTTCGCGACTTCAGGATTACAAGAGATTGTTATTCGGATTTTATGTGAATTTCATTATCTGAGCGGGGAAGAAAGGTCCTCGTGGCTTGACTTTGCGTGACATCATAACGTTTAAAATTCTCCTTCTTTCTGAGTCCAGTTTTTTAAACTCGTTTAATTAGGGACTTCATTGGGGGTGGTAGCAGTTCGGCCCGTCCGAAAGGATCACCGTGATGCTAATGAACTCTTAAACTGGAGCGGCGTTCTTAATCACAAGCCATTTGATTATTCCCTTGAATGAATTGGACTCGCATTTATTTTTATAATAAAATTACATTTGTATGGGGCTGTAAAAAATCTTATGGTATCGCAGAGAACCCTCTTATCTCTATTAGAAGTCATTGGGGAAGAGGTTAGTTTCAGCGCAGATCTGTAGGCCGAAGAGAGGGAGGGAGCAAATAGTGACCGACGGTACTTTTCGCGCCAAAGTGGCACAGGTTAAGTTTACACGCTCACCCATTCAGCACAAACGGCTGTGAGCTACATGCATCATAGTGCCGATGAAGAACTTAAGGCTCTTGGGTGTTAGGAGATCTTCAGTGCCGAGGAAAAGTAGGATGGCTTAGCGTTGTTTATAACCTGTAAGTAAGACGAACCTTAAAGACGATACGGAAAGGATGGGAAACATGAAAAATTCTCGTAGCAACGACATTGTATGAGAAAATTCTAGCCTTACGGGGATGATAACTGGAGGCACATGTATGAAAATGTTAAAGTGGTCAGAGAGAAGTATGTGGTTCAGCAAAAATAGACAATCAGTAATGAAGGCGCCATTAATATAAGCATGGATACAATCTCAAAAGATCTATGATTTATGTGTAACTGATGGAATCTTTGAAGGAAACAGAGAAGTGACTTCCATACACTAGTAACATAAGCCTATAGCCTAAACTCACTATCAATAGTGACACCTGATTATTAACAGTATCAGTAAAGAGAATTAACAATCCAACAAAGCTCAGGTATGGAGCAATAATTGTGCGTCTATCGAAATCTGACGGGATAGAAAGTGACATAGTTTATCATGGGTGAGTTTCAGAGACATGTCAGAAAGCCATCATATATCGATCTCATAATCAGAGACAACGAATAGAAGAGACTCAGGAAATGATGTGTGGGAAAGAAATAGGGAGATATGAGTGCCATAAACATAGAAATGACAAAGCGAGTCGTCGAATGAGAATACCAGGATGAGATACATACATAGTAACAAGGAGTAACAAGGAAAGGAAGTACCCTAGGAGACCTTACAGTCCATTTAAAGAGGGTACCTTTGGACTAGCAATTGAGCAGGCACATGGCTGCTAAATTGTTTTGCGTCCCTAAACGGCCACTTTTCAAGACTTTGTCTAGTCTTGACTTGAACTTGTCAACAGATTCACTGTTGACAACTTTCGCTGGAAGTGCGTTTCACTTACCGCAGATACTGTAGATGAAAAAGTTTCCACACAGATTGCGGTTGTAACGCTTCAGTTCAAGTTTGAAGCCGTGATTGCGCGTTCTGTTCTCACTCAGTGTGAAAATATCCCGGTAGTCAACATTGTCGAACCCTCGAAGTATTTTGAAAACTTCGATGAGCTGACCACGCAGTCTACGGGTTTCCAGCGAGAACAGATCTAATTCAATTAGTCTATCCTCATAACTGTTATGTCAGATAGATGGAATCAGCTTGGTTGCCCTGGCTTGTACTCGTTCCAACCTTGCGATATCCTTTCTAAACGAAGGACTCCAAAATTGTACGGCATACTACAGGTGCGGCCAAACGAGGCAGTTGTAAAGACAAAGTACTATCTCCTTGTTACGGTATCCAAACTGGCGCTTTATGTAGCCTAACATCCTTTTGCATTTCTTCTCTGCCTCGATGCACTGTTTCGAGAACTTGAGGTCGCTAGTGATTGTAACACCCAAGTCCTTCTCAGTGTCACTCGATTCAAGAGCAGTGCCCTTAAGGATATAATGAGATTGGGGGGTTTCTGTGGCTGATATGCATCACTTTGCATTTGTTCACATTAAAAGGCATTTGCCACGTGTCCGACCACTCTCCAATCTTCCCAAGATCTTCCTGCAGGCGGGCAGTATTTCCATCCTTTGCAACGTTCATACCAAGCTTGGTGTCGTCGGCAAATTTAGAGATTTTGGCAACCATGTCACCGTCCATGTCATTGACGTAGATGATGAATAGTAGTGGTCCCAGGACAGAACCTTGAGGCACCCCGCTAGTAACGGGCACCCACTCAGAAGCCTGTCCATTCACCACCACCCACTGCCGTCTGCCACTTAGCCAGTTCTCGATCCAGCTGGCTACTTTTCCGTCTATGCGTAGCGCTCGTACTTTCTGGAGAAGGCGGCGTTGTGGTACCTTATCAAAGGCTTTCTGAAAGTCTAAGTACACCACATCCACCGCCTTGTCCCGATCGTGCTCACTGAACACGAACTGGAAGAATTCCACAAGGTTCGTCAGGCATGACCGTTGCCTTCGGAAGCCGTGCTGGGAACTCCTCAGTAGCAGGTTTGACTCTAAATACGACGTCATTTTGTCCACCATCATGCTTTCCATGAGTTTACCGACTATCGAAGTCAGACTGATAGGTCGGTAGTTTGACGGATGGCTGTGGTCTCCTTTCTTGAAGATCGGAGTCACCTCCGCCTCACGCCAGTCTCAAGGAACGCATCCGGTTCGGATTGACATGTTAAAGATAGCGCACAGATGTCGTGATTCTTCATCGTACACTTCTTTTAACACCTTGGATAGAAACCCGTCTGGTCCAGGGGACTTATTCGTCTTTAGGTCAGTGATCTTTTTCTTTATTTCTCCTTCGGTGAAGTCTATTGCCTCCAGCTTTTCCCCCGAGTAGGAATCCGTGAGCTGGGGGATGGGACCACACTCTTTAGTAAACACTGAATAGAAGTAGTCATTAAGAAGGTTAGCATTTTCTGCATCTGAGTGAGTTAATGCACCCCCTTCGTCTACTAAGGGCCAAACCTTACGATGGATTGGTTTACGGCTATTTACATAGCCGAAGAACTCCTTGGGATTCTCCTTGCAGAGTCTTGCCACTCGCAGTTCCTCAGTACGCTCAGCCGCCCTTATGCTGGACTTCACTCTTCTAGCTAGGGGGAGTAGGTAAGACTAGCTAGGGTCAAGAGAACAACAAAGTCAGTCAAAGACGTTAAGGCGGTCAGATTCAGTGCTGTGGAAGGCCTTAAATACCTCATCAAAGCGCGATGAGAAATTGTGGCCAAGAAGCGAAGCCGATAGCACAGGGCCTCTGGAGAACTCTCGAAAGGAATAACAGCTGAAGAATCTGGCCAAAGTTCGTTGTCTTACCTGCAGACAGGCTTGATTTCTATAATATTAATATGAATAATAATAGGAATATTATTTGTAATGGCACCATTCAGTGTAGCTTCTGTGTAGCCTAGGGTCAAGTAGCTCCTTTGTAGGATGCATTTGAATCATGTATTAGCTATTCATTCTGGATTAATTGAAATAGGATTGTCCAAATCCTTTCATCTGATTGGAGAGGCACCTGAAGGTAGAAAGGAAAGGGAAGATGTGAATTGAAGTAATCCACAACCTCATCCTATTCCGGGTTGCATTTCATTTCTATGGCTCAAATCTCCCCCAATTTGTACTTACATGCATATCAGAAATAGACCAACATGGAGCATTATCGAGATAAAATCATCCCTAAGGTAATATACTCGTATTACGCTAGCTTAAAGCCATAAAAGGCAGCAACATCGCTATATACCCATTTCCTTCTCCCTTATCCTTTTGCTCTTATATTTCCCTCGATCCATTTGCCTTAAATCAGTTCTCTACCCACCATTCCCTTATTTCTCCTTTACCCATATTCTGTTAGTTCTCTCCAACCCTAGTGAATTACCTTAGGATCAAACTTCCCCCCTTTACCCAACTACCTTCACCTCCCTCACCCTATTTCACTTAATTCTTTCAACCCTCATTCCCTTAGTTAGCCATTGCCCTCATTCTTTTACTGGAATCTATCCGTCAGTTATCCGTCACCTAAATTCCTTTAGTTATTCCTTATCCCCTCCCTTAAGTTCTGCCTTACTCCAATCCCCTTAATTCTCCCTACCCTAACATTTCACTCTTTTAAAGATGCGCTTCCACTGCTCATAATTCCTTCCCTTTAAAAGGCTTCTTTCTGCTGTCCGGACGGTCTCCGCATTCGATCTCTTTGCGTAGACAGATATTTCAAAGTCGCGTTTAAAGGCCGAAAATCACTTCTATTTTGATTGTTTACTTCCTTTAACTAGAGAGGATGGAATGAGAGAAATAGGAGCCCTATGGTTGAACTCAGAACTGGTCTAGTGAGCTAAGATTGAGCCCTTTATCTTGGGATATGCACCCGCATGCCCTTAAATTCTGATAAAGGACAAATACTTACTTAAGAATTTTGTGAATCAGATTATTCAGCATCTCTGTCAGAATAATCTCAAACTGTTAGAGAAAAGCGTGATTTTAAGTAATCTATTTTACAAAAAGGTAAAACCTAAATGGTGATGTTAGGCGAAGAATTTATGAATTATAACCCGTATAGTGGTGATGATTCTATATGGAATATTTGCTATCCTTAAAATGTTCACACTATTACTCTGATATTTATCATTTATTTAACATTTTTACCCTTCCTCCTTAAAATAAGATCTCTTTAATGCCCCTCTTCACTATTCAATGAATAACAGGAGTGCAGCTAGTAGGAAGGCGGCAAGGGGGTCGTGCTCCTTAAAGTGGGACTCGCCTTAGAGGACCCCTCTAATGAAATCTCAATGGAAGCAGCCCAGTTACATCCCACGTCCAGCCTTCCTCTCAACGACCTTGGCGGGATAATGTGAAGGGAAATTTCGCCATTTCATCTCCCCTTTTGTCCTGATTGTGTGAAAGCGAGTGAGTGAATAATGGAAGGGGCTCTCCCGGCGTTAAGATTTGAATAAGTGAGATGTAAAGGGGTAAGTTTATTGAAAGCGCTATTCGCAGGGAGTTCCAGTTTTCTGGTATTACAGATTAAAAGCTTCGAGATGAAGAAGAAGTGAAATTGGACCTACCCGAAAGAGTAAACGTAACTGGCGCCTTCACTATTGCGAAACGCTGGATTTCTCTCTGTCATCTGCCTTGTCTTGGAAAACGGGGCCAGAAAGCGTTTATCTTATTTAAGAAGAAATGAGAAGATGGCGAGTTAGATATATGTACATATATAGAGATGAGTTACACTATTAGATGTCTAGTTTTGTTTTTAAATAATAAGCATCATTTTCTTTTCTCTAACTTATAATTCCTTTACTCATCCTTGGCTGGCATTGGTAGATCTGTTGGCTTTCGATGGATTGTGTATCCTTACGTCATTACCTAAATTGCAATGATAAGACATTTGTTTGTATTGTAATCGGTAGAAAATACAAATATACACTCGACGTTGAAGGAGAGAGCAGTGTAAATCACTCAGGTGAGAAAACAAAATGTAAAACAGCAGAAAAAATCCTAAAGGAGAGAGGTTGACTTGTAAGTGGCAAAGTCTCCAAATCATTTCCAAGGATATAAATTATTGTGCGTAATGTGGAGAGAGATAGGTTGAGAAGGGAAAGCAAATAGGGATTTTTAATGAGAATAAAACAAAACAAAGACATTAATAACTCTCAGTCTTAAATAGAAAACTCACAAAGCCTACTTAATTTGGATATTTTCTTAGGTGTCAGTAAAGGAGATCGGAAATTCACTTGAGTTTGGATTTCCTAAACTTTGCTTCCTAATTTTCAATTAGAATATTTTAATGTGAAAAACCAACGAATGGGGAAGTTTGTGGAAACCAAACAAATATTACTTGATTTTGTTTGTTATCAGAAACAAGCACAGAAAATTAGTGTTTGTTTAGAATGCCAAGACGGGTTGAAATACAAAACCCAAATACAGCAGAAATTAAGGCTTTTAATCGAATTTGAGCTAAAGTAAACTGACTTTTCTTATCACTATATGACACCATTTTTTGTAAATCTATCTTTATCAACTATTAATGTCAAATTCGCTTTTAATGAAAGTTTAAAAGGGCGATAATGGGCTGTGTCACTACTGTTTAGGTGCAATAAAAACTATTAATTCAATTGTTGCACGAAAATGAAGATTTCAATCCACTCATTGTTTTCATTTTCCAGAGAAAAAAAATTAAATCATTGATAACATTTTTCACAGTTTTTTTATCTCGGCAGTTTCGCTAAAAAATCGATAATTCTAATATTAGTGCTTCTAAATGAAAAGGAGCTTTTCTATTTATTTGTTTTAATAAATCAAACAAGAGGAGCGGCTTCGCCACTACTCCTTACAGGAGGAGCTTTAGCTTTGCAGGCAGACCCTTCGGTCAGTGGCCCAAGTCCTATTCGGCTTTGGAAACAGCTTTTTGGTCTAAAAGTTTAAAAAAGTTTCCAATACATATCTCCTAATAATTTACTCTTGGTCTATTTTTTTCACATCGATGCTTATTGTCTAAGGGCTAAATGCCAGAAAATAACTTTTATCGGAATTCTTTTTAAACACGGAAAAAACAATCCTCACCATTCTTTTTGTTCTCCATCTAAATTTTTTCTAATAATTTCAGTTTGTTTTATTTGTTTTTAGGGGCCAGTTGCGATTTCCTAATGATAAGGAATAAAATTAAAAATCTATTTTAGAAATAACTTCTTCGAATATACGAAAAAATAAAAAAAAGCAGCCATGCCTAAATTTTAATAAATTTGCTGAACTTCACCATTTGCAATTCTGTTTGTTTAAAAAATTCCAAAACGTTCGATAATCATTCGATAATCATATTTATTTTTTCTGAACTTCACCATTTGTTTTCGAACTCTAAAGGAACTCTTACAAAGAACTTGGATAAAAACTTAACATAAACCTAAGAGAAAATATATCCATTATTATTAAAAAGTCCCCCAAATCCACTTTTTAAAATACCTGGTGTCCTCAAATTGAGTGCCTATTTTGATAAAATTGAAAACTTTTAGGAAGAATTCTTGTTGACTTATGTTCATCATGTTTAAATTGTGGTCTGCATAAAATTGTAGTGTTCCATTTACAGGGTGTCCCAAAGTTTAAATTTGTTTTTCAATCCTTTTCATAATCCCTTCTTAATGGATATTAAACAGAGCAAAAAGGATGTTTATTTTTACTGCTCAATCATGATTGCAAAAAAGGCTTTTTCATAAGTATAGAACGCTAGACTGTGGGCACTGTTGTCTTGGGCATATCAAGTCTCTGATCGACCTCTCTCATCGAAGTTTTTGGTTCATTTTCAAACAATTGTCGATTTTGTTCAGTTTTGTTAGAGTCAATCTTTTTCCGTGGTCTTCCTTTTTCATTATTTACGGATCCGGTTCTTTTAAATTTGTTCACAACTGGACGAATCGCATTGACTGTAGGTCTAGGTTTTCTAAACTTTATTTGGAACTTTTCTCAAACTTCATTAAATTTTGCTCCTCTAATACGAGCTATCACAACAATAATCCACTCTTTGCCATTCATTATTACAGGGTTCTGAAAATTATTAAAAAACAAATAAAAATTTGTGTATACCCTATACATGGAACACTACAATTTTGGGCAAAGCCCAATTTGAACATGATAAAAATAACTCAACAAGAATTTTTCATAAAAGTTTTCAATTTTAGCAAAATATGCACTCAATTTTGGGACACCCGGTATAGAGTTTTTATTTACAAGATTTATGTTTCTAGATGTATAGAAAGAAAATAATAAACTAATGATCAAGATTATAATATGTATATATAATTTTTACGAATAATACTATACAATTTTTTAATAGTTACCCTAAAAAGGGAGCCTGAATCCATTGGCCGCAGTAAGAGTTAAAGCAACTTCTTTGATTTTATTCATGAAGAACAGGAGGCTGGAGCGACCGCGCTAATGAAACACAACGCGTTATTTAAAAGGTTTCTTTATAAGGAGATACAGGAACTTAAACTTCTTTTACGATTGGAGATTATTGAATAGATCCACACTCCATAAATATAGATAGAATTGGAGGGAAAGGAGATGGGGAGGGGACGGACATGAAAGAGGAAGAGGGAGACGGACGGGAATGTGGAGCGGGATGGGAATGTGGAGGTAGACAGGGATGAGGAAGAGAGAGTGGGAGATGAAGAATAAGACGAAAAGAGAGAGACAAAGAGAGAGAGAAAGAGATAGACAGTGAAAAAGACAGAGAGGGAAGCTACAATGAGCTACAAGGATAAGAAATACCATAGAAGACCTTACGGTCCATTTAGAGAAGGTACCTTTGGACTTGCAGTCGAGCAGGCACAGTTCTTCTGAACGGCTTACGTGCCTAAACAACCACTTTTCAAGACTTTTTCCAGTCTTGACTTGAACTGATTAACATAATTGCTGTTGACAACTTCCACTGAAAGTGCGTTCCAGCTACCGAAGATGCTGTATGTGAAAAGTTTCCTATACAGATCGCTGTGGTGACGCTTTAGTTCAAGTTTTAGCCGTGATTTCTTGTTCTGCCCTAACTAAGTTGGAAAACATCACTGTAGTCTACATTATCGAAGCCTCCAAGTATTTTAAACACTTCGATAAGCTGACCACACAGTCTTTGGGTATCTAACGATAACAGATCTAATTCTCTTAATCTATCGTCGTAACTTTTGTGTGTGATATAGGGAATCAGTTTGGTTGCCCTGGCTTGCACACATTCCAATGTCGTGATATCCCTTCGTAACGAAGACTCCAAAATTGTACAGCATACTCCAAGTGTGGTCGGACAAGTGAATTGTACAAACATAGTACCATCTCATTGTTCCGATATCCAAACTGTCGCTTTATATAACCTAGCATCCTTTGGGTTTTCTTCTTTGCCTAAATACACTGCCTCGAGAACTTGAGATCACTAGTTATAGTTACACGCAAGTCCTTTACAGTGTCAGTGGATTCAAGAGCAGTGCCCTTAAAGATATAGGGTGATTAGGGTTTTCGGTTGCCGATATGCATCACTTATCATTTGTTCACGTTATAAGGCATTTGCCACGTGTCCGACCACTCCTTAATCTTCTGAAGATCATCTTGAAGGCAGGCAGTATTTCATTCCTTTGCAACGTTCATACCAAGCTTGATTTTATCGGCAAATTTAGAAATATTCACAACCATGTAACCGTCCATGTCGTTAACGTAGATGATGAACAGTAGTGGTCCCAGGAGAGAACCTTGAGGAAGACCGCTAGTAACAGACACTCACTCAGAAGCCTGCCCATTCAACACCACCTGTTGCCGTCTGCCACTTAGTCAGTTCTCTATCCAACTTGCTAGATTTCCGTCTATGCCCAGCGCACGCACTTTCCGAAGGAGGTGGTGGTGTGGTACTTTATCGAAGGCTTTTTCAAGTCTAAGTAGATAACATCCACCGCCTTGTCACGGTCATGCTCACTGAAAACGAAAGGAAGAATTCCACAAGATTCGTTAGGCATGACTGTTACCTTCAGAACTCGTGCTGGGAACTCCTCAATCGCAAGTTGGACTCTAAATATGACGTCATTTTGTCCACCATGATACTTTCCATGAGTTTACCGCCTATTGAAGTTAAGCTAATAGGTCGGTAGTTCGACGGCTGGCTAGGGTCTCCTTCCTTGAAGATAGGAGTTACCTCCGCTTCCCGACAGTCTCTTGAAAAGCATCCAGTCCGGATTGACATGTTGAAAATTGTGCCCAGATGTCGTGACACATCATCAGCACTTCTTTTAACACTTTAGGTAGAAACCCGCCCGGGCCAGGGACTTATTCTTCTTTAGGACATTGATTCTTTTTTCTACATGGCTTCGGGTGAAATATATTTCCTCTATCTTTTCACCCAAGTAAGAGTCCATGGGCAGGAGGATGGGACCACACTCTTAAGTGAACAGTGAAGAGAAATAGTTGTTCAGTAGGTTTGCATTTTTGCATCTGAGTGCTTTAATGCCCTCTCTTAATTCATCAAAGGGCCAATTTTGCGGAAGAAGGGTTTTCAGCCGTTCACATAACCAAAGAACTCTTTGGGATTATCTTTTCATAATCTCACCACTCGGAGCTTCTCGGCAACCTTTTTCGCCCTTATGCTGGACTTCACTCTCCTAGCTAGCCTACGGTACTCATCGAAGTCACCAGAAATCTTTTACTGCTAGTACACATTTCTCTTCTCCCTCAGCAGTTGACCAATTTCTCGATTAAACCACCTTGGTTGAACAGAATGCCGACGCAAGCTTTTCACAGGGATAAATCGTGATTGAAGATTCATGAACGTAGTTCTGAAATTATTCCACAAATCTTCAACATTCTCATCCCCTTCCAGTCTCACATCAACCAATCCTGCACGAAGATCTGCAAAGTCTGCTTTTTTCAAATCAAGGTTCCTCGATTCACGAGTCTCAGACTCTACCTTGGGGACCTTGACTACAAATCTGACAGAGAAAGGGAAACAGGCAAATAGGGAGAGAGAGTGAAACATAGAGAGAGATAGAAAGAAAGAGAGAGAGAGAAAGAGAGCGCCAGAGTAGCATTGAGAGCCAAAGAGAGAGAGAGAGAGAGACAGGTAGTGCGACAGAGACTGGGACAGAGAGAAGCAAAGAGTGATAAAGTCAGAGAAAGAAACATAAATATAGAGATAAAGAAATAAATTGAAAGATAAATAAAGAAAGAAAAAGTAAAAAGGTTACAGAAAGAGAAAAGGAAAAGAAGAAGTAACGAAAAAGGAAAGGAAAAATGAAAGCGAAAAAGGCAAAAAAATATACAAAAGGGAAAGGAAAAAATAAAACGAAAAAGTAAATGATAGAGAGAACAAAGAAAAAGAAAACGCGAAAACAGGAAGAGAGGGAAAGAGATAAAAAATGAAAGAGAAAGAAAGAGAGGGCGAGAGAGGGAAATGAAGGCAGTGAAAAAATACAAAGAAAGAGAAAGAGAAAGAGAAGGAAAAAGAGAAAGTGAGAGAGAGAAAGAAAGAAAAAGAGAAAAGGGCGAAAGAGAGTTTAGGAAGGAAGAGAGAAAGGGTGAAAGAGAAAATGAGTAAATATATTTTTTTTCCAATTCTACTTTAAATTTTATCGCGCTATGAAGCAGAGACAGCAATTTAGCCGAAGCTAGGGTGTGGCAGCGTCATCAGCCTCCCTCCCCCCCCCAATTATTTATGTAATTATTTAAATGCCTTTAATTGCCTTCATTTAATATTTGCCTGTGCATGGAGCACATTTTGTTTTGAAGTGTTTAAGACACCTTGACCATGTTAAAATGCACTCTCACTCACCATCACACCCACTTTGAACACCCCAGGCTTCCGGCCTCTGACAGATTATAAAAGTCAGTAGAGAAAGTGGTGAGGTAAGGGAAAGTGAAAACGTGACTTGGGCTCTAATGATGTTGCGAACATCCTTAGTGCCTAAGTCACATTTTAGATGAACACATCATAGATGAACAGAGTAATTTCAACATTTATTTTATAAAGGTACATTTTTCCCCGGGCCCATAGGTATGGCTGTTGCCACACCCAATTGACGCCCCTTGTATGAAGGGTGTTAAGCTGGTTAAAATATTATCTAAAAAGTCGATGTGATTTAATGTCCAATTTGAAATTAGATTATCATCATACCTATACCATACGAAATTTGTGTTTGGTTTAATGGGGGTGAGTACGGTGGTTTCAAAGTTTTACAAGAACAGGTTATAAAGAATAAGGGATAAAGGGTTGCCCATACTAAGGGATAAAGGGTTGCCCATACTTATGCTGTATTTCTCTTGAGAAAAGCTCAGGGCTTCATCAAAAACGCCACAAGTAAAAGGTTTTCTACATTGAAACTGACTAGGGGGAGTTTCTCTAATGGTGATACTTCTAGATTTCTCAATAATATTGGAGGAATGAATTATGTAAGAGGTTCACGTTAATCCCACTGCATCAGAGAAAAAGACCCCCAACCATTTGCGGAGCTTATTCGCATGTGAGACAACGGACGATATAATAGGATTGAGAGGATTCGTTTATTGTGTTTTTTCGGTAATCCAGATATACCGAGGTAAATATCTTTTGTTTTCTCAATTAAATCTACGGAATTTTTAATATGGGAAGGTTAAATGTTTCCACATGATGGGAGAATGAGTTTGAGCTCACCATTCGGACGAAAGTTGAGTAAAACTACCTACATTGGCAAAACCATATAGGTATAGGAGAGTCGATAAATGGCTTTTACTGAACTCAGGATAATTCCTGAGAAGGCGGCAAATTTCTTTATTGAAATCAGCCTGAAAACGCTTTAGGGGAATCGAGCAAATGAGATATACAACTTATCAGAGAGAAGATTGTTCAATTTCCAATATATGAAGTCTCGCCAGAAAAAAATGAAAAAGTGCTTCCAAGTACTTTCGAACTTTATTCAGTTCATTCTCAAGGATAACTACAAGAGAAAATAATATATGTGAATTTACCCGTCCCTCTCCTACTTCCTCATTGGTGATTTCTTGTCTTAGAGGTGGTCCTTTATCTTTCGCTAGCTTATATATACCCTCATTATATTATTTTCTCTTGCAGTTATCCTTGAGAATGAACTGAGTGAAGTTCGAAAGGACTTGGAAGCACCTTTTCATTTTTCTGGCGGGACATTGCATTCATTGCGAACCTCACGTGCTACTTTGTGAGTTATTCATTTCATATGAAGTCATATGTAAAACCACAACTTTGTTTCCCTTGCCCGATTTTAATAAGATTATATCCTGAATATTCTTTATTCTCAATATGGGTTTAAAAAGAACTCTACTTTACTTTAAAACAGCTCTCAATCTTTGCATTTATATCTATGCCAATGGCAAAATGAGCTTCAATAGGCACTTTGTTAATCAACCTCGGGTAAGATAAGCGCGACTTACGAATGCCTACAATGGTCTATCTTTTTAAATATGAATTAAATAAAACGAGGATTTGATTCTTATCTTATTTACTCATTTGTTTCTAGTACTATTCAAATTCAGTATCCAAACACATACAACGCCTTGCTTTGTATTTTTTTAGTCGTCTCGAAATAAAGTGCTTTAACTTCGTGCCGTCAAAATGTTTTCATAGCTTTGTGTTATCGTTATTAGAATATAAATTCAAAATTTTCTCTTTCAATTTTAAAAGACTTGTTTTGTTTAATATAACATAAATCGGCCTCATCTCGTTTTTTGTTCATGTAACTGTATGAATATATGGGAATCTATGTGCGAGGAGGTTCACTTTCCTATAACAATTTCAAGAAACAGTAAAATGCAAAAATTCAGTTTTCGAAATAATTCTTTTTTTATTTGATTTAATAGGCGTTATTTATTACAGTTGCATAGTGGTAAATGGAAGAAAAGTGAATGTAAGTCCTTTGAGTGTTGTAAGAAAGGTAGATAGAAAAATCATTTTGGGGCGAGTAAAAAAAGATAGGTTTATAGCGAGCAGTGTGTATGTGTGTGTGTGTGTGTGTGTGAATCAAGGAATTGAACAGAAAGAGCTAACTGAAATAACAGAGGGTAAGGTGTATGCTGGGTTCATGAAAGTGAGGAAAGATTATGACAGGTCATTAGAATGTATGGATTGAGTGGTAAACATTTGGATGTTGTGAAAAGTATTTATGTGAAAGCAAGGCGTGCATTCAGTTAAAAGATAGCTAGAGTGAATGGTATGATATAGATTGGGTAACAAAAATAGAGGGAGAGGTGACGCCCCCTTGTCGCGAGAAGAGAGCTTGTGTGGACCTTGGACTTTTCGAGCTATGTCGGCGGGGGTACCTCTTCTGGGTACCCCTGGTAGGGCTTCCCTTGTCGATTTGGTCGGAAACGAGGTTCCAGACTAAGTGTGTCATTCCTTCCTTTTTCTAATCTATCCCTCTTCTTTTTTTACTTTTATGCTATCTCCCACTCATACAAAAAGAAAAAAAAACAAAAAAAGCCTACTCCTATCGTGTCACTGTTTCCCTTTCTTCCTCTATCTACCTATAAGGACCTGGCAGCTACCTCATGCGTCAGAAGAGAGGCTTTGGAACCTCTATAAACAACGCCAATCGACGCTCACTGGTTGCGAGAGACTAGGACTAGAGGTGTCCTAGGCGTTAGGGCACGATTAATGGGATGAGAGTAGTGCCTCGTTAACCCCTTCCCTGGTGCGTAATTATTGACCGTTCCCAGTGACCGTTGACGGGTGCTTATGGTAGCATTGGTCCGAGGTGACGGCCCTTTGTTCCCATGTTGGTTGCCAGGCCAATAAAAAGCCTTGGGTCGAGTTCCTTGGTGTGGCGGGATATCCATTGAACGCTACTCCGAGATCCTGGCCGTTGTGAAGGGAACTAGTAGGAGTTTAGTACGGGGCGTTCTTCGTTGTTGTTCACCTGGTGACAAATCGATGGCCCCTTCGGGGACCGTCAGTGCTGCTTGGTTGGGAGCCACGGCAGGCCGAGGTTTGACGACTCGGTCAGACGAACAGCAGCACATGGAGCGTGCCTTCTGAAAGATCCGAAACCTCTCTGATCGATAGGCGGGAGCGACTCACACTGGGAGAACTCACCAACCCCCCTTTTTTATCATTGATTGGTCACGAGTTTTCAGAGAGAGAGAAAGCGCTCAAAATGACAGGCAAAAAAGGACCCGTTCGTCTCAAACACAACTGTGCAATATGCCAGTTAGAAAAGTGGTGCGTTGACTTTCCGGAGGGCTGCTACTCAAAATGCAGCCGAAAGTATCTGCACTACTTACATATTGACGCGAGAGGTGGAAAAATTAAAAGACCTCTATAGAGCCTCAGAGGAGAGAGCTAAGGTCCTTGAGGGAAAGTTGGAGAAGCTCGAAGCCCTTAACGTAGCTCAGGTTCGATGCCTAGAAGAGGCGCCGCCCACTGACGTTTCGGAATCCCCTGGTAATGAAGCGGACATTCCGGCATCATCTGAGGCTAAGCCAGCTGAGGCGAGAGAGAAGGTTAAAAAGAAGAAAGGAGAAACGAAGAAAAAAAAGAAAAAGATGATAGTTGAAACAAGAGTAGAACCCAAAATAGAAGAAAAACAGATAAATAAGAAGAAAAAGAAAGATAAGAATGTGGAGAGTAAAGAGGAAAAGGGGAGGCCTCTTCCACAAGGGAAGACCCCGTCTTCAGAGACCAAGTGTCCGAAGGTCACCCTCATTGGTGACTCGCAAACACGGGATCTGCAGCCGCTGCTAGCGGCCCGCCTTCGCACTAGCGTGAAGGTAAGCTGCCTGTCAGGACGGGGTAACCACACCATCAGAGTAGAGGCAGAGAAAGCTCAGATTTCTGAGAATTCTGTTGTTGCTCTGATGGTGAGCGGCAACGACATCTACCTCAGAGGGGGTAAAGTGGGCCTCAGTGGTAAGACCATCCAAACAGTGATGGAAGCCGTGGACGACATAGGGCTTAAAACCCGCAAACGTGTGGTGGTTGGGATGCTTCCGAGAAGAGGTCCATCCCGAACCGCTCACGAAAGAAACGTCGCAGTGAACAAAAGGTTGGCGGATCTCTGCACGGCAGAAGGAGTCTTCTTCGTGGACCCCTATCGTACCTTTATCGGTAGATACGACCTCTACCAAAGGGACGGGGTACATCTCTCCTTTAAAGGGAAGGCCTTTCTCGCCAATCTAATTCAAGATGTCGTGGAACGCACCCAAAGGAGCGTTCGAAACAGAGCGAAAGCGGACGTGCACCAGCATGCCCGTGTCACTCCTGGAACGACCTTCTCGGAGGTGGTCAAAAAGGGTGTGACCACGAAAACAGAGAAGCCGGGAAACGGAAGAGCGAAGGGAGTCCTACACTAGGGGACTCCCTCAAAGTTCTTTTGTTCAATGCAAGGTCAATCAGGAATAAGTTTCTTGATCTCCGTGGCCTCGTAGTAGCAGAGGAACCTGAGATGGTGGCCATAACGGAGTTGTGGATAAAAACTTCAAGCCGAGATTTTGAAGGTGAATTCACGATTCCCGGTTACCAGCTCTTCCTGAAAGATAGGCCAGACAGAGAGGGTGGCGGTGTGATGTTGTATGTCAAGGATACTGTAAACTCGACGGATTGAAACATCATATCCGACCATGAACTACTAGGTGTGGACCTAGAGATAGGTCCTGCCAAATACAGGACCCTGGTGCTTTATAGACCTCCTGCCCAACTCGTTGAAAAGGACAGAGATCTGTACCAGCTTCTAGGAGAACTTGTCGAAGACAGAGTGTGTATCGGCATGGGTGATTTCAACACACAAGTTGACTGGGAAACCAGAGAACCCTGTGGCGAGAACGCACTACTCCTAGAGTTCACGAACAACGAGTTCCTCACTCAATGGGTAAGAGAGCCAACGAGAGGAGACAATATCCTCGACTTGATTTTCACCTCTGAGGATGACATCGTTGAGGACCTCTCTGTTGGCGAAGAGCTCGGTGGCAGTGACCACCGACTAATTAGATTTGTAGTCAAAGTCCCCAAGGCAGAGCCTGCAACTAGTAAATCAAGGAAACTGGATTTGAGAAGAGCAGACTTTGCAGGTCTACGCGCGGGACTGACTGACGCGAGGCTAGAAGAGTGCGATGCTGTTGAAGACTCTTGGAACAGTTTCAAAACCACATTCATGAGTCTTCAATCGCGTTTTATTCCTCTGAAATGCCCCCGTCGGTCTTCTGTTCAACCAAAGTGGTTTAATCGAGAAATCGGGCAAATGCTTAGGAAGAAGAGAAATGTGTACCGGCAATCGAAGATCTCGGGTGACTTTGACGAATACCGGAGGCTAGCCAGGAGAGTGAAGTCCAGTATAAGGGCGGCTAAGCGGTCTGAGGAACTCCGAGTGGCGAGACTCTGTAAAGAGAATCCCAAGGAGTTTTTTGGATATGTGAACAGCCGTAAACCAATCCGTCGAACGATTGGCCCTTTGAGGAATGAGGAGGGGACATTAAAGCATTCAGATGCAGAAAATGCCAACCTCCTCAACGACTACTTCTCTTCAGTGTTTACTGAAGAGTGTGGTCCCATTCCCCAGCCGACGGATTCCTACTCGGGAGAAAAGCTGGATGCAATGGACTTCACCGAAGGAGAAATAAAGAAAAAGATTGCTGACCTAAAGACGAATAAGTCCCCTGGACCGGACGGGTTTCTACCTTAAGTGTTGGAGGAAGTGTGCGATGAAGTATCACGACATCTGTGCGCTATCTTTAACATGTCAATCCGGACCAAATGCGTTCCTAGAGACTGGCGTGAGGCGGAGGTGACTCCGATCTTCAAGAAAGGAGACCATAGCCAACCGTCGAACTACCGACCTATCAGTCTGACTTCGATAGTCGGTAAACTCATGGAAAGCATCATGGTGGACAAAGTGACGTCGTATTTAGAGTCAAACCTGCTACTGAGGAGTTCCCAGCACGGCTTCCGAAGGCAACGGTCATGCCTGACGAACCTTGTAGAATTCTTCCACTTCGTTTTCAGTGAGCACGATCGGGACAAGGCGGTGGATGTGGTCTACCTAGACTTTCAGAAAGCCTTTGATAAGGTACCACACCGCCGCCTTCTACAGAAAGTGCGAGCGCTTGGCATAGACGGAAAGGTAGCCGGCTGGATCGAGAACTGGCTAAGTGGCAGACGGCAACGGGTGGTGGTAAATGGACAGTCTTCTGAGTGGGTGCCCGTTACTAGCCGGGTGCCTCAAGGTTCTGTCCTGGGACCACTACTATTCATCATCTACGTCAATGACATGGACGGTGACATGGTTGCGAAGATTTCCAAATTTGCCGATGATACCAAGCTTGGTATGAACGTTGCAAAGGATGGAAATACTGCCTGCCTGCAGGAAGATCTTGGGAAGATTGGGGAGTGGTCGGACACGTGGCAAATGCCTTTTAACGTGGGCAAATGCAAAGTGATGCATATCGGCCACAGAAACCCCCAATCTCAGTATATCCTTAAGGGCACTGCTCTTGAATCGAGTGACACTGAGAAGGACTTGGGTGTTACTATTACTAGTGACCTCAAGTTCTCGAAACAGTGCATTGAGGCGGAGAAAAAGGCCCAAAGGATGCTAGGCTATATTAAGCGCCAGTTTGGTTATCGGAACCAGGAGATTGTACTGTGCCTGTACAACTCACTTGTCCGACCGCACCTGGAGTATGCCGTACAATTTTGCAGTCCTTCGTTTAGAAAGGATATCGCAAGGTTGGAACGCGTACAAGCCAGGGCAACCAAGCTGATTCCCTCTATCCGACATAAAAGTTATGAGGATAGACTAAGGGAATTAGATCTGTTCTCGCTGGAAACCCGTAGACAGCGTGTTCAGCTCATTGAGGTTTTCAAAATACTTCGAGGGTTCGACAATGTTGACTATCGGGATATTTTCACACTGAGTGAGAACAGAACGCGCAATCACGGCTTCAAACTTGAATTGAAGCGTTACAACCGCAATCTGTGTGGAAATTTTTTCACTTACAGTATCTGCGGTATGTGGAACGCACTTCCAGTGGAAGTTGTCAACAGTGAATCTGTTGACCAGTTTAAGTCAAGACTAGACAAAGTCTTGAAAAGTGGCCGTTTAGGGACGCAAAACAATTGAGCAGCCTTGTGCCCGCTCAATTGCTAGTCCAAAGGTACCCTCTTTGAATGGACCGTAAGGTCTCCTAGGGTACCTTCTTACCTTGTTGTTGTTACTCCTTGTTTTTGTAACTGTTTAATAATTTTTATGGACTGAGTACTGAAAGAAGTACAAATGAGAATGACGGAAATGTGCGGGGGAGAAAGGAGGAATTGTGAAAAATGGGTTCCATCTATGATGATATTTGCTAATAAGCTGGTGTTAGTGGCTGAGAGGGAGAAGTTTTGGGAAATGTTGAACGAAGCATTTGACAGTGTATGTAATGAGGAAGGTGCAAAAAGTTAATGAAGAAAAGAGTAACATGATAGTGCCTTAGAGTGAAGATGAGGAAGGGTGTATTATTAGATTCGAGGGTGTGCGAATGATATTGATATGAATGAAACAGGAAGTCTCAGGCTCCGGTCACAGTGATAGTGATTATTAAAAGTTTGAGTGTGCAAGACACTAGGAAGCTACGCGAGATTATAGGTGTTGCTAACGTTCGTTTATGGGAGTAGGATAATGACACTGAAAGAAGAAGAAAGAAATTTTTTGAGTGAGATGGTTGCAAATGGACAATTTAGGAGGGCTGCTTGATGTATCAGGGGTAAACATATGGAGGAATGACTGGATAAATGATGTGTGGAGGACAAAGAAAGGGTGTGACTAAGGTTATGCTTGAGTGTTCTGAAGTATTATAGACATGTAAAAAGTATAGCTGGGGATAGATTTGTCAACAGAATATAGGATAGTGAGTGTTAAGTTGTGCTAAGGGTTGGAAGACCGCGTAAAGGCTGGATTGAATACGCAAAGGGGTGTGTGAGAGAGAAAGGGCTAACTGAGGAGGTAGTGGATGATATGTAGGATAGGTGTACACGGAGGGGTTGTATGCGAAGTATTTGTTGCGGCATTCTGCACAAGGCTGAACCATGACTTGACAAAATGGCACAACACATAGAACCCCATCGCGATGTTGTCCTTCTAAATAAAATTCAAATTCCCTTCCTTTATAATGATAGAAATGCGAACGTGTGGTATCAAACGAGCTTCGTTCTTCGAAGCACTATTTTAAACTACTCGGCTACTATTCACGTTCCCACCAAAGAATGTTTCAAGTTGTGTTACAAGTGAAACAATGTTGTAGGTTATCCTAATTCGTGAGGGGGGGATGTGGAGTAGCCGAGTGGTTGAAAGTATTAGCTCGAAGAACGACCAGCTTCGGACAACAGAGGCTCGAATTTTATTTAAAAAAGTTACTTTTTATATTTGATATTGTTGCTTCGTGTTTAGTTCTGATTTCCCCATCTCCCCTATTTATCCCTACTAAGTTTATTTGCCACCGATTGTTCTTTTGTTCCATAGACGCTGAGGTGTCTACTAGTGGATGCCAAACTTTATAGCCTAGTTACCTCTTCCATACTTATACGATGTTCTTGGTCTTTGGAAGAGGACAACGCCCTTATGAGCTAAAAGTGGGGATTATGGAATCGTGAGCAAAGTAGGACAACACAGAAGATATAGTTTATTTAGGTAGGTCTCCCACTGACCTGATTCAAATAATCTTTTCTTCTTCAAATTATTTCGATTCGTCTCCTTTTGGTTCAATCCAAAGATTTATCCAACTTATTCCTGAATGTGATCATTTTAGTTGAGTGAATACATTTTAGGTTCCAGGCGCTATTTACTTTATCGATGAATGGTTGCGGACTTGTCAATATTAAGGTTTTGGTCTATATAACTCAATAAGAAGGTGTGTTTTTATATAAATATATGTATGTAAGTGGTGGGAGAGATTTGATTCGTACTACTGGGGTTGATTACCCCTGAGTCCTGACATGTAAACACGAATCAGTAAAAGGTTGAATAATTTCAATCACTTCTCAACTTTTTGACCTATCCCCAGGTTCCTCTCAAATCGGATTAAAGGATTTAGACAAATCCTCCTAAATTAATCAAGATTGAACCCAAATTTCCTTCTTTGCTCAGAATCCAGGAAAGGTTTTTGACTTCAAACTACATAAAATTCAGGTCTGAAATGACATTATTGTTTTAATGAAAAATAAAATAACAAAGGTTGGAATTACTTCACTGAACGATATAACTAATCCAATATCACAATCATACAATTATTGAAATCCCTCTTTAGTTACAGAGAACTTAAAGCGCAAACCCTATTAAGAACAAAAGGGAGAAAGAAACAGAGCCTCTGCGGTCCTTCAAAGCCGCCGGTGCGAGCACCTTAAATGAAGGCGGTTAAGAATAAAATATTCAAAAGGGTGAGCGCTAAATTCGGGCTATCTAAGGAATGTTCTCGGATAAAATTCAAATCTAAAGTCCTCGGGGAGAAAGATCGAGTAGATTCTCAAGATACATTAAAAATACTCCCGCAGAATTCGCTAATTCCCTCTCATTAAATTAATGAGAGACGTTGGAAAATATCTTTCTGAAAGGAGTCAATAGGCCACCTAATTTAGTCTTTGAAAGGTGTAGCGAAGGATACGCTAAATAGCTTCCAAAGAACTGTGGAGGAAGGCATGTAAATTCCTCATTTTGAGAAAATTAATGCATCAAAGGGACTAATTCAACTAAAATGATGCTCGACTTGTCTCGCGAAAGTGGGAAAACATTTTATAAAAGTAAATCCTTCCATTAAGAATTATATTTCATTTGCATTTATGAATGGCACGCTCAAAATTAAGTCCTGATATTTATTGGAAGCCAAATCTAAATTAGAAGACATATTTCGCGAATTGAAGAATTATAGGAACTATTTCATGGTTATTAAAGCCATTTATCTCTTGTTTCTTTCAAACAAAAGTGGAGGAAGATATAAAATATAGTAATCAAAAATAAAAAAATACAGAAAAAGATAGAAGATAAGTAATCAATGAATCAAATATCTTAATGATAATATTACTGATCAAAAAACCCTGTTTAGGTAACCATAGAGATATAAATATAAATGAAGCCATAAAATTTTTAAAAACGTAAATGATCTTCTTATAATCATGTAACAAAGTGTTGATTGGGAATTTTTGGGGGGAAAACATATTCCTATCACTTGTACATAGGGATAATTTGTGAGGTAATGAGGAGAGCTACAAGGAGCTACAAGAAAAAAACTACCCTAGTAGACCTTACGGTCAATTCACGAGGGTACTTTGGCGTAACATTTGAACAGGCCTAGTCCTCGAAAGTGTCAATTAAGGCCCTCGAAGAACACTCGCAGAACGGTTTTGTGCCCAAACAGCAACTTTTCAAGACTTTGTCTAGACGCCACTTGAACTGCTCAACAGAATTGCTGTTGACAACTTCCACTGGAAGTGCGTTCCATGTACCACATATGCTGTATGTGAAAAGGTTCCCACACAGATCACGGTGGTAAAGCTTCAGCTCAAGTTTGTAGCCGTGGTTTCTGGTTTTGTTCTCGCTAAGCTGAAAAATATCCGCGTAGTCAACATTGTCGAAGCCTTGAAGCATTTTAAACATTTTGATAAGCTGACCACGCAGCCTCGGGGTCTCCAACGAGAACAAATCTAATCCCCGTACCTGATCTTCATAACTCCTGTGTCTGATACAGGGAATCAGTTTGGTTGACCTGGTTTGCGCACGTTCCAATCTCGTAGTGTCCTTTCGAAACAAAGGACTCCAAAATTGTACGGCATACTCCAAGTGAGGCCAGATAAGGGAGGTTTACAAACACAGTACAATCTCCCTTTTCCGATTACCAAAGTATCGCTTTATGTAGCATAACATCCTTTGGGCTTTCTTCTCCCCCTAAATACACTGCTTCAAGAACTTGAGGTCGCTAGTGATAAGTACACCCAAGTCCTTCTTAGTACCAGTGCATTCAAGAGCAGTGCCTTAAGGATATACTACTATTAGCGGTTTTGGTGGCCGATATACATCACTTTGCATTTGTTCACGTTAAAAGGCATTTGCCACGTTTCCGACCACTGCCCAATTTTCCGGAGATCTTCCTGTAGGCAGACAGTATTTCCTTCCTTTGCAACGTTCATACCAAGCTTGGTATCATCGGCAAATTTAGAAATATTCGCAACCATGCCATCATCCATCTCGTTAACATAGATGATGAATAGTAGTGCTCCTAGGACAGAACCTTATGGGACACCGCTAATAACGGGCACCCACTCAGAAGCCTGTCCATTCAACACCACCCGTTGCCCTCTGCCGCTTAGCACCAATTCTCTATCCAACCTGCTACGTTTCCGTCTATGCCCAGTGCACGCACTTCAGGAGAAGGAGGCGGTGTGGGACCTTATCAAAGGCTTTCCGAAAGTCTAAGTAGATAACATCCACTGCCTTATCCTAATCATGCTCACTGAAAACGAAGTGGAAGAATTCCACAAGGTTCGTTAGGCATGACCGTTGCCTTCGAAGCCGGGCTGAGAATTCCTCAACGGCAAGTTGGACTCTAAATATGATGTCATTTTGTCCACCAGGATACTTTCCATGAGCTTACTAACTATCAAAGTTGGCTAGAGTCTCCTTTCTTGAAGATAAGAGTCACCTCCGCCTCACGCTAGTCTCTAGGAACGCATCCAGTCCGGATTGATATGTTGAGGATTGTGCCCAAATGTCGTGACACATCATCAGCACTTCTTTTAACACTTTAGGTAAAAACCAGTCTGGGCCAGGGGACTTATTCATCTTTAGGTCATTGATTCTTTTTTCTACTTGGCTTTGGGTGAAGTCCATTTCCTCCATTTTCTCACTCAAGTAAAAGTCCATTAGCTGGGGGATAGAACCACACTCTTCAGTGAACACTGAAAGAAAATAGTCGTTCAGGAGGTTTGCATTTTCTGCATCTGAGTGCTTTAATGCCCTCTCTCAATTCAGCAAAGGGCCAATCTTGTAGCGCAATGGTTAACAGCTGTTTACATAATCAAAGAACTCCTTGAGATTTTTTTTTGTTAAATCTCGCTACTTGGAGCTCCTCGGCACGCTTTGCCGCCCTTATGCTGGACTTCACTCTCTTGGCTAGCCTACAGTACTCATCGAAGTCACCAGAAATCTTTGACTGCCAGCACACATTTCTCTTCTCCCTCAGCAGTTGACCAATTTCTCGATTAAACCACCTTGGTTGAACAGAATACCGACGCAAGCTTTTCACAGGGATAAATCGTGATTGAGGACTCATGAACGTAGTTTTTAAACTATTTCACAAATCTTCAACATTCTCACACTCTTCCAGCCTCACATTAGCCAATCCTGCACGAAGACCTGCAAAGTCTGCTTTTCTCAAATCAAGGTTACTCGATATTCACGAGTCGCAAACTCTACCTTGGGAAGCTTGACTACAAATCTAACTAATCGGTGGTCACTGCCACCGAGCTACTCGTCTACAGAGAGCCCCTCAACGATGTCATCTTTAGAGGGGAAAACCAAGTCAAGAATATTATTTTCTCTCGTCGGCTCTCTCACACATTGGGTCAGGAACTCGTCGTTTGCTATCTCCAGGAGCAGTGCGTTTGCCAGTCAACTTGGGTGTTGAAGTCTCTTATTAAAATACATACTCTGTCTTCAAAAAGTTCAACTAGCAGCTGGTACAGATCGCTATCCTTCTCAATGAGTTGGGCAGGTGGTCTATAAAGTATCAGGGTCCTGTATCTGGCAAGACCTATCTCTAGCTCTACAACTAGTAGCTCGTGGTCGGAGATAATGTTGCAGTTCGTCGTTTTAAATGTATCCCTAACATACAACATCACACTGCCCCCCTCTCTCTTCAGCCTGTGTTTTAGGAAGAGTTGGTAACCAGGAATCGTGAATTCACCCTTAAAATCTCGGTTCGAGGTTTTTACCCATGACTCTGTTATGGCCACCATATCAGGTTCTTCCGTTGCTACGAAGACACGAAGTTGAAGAAACTTGTTCCTGATTGATCTTGCATTAAACAGAAGAACTTTCAGGGACTGCCTAAATGTAGGACTCCCTACGCTCTTCCGTTATCCGTCATATTTGCCTCTCTACCTCTAGATCGGGACTTGGTGCCACCCTTTCTAACGACCTCCGAGAATGTCGTTCCAGGAGTGAGACGGTCGTATTGGTGCACGTCCGCCTTCACTCGGGGCCATACACTCCTTTAGGTCCGCTCCACGACATTCTGTATCATGTTAAAGAGTACAACTTTTCCTTTAAACGAAAGTTACCCCCCCTATCCCTTTGGTAGAGATCGTTCCTACCATAAAAGGTGCGGTAAGGGTCCCCAGATCTGCCAGGCGTCCGTTTAAAGAGACGTTATTCGAGTGAGCGGTCCGGGCTGGACCTCTTCCCCGGCTCATCCCGACCACTACACGTCTGCAGGGTTTTAACCCACAGTCGTCCACAGCTCCCAGAACCGCGTGAAGAATGTTAGATGTAGGGCCTATCCTACCTCCTCTGAGGTAGATGTCGTTGCCACTTACCATCCGGGCAACGACCGTGCTCTCAGAAATCTCAGATTTCTCCGCCTCTACTCTAATTTTGGCGTTTCCCTGTCCAAGCAGTCACCTTACCTTCACACTGGTGCGAAGGCGGGCCGCTAGCAGGGGTTGCAGGTCCCGTGGTTGAGAATCACCAATAAGAATGACATTCGCACATTTAATTGTAGGGGACAGAGTTTTCCCTCTCGGGGACGACCTTTCAGTTTCCTCTTTCTTCTCTATATTTTTCTTTTCCTTCTTGTTGTTGTTCTTCTTCTGTTTCTCCGTTATCTACTTCTGTTTCTCCTTTCTCTTATTTTTTTTCTACTTTATCTTCTTCTTCCTTCTTTCCCTTCTTCCTCTTTCTTTTCTTTTTTTTGGCTCTTTGAGCCAGCAGTCCTGCAGCAGAAGACTCCTGCTCTGAGACGTTGGGTGTCTTCTTCCTTTCGGATTCTCCTAAGCACCTACACCTCTCCGATCTCAAGAGGTGAACTTCCCTTTTGAGAAGGGAGTACTCCTCTCTCAATTGATCATTGCGGTCGCCCAGACGTGCCTCGAGTTCGTAGAAGTCACAGACACTAACTGCGTCTGTGAGCTCCTTGCAACTCCTGCCACCGAAGCTTACGCTTCATCTGTACACTTTGCATGTTCCGCAGGTTAGTTTACGAAACTGAGGACCATTCTTCTTCGTCATCTTAATTTCTTTAACGTCCGACCATATGCATAAGAAGTATTTTGTGTGATTTTCTCTCGCAAAAGCCACAACAAAATTTAATGCACGGCAGACCAAATATATTAGGTGTATCAAGCACTCCTCTATAAGTTTTTTTAAACTAGAATTTAAAGTGCGATAACAACGAGTCCATATCACAAAGAAATTAGAGATCAGTGAAGAAGATAAGGAAATAAGAGAATAGAAAATTGGGGAAGATATACAGTCGCAGCTCCTTTAGCCTGAAGGGTGCCCAATTATGGGTTCCTGGGCCGGAGAGAGGTGCCATTCTTCTAGGTTTAAGTTGTTGCTTGGGCTTTATCACTGCTAGCTGATCCACCGCGTTGCGGGAGCAATTTTATTACCCTCAGATGTCGGAGCATTATTTATGGCCAGAAGAGATATGAAATCCAATACAAACTTCATTCAAAATAAATTAAAATGAAGTCAATACAATTAAAAGAAACATAAGGCAGATGCTAAACGATAAAATGGGCAAATAATAGAAAAAATATATTGATCTTAATAAATGTGAATTATAAAAAAAACAAAGGTAATGCCCAAATGAAGACAACAAGGTCTGACAACCAAAGTCGCGTGCTCTTACTTATCCTGATTTATGACCTTACGACCTTCAAAACTTTTAATAATTCACGAACTAACCTTGAGAGGGCCTTGGCAATTATATAATTCGAAAGAGAATGTAAAACATCATAAGGGTTTCAAATTCTGTTAGAATCGGCCGAATAGTTACGATTTTATTACGAAAAAAAATCGCAAAACGGGGACAGAGCGACATAGTAAGAGATAGAGTCGCACGCGACTAAAAAGGAAATAAAAGAATGTATATAAAAAGGTGGATAATACTGAGGAACAATTTGAAAAAAAAATTCTGTTGCTTTAAATTTTTGTGCTGATTTAGACTAAAATTAACATGCCGATTCCAAATTTGTAGTCAGCTTTTTTCTAACACGTTTATTTTTTTATCCACAGCTTAGTTGTTTTCGAACAACTACCTCCTCTAGAAGATCTGAGTGATGTTGACGAACGCAGTGACAGCAATGATGCAGATTTCGAAATTCACGAGGATTTGGTTCGTAAGGGATTTGATCAGCACGAGTTGAATTATTTGGCACGTGATTTGGGCCTATCAAAAAAAAGCTTCAGAAATCCTAGCATCAAGACTGAATGAGAAAAACCTACTTGAACAAGGAGTGAAAGTATCATACTTTTGAACCAGAGAAAGTACATTTATGCAGTACTTTCGAAGTGACAACGGCTTTGTGTATTGCCATAACATTCGTAGTTTACTGAAGGAATTAGGTCTTTCAATCTACAATACAAATGAATGGCGAATGCTTATTGACAGCTCAAAGCGGAGCTTGAAGTGTGTCCTTCTACACAATGGCAATTTATTTGGTGCAGTCCCTATTGAGCATTCTGTCTGTCTTCGTGAAGAACATGGAGAGATAAAGAGGGTCATTGAGTTATTGCAATATGACAAACACAATTGGATCATCTGTGTTGACCTTGAAATGGTGTGCTTCCTTTGGCCAGCAACGTGGGTACACAAGGTATCCCTGCTTTCTCTGTATGTGGGATAGCAGAGCTCAAGGGAAGCATTGGGTTAAGACGAATTGGCCTCCAAGATCTGATCTTAAACCTCGAGATCCCAACATTCTGCATGAGCCACTTTTTTACAAGAAGAATATAATATTCCCACCTCTGCACATAAAACTAGGTCTCATGATGCAGTTTGTAAAGGCATTGCCAACTGATGGTGACTGTTTTAAGTACATCATCTTGACATTTCTTGGTCTGTCAATTGAAAAAATCAAGGCCGGTCTGTTTGATGGTCCACAAATTCGACAGCTCTTTAAAGATGAACAGTTCACCGGGACTATGTCAAACCTTAAGAAGAATGCTATTTTATCATTCAAAGACGTCGTCAAGAACTTTCTTGGAAATACACGTGCAAGTAATTACACAAAAATTGTTCAGAATCTACAAGGTTCGTGGTTGCAACATGAGTATTAAACTACATTTTCTGCATTGCCATCTTGCCAGCTTTCCGGATGATCTTGTTTCTATGATGAATTGAGGACTATCGCGTTTGATGCTCCAACAATAACTATTGTTGGAGCATCTAGCGATAGTCCTCAAGTTGAACACTCCAGAAAGAGCTCTAAACGTAAATTTTTACCTTAACTACTTCCACAGAATTATAAGTATATAATACAGTAGCCATATCCTTTGTTAAAACATAATAGTGTTAAATAAACATTGCAATCATGCCTGTTTCTTTCATATTTCATTGTATGTCAATATTTGAAAAAGTTCAAAATCTTGACGTGATAGAGAAAAACGGAGATCAGTTTTGGATTCAGCAGCGAAAAATTACTTAAAAACAGCTGTCAGACGTAACTCAACAAAAATTGTATTCCCCAGTGTAAAATAACCAGGGTCAAAACAATCGTTAAAAAAAACAAAATTGCTAAAAGAAAAATATTTTATTTGAGAATATATGAAATCTTTGTTAACTTTTCTAATCTTGAAAAAATAAGTAAAACTTGTGAAAGTGGAATCTAATTGAGACGGTTCCATATCCTAAAATTTTTAAAAAGGCGGAGAAACATTGTACCATTTACTGAATAGATGCTAAAAGATTTTTTTTTATAGAGCCCATCTGGCAACTTCCCACTTGGGCATAAGTCGCCCAAAACACGACAGCCTAGAACTAGGCTACTATAAAATAAAAATATGAAAACATAACAAGGATAAAAATGAGAAAAACTTAACAGTCAGGAAGCAATCTCCGGCAGCGGGGGGAGGTCCCCCACACTCCGGTGCAGAAGCGTGCAAATTACAAAGAAAACAACAACAACAACAAAAAAAGAACCTTCTTAAATAAAGGATAGAAGCCCGGCCTCCCCCCAAAAGTCAACAAGTCCACAAGTCAATGTGCACGAACTCGTCGCGAGTAAAAGGGACAGGCGGTAGCGACCCCGCCCATCCCGGTATCGGGACAGGTATCGTGCGCGAAGATCACCAATACTGGGACATTCGACAAGAATGTGCCAAACAGTCTGGGGGACGATACAGCCGTCGCAATAGGGCGCTGGCGAGCGCTCCATCAGATAGCGATGCGTCACACGAGTGTGCCTGATTCGGAGATGACATAAAGCGACCTGAAGTCGTCGCGGCATTGGGGATAGGTCCATGGGAACAGACGCTGCGTAATGGCACGCAACTTTAAGTTCCCTTTGACCGTCTCCCATCTTCTTTGCCAAGCATTCCGAAGAGCTGCCCGTATTCCGGCCATGTAGTCGGTGTGAGGAAGAGCAAAACGCTGGTCCGGTCGCAGAGTCCTCGCGGACTCTGTGGCGCCCTCATCGGCGCGCTCATTCCCCGCAATTCCTACATGTCCAGGTACCCAGCAGAAGATAATCTCGACATCTGCCCGGCTCGCCAAAACCATATCGTCACGGATATCGCGAACCAGGGGATGCGGAGATTCCAATGCCTCGAGAGCACTCAGGGCGCTTTTGAGGCGCTATAGATCACAATCCGGTCTCCGAACCAGGCACGTCGCGTAATTTCCCGTACCAAGTGGTGTATTGCCACCAGATTAGCCGTTAAGACAGACGCAGCGCCTGGTAGAGCCCCGCTGACTTCAAACAGAGGGAATACGGCGTTGAAGCCGACCCCCTCTTGGGAATTGGAGCCATCCGTATACACTGGCACGGTTCCAGCGTGACACGAGGTGTGCTCCAAAAAAGTCGAACGCAATACTCCCGGCGCCGTACAAGCTTTGGGAGCAGAGGCGTGGCGATAAATAGCCAAATTTGGTACCCTCTATGGTGGAGTCCTGGGCAGAACCAGGGGTGCCACCGGCCCGAGAGCTATATCTAGCTCTGGAAGGAGTTTTCTGGACCTAAACCCAAAGAGTTTAGGGTTTGACTGGCGTCTCTCGGTGACATAGGCACGATCGAGATCAGGTGTGGATGCAGTGAAAGCAGAGCGAGTGGCATCTCTTCAGCATCGACCAACAGTCTCTCAATAGAGCAAGTGTGGTAGGCACCGCTCGCAAGGCGAAGGCCGGTGTGGTGGATCGAATCCACCTTTCGCAATAAACGCTCGGCTGCGGATGCATAAAACTCGCATCCGTAGTCGAGCTTTGAATGAACAAAGGATCGATAAAAAAGTAAGGCAGTAGCCCAATCAGCGCCCCAAGCACTGAACGTCACCGAATGGAAAATCTCCAGGGCGCAGGTGCAAGAGACCCTAAGGCTGCGAATATGAGCCTTCCAGGTGAGGCGTCAGGAAAAGACAAGACCAAGGAAACGGTGTGATTCAACCACATCCAGGCGCACCCCATCAAGAAACAAAGCTGGGTCGGGGTGAAGCCGTGGATGGCGGCAGAAGTGCAACACCTTAGTCTTGGCCAAAGAAAACCGAAACCTGTGCGCTTCGGCATAGCGAAAGACACGGTTCAATGCCTGTTGGAGTAGACGCTCCAGAGTTGGCATCTGGGCCGCGCCAAAAGAGATTGAAAGGTCATCCACGTAGAGCGTAGCGAGAACACCTTCCGGCAGCCCCGAGGTGATGCCCTTGATGCGCAGGGCAAAGAGTGTGACAATGAGGACACTTCCCTGCTGGACACCATCTTCCTGCTCCTTTGGGCCAGAGAGAGCTCTTCCCACCCGTACGCGGAATTGACGATGTCACCAAAATTCATATATAAACATTGCGAGGCGTCCCCTCACCCCCATCGTGTAAAGAGTCTTTATGATACCGTATCGATATGCGGTATCATAGGCCTTCTCCAGATCGAAAAACACCGTGGCGTAGTGCTGTCTACGAAGGAAAGCCTTGCAGACGGCATTTTTCAGTCGGAGCAGAGCATCCGACGTGGAGTGGAACTTGCGGAAGCCGCACTGTGCAGAACACAAGAAAAAGGCTATCTAACATTTACCAATTTCTCCATCAACTTGCACACGCAAGAGGTTAGAGAGATTGGGCGGAAACCGGTCGGAGTAGAGTGATCTCTCCCCGGTTTGCGAAAGGTGAGCACAGTAGCGATTCGCCAGGAGTCTGAAAGAAGACCCTACACTAGATCCTGTTGAATAAAACTAACAGAAGGGCGACATCACGACGTGCATTGAATGCTGGCAGAGCAGAATACCGGCTAGAGAATGCGGAAAAAGCGGTCGCTAAGGATTCCGCCACGGACGCGGAATCCGAGATTGCGGTGCCATTCTCCTGGAGAACGGGAGGGAGTTCCTGCGAGAACATGCCCCAAATTCTTTTGACTCGCTTCCACACAGTTAAGTGAAGCCAGTTATGCCCGGCAAGAAGAGCGGCGAGGAACCACCGTCTCCGAACCACTCGCTTCACCTCTAGGCGTGGGCGAAGCCGCCGAAGCTCCTTTGTTGCTGTCCTACTTTCAGGGGACAGCTTTAGGAACCCAAAAAGATGTTCTGGCGACCAACTTCAGGGGTGTTGCCCCCTGTGAGTCTAACGACTCGGTGGATGCGCGTGGCCGTTTCGCCTTACGGTAAACGGTCCCGCTGGGGGAAGAGAGGGGAGCCATGGTTTTAGCCGTGGCTAGGTATGAACCCTTGTGCCGCAGACTTTACCAGGGAAGAGCTCGGATTGATTAGAGCCCGCAGAAGGGCCTTGAATGGGCGCGGAAATAAGCGTGGTCGTTGGCCTGGATGGGCCAGGAGCAGAGGGTGCTTTTCTTACTATTGAGGCATATGATGTCCCGGGCAGAGCCGGGCAGCGCCAGGACCAAGTCCTTAGACTCGCGGAATGAGAGTCGATCCTGGGCCTAAACGGCCAGGATTACTTTTTCGAGGAGATATGCACCACATTGCTTCGAAGAAGTGGGGTGCGGCTCTCCGCAATTGACAGACTTGGCCACACATGAATTAGACTTATCGTGTGCGGCCCTGGAGCAATTTCCACAGACTTCGGGTGACCCAGACTTTGCACGTTTACAAAGTCGATTCGAAGAGCCAAAGCGGTGATAGTAATAGCAACGCCGCGGCCGTGGCACGAATGCCTTCACGCGGTAGTGGTACCAACCAGCACGCACCGACTCAGGGAGCTTATCACAGTCGAACGTGACAAAGAGTGTAGGGGTGGGTCTCGATGCCCCTCCCTGTTTTCTCATCACACGTTCGACCTTGACGACCCCATTGTCAGCCAGCTTCAAGGTTATGTCCTCTCACACTCACCGGGGTGCCATAAAGTGTCGGAAGAGCACTTATCTTGGCGGCCTCAGCGGGATTCGCCGCATTTGTCATAAGGCTCCCATCTGAGAAACGGGTCACCTTCGGCTCTCTACTAATTGCACTAGCTAATCCTCTCCTCTGATGGATCCTGTTGCCTTTGGCCAACATGGTACCATCAGTGGATCGAATAACGAGGAAGCGTTTGAAGCCAGCGGGCTCGAAAACGCCAGGTAACCTTTAAATGAGGGGCCCCGATGTCATCGAGGTTCCGCCCTGTGCACTTTTATTCTTAGTCAGAGGCTCCACCACCGGACGGGCAGAGGGGCTGGATGTACCGTTCTTTGCTTGGTCGCTTGCCAAAGTGGCAGCAGACCCATCCGTCCATACAGCCCCCACGGATGGAGAGGAGCCCCGATTCTTCTTAGTTTTTTTGGTCTTAGTCTTTTTTTTGAGAGGAGGGCGCGGAATGAACCCGTTTCTCACCTTCGCCGGCAGAAGCCCCTAGGCCAGATGGACCAGCCTCAGCCAGGTCCTTCTCCGAAATGGAGAAGGTCCTGGTGGTCGCAGGGGCACCATCCGGAGGAGATCCCTCCCCTTCTTGTACGGCCTTAGAAACCATAGCCGTTTGAGGAGGAACTTGCATAGGGACGGATTTGGGTTTGGTGTTTGGCGCCGAGCCCGGATTCCCCCCTCATGGAAGGCCCTACCGTCTGAGGCTGGGTTTCCTCAAGGACCATGTCTATCACAGGAGGGGCCTTCAGTTTGCCATCTCTCCCAGGACATCGCAGGTCCCCTTGGCAGTGTCGCCAGTCTTGTGTGGGGAGGCACAGGCCTTGACCCCGGCAAGGTTTAAAATTCTTGCCAGCAGGTCTTTTGAGGGAAGCGACCGAAGGAGCCTGGCTTCCCTCTCCCCCCTAAGGGGGATTGCTCTACCGAGCCGCTTACACGAGGAGCGGTCGGCAATGGGCTGCCTGCTGGCTTTTTTGGCAGTCCCCTTAGAAAGAAAAGGAGGGACTGCCGCAGGAAATAGGGAGTTACCCGAAAGCACCACCAAAGAAGGGGGTGAGGGGGTGTCCCCTGCACATGTATGCGGAGGAGAGGCGTAAGCCTCCTCTCCGGTTAGATAAAAATGAAGGGTCTCCTACGCAAGCACAGGGGGGGGGGGAGACCTCCCTTTTTTCCGTGGACCTGCCCGAGGGTGGCCCTGTTGATAATACAGGGGAAGTTGAGGGGGGGTTTTTTTGGGGGGGGGGTTGTGCATCATTGAGCATAGTGACCCTAAATTTTTTTGCGGGACGCAATAGTTGATCACCTCTCACAGTTGCCCGCACTTCAAGAGGTGCTTACAGGCTGGGCAGAGCCAGGCGCCGCCATTTGGGACCACCCCTCCCACCTGGTGGCCTGGCAGTCTATCGGCATGGCGGCTCCACCTTGAACACGGTGTAAAAAGATGGATTGTGAAAAGGAGATGAAAAGGGGAAGTGAGGTAGGTATGGGTGGGGTGAAGCAGATTATTAAAAAAAACCCATCTCGAACCAAAGCTCAGGGGTTAGGGAATGTTGTCCCCTTTCCTCTCAGCCCCATTCCGGGATGGTTGGCGCTAGAAGAAGGTCAGCATCTACCCTGTGAAATTAGAGGCTGACCAGAGAAAGTTGTGGGAGAGGTTGTATGAAAAGCGACGAGGTAGGAGAGAAATACAGGCTATCTGAAGAAATGAAGAGAGGCTAAACGGGGGCCGGACGGAGCGCTGGATCCCGTCAGCACGGCGGCCAAGATGGCAAATCGCCGCGCGCTTTACGGGGGATGCTAAAAGAGAAGAATTATAATAAAGTAAAACATTATATAAAATATGAAAACATAAAATCAGTTACTACAGAGTAAATATGTAAAAACCTTAAAATAAATGTACATAAAAATTGTAATAGTGGGCAAACTAACATGTATTGAGGCTATTAAAGTGCTTCCATTGTCAAAAAACTATAAATAATTTCTATCTATTATACAGGGTGTCTATAAAGTAACCGCTGATTTAAATGAACAAAGGTAAATTCCAAAAAAATATTGATAAAATATTTAGGTATCCATTTTTAAACTAACTATAAATAAATAAAAGCAAAGAGGTTTAATGATTGTTCCAGCCATTTCTCCGCAAATTAAAAATCTATAAGGTTTCTAGACATGAAACAAACATGGTTCTCAGCTGAGAAGGGCATAAGATAACCCAGGCTAAATTTCATATCTCACCCTTAAAAACCTTTTCCCAACCAAACAAATGTCCAATTCTCATAATTTTAACGAGCAATACAAGTAATCTTCTTAGTTGCCCTCCGCTGTACCGTTTCTATTATGTCTTTTGTGTAGTACGGAGGCCAAGCCTTAATACAGTAGTACACATGGAGTCTTATATATTATCTATATGCATTGAGAATCACTTTTTTATACTTATAATTAACTTTTCTCTATATAATTTACATTTTATTTGTTGCCTACAATCCATCCATTATATGAATAAATTCTATATTCTCTTGTCTGGGTAGGCTCCTCACAGCCCAAGCCTCTTTTTAAAGAATGAAGCCATTCCCCAGGACTCGTTCGTGACTGCCCTTCTGTTCATGATGAACATGGTCGTCCCCTCCCTTCTTGATTCCATCAGCAGCACAATCTAATCGGGTGACGCATTGATCCTACTCTGCTAGATCCCTTCACGTGGTTGCAAGACAGGTACAACTTGCCATCAATGCGGCCATCGAGTGGGCTACTTCTCAGAGATTCACTTTCTCTATCCACAAGTCTTCCTGCGCCCGCTTCCTTCCCTGCTGCTATAGGCTGGTTGACACTTCATCCTTATTTATAAATGGAAACTTTGTTTTAGTTCTATCTGAACATTGGTTGCGCAGTAAATAACTCCTTATCCTCCTCGGTCCCCTCCAAAGCCTTTCTTCAATTCTTAATTGGCGACTTCGCTTGGCTTCAGGTTCTCTCCAATTACGCCAGTGGCCGCATATGCACAAAGCGTAATCTCCTCGCCCTCTCAGATACACGTCCATTCCATCTTGCGATGATATTCCTTACTAAAATAAAAATAAATTATATCCGCTTCACTGTAATTAAACCTCTAATTTTTTTTAAAAAAATATATATATTTAAAGGTTTGTCAAACGCAATCCACTTTTCCTACATCCTGCTCAGAATCCATCATAAATTTATAAGCACGTACTTGATTCGGTATATTTCCATGAACGATTATTTCCAATAATTTCTTCACCATAGAAAATAAACTAATAGGCCTATCATTATTTTATATATATATTTTTATTTTTCTAAATATTGTAACGACCTTAGCTCTTTTTCAATTTTTCTCTATGTCAAACACAACAATATATTTAATGGTCAATAAAGCTGTCCATTCCTTTATTAAATTATCATGTGAACTTGATTAGTTACTCGTTTTCGTTTTAAGAAAACCAAAAGCTTTTCTTAGTGTCAGAGAGAGATACGCGTAGGACGGAAAGAACCCGTGATCGGCTTCTTTTGAGGTCACTTTCGTTCGATAACGAGGCTTATAGCTAGCCTAATCGTAACAACAAGAGGTTTAGCGAGATGGCGTGAAGTTTTAAATTCACTTCCGGTGCCCCTCTATATAGATAAAGCAAAATCCCCATTCCGGCGCCTCTGTAACTTTCACTTCCGGGGCTCCGTATAAATACTAAAGCATTGGCCTAGGTAAATGAGTATTCTGCCAAGAGGAGACGTCGCATAAGCTTCTTTCTCTTGGCTTCCCATACCCCAAAAGCCCGAAGACAAGAAAAGAGGAAAAACAGAAGCAAACCAGAAAATATCTCTCGAGCCCAGCTTCCTCCCCGGCAAATACTACCTCGATCCCTGCTTTCAAGGCTGACTGTGGTTACTGGAATACAGGTTGTATTTTTCGTCATAACTTCGAACAGGCCGAGTACGAATCGTGCTTAAGTGTAAACCAACCTGTGCTGTTGGAAACTACTCGAGCTCAGTGCCCCTCCTCCCTTCCTCGTGCTCCTCTCGAGCAGCCGAATCTTTGGATGGCAGATCCACCCGGAATTGTTGTCGGTCGTGTGCGGCCGATTGTGTGTATACCTTGATTTATCTTACATGTCCATTATTTTATTTTTTATTTATCTTTCATAGCTAGTATTTTATTTGTGTTTGTACAGTAGTAAAGTTTATTTCGTTACGCACAGTTTGATATAAAGAACCTTCTAGATAGTTGAATTAATTCTGCCAAGTATAATTAGTCACATTTAGAGATTTATTGGAACCCAAAGTTCAAATGCATTATTAGAGGCAAAGCTCAACTGCAGAGTTGCCCTGCGTGCCATCCGCCAACCGTTCCGAGACACGGAAAGCAAACGGAGGTCAGAAGATCTAACCTAACCTACGACACTTAGCATCTTTATTACTATTTCTAGCCAAAGTTACTTCAGATAACCTTTTAATTCGTCAAGGACCTATTTTATATCAGTTAGGAAATTTGTATAGTTTCCCAAATTAGTATTAATGTTACTATTATATTCTCTAAGTACAGTATTTTTTTCAAACTACTTATCTTTGAGCCCTTCCACATTGGTTTACCTGTCTTATCATTTCCCAAATTGTTATAAGGAAAACCATTATTTTCTATCCTTTGCTTTTTTTCCCTAAATACTTTCCCTAGCCCCTAAAGATCATTAGTTTCAAAAATCTCATTTTCTTTTATTACTCCTTTCATATATTTAAATATACCTAAATTCCGTCGAGGAAAGTAAGATATCATCGTCATATTCTTCCCGAAAATATAACATTTTAACTTAATTTATATTACATTATTATCGCTTTCGATAGTGTTTCAGCTATATTAAGGTCCTTGATTAAAAAATCACCTGGTAAAAATGAAGATTTCTTTTCTTCAAATATGTTTTGTGAAAGTTATTAAAAGTTTTTTATATAAAAACTCTAAAATAATTTTATTTGATTATTTTTACCATTTGAGGTCGGCGGATCAATTTTTTTAAGAGTTAAGTGGCTTAGAACGATAGTGTCCTTATTACACTCATAATTAGTGGATATTAACTATATTTATCTCCTTTTGAATATAATTTTCTGAAGGTCGATTTGGAAAGATGCAAATCCATTTTTTTGTTTATAGTTCTTGGCTTATTTCTAGCCAGACAGAATTTGTGAATTAGATGCTGCAAAACTGGCAAACTCAGATGCATTAACCTGATAGTAGTAGGTTCAGCCACCCCTCTATCATATCGTGAACGAGATCCCTCAGCCCCATAGTAGGTTCAGGCACCCCTCTTTGATATCGTGAACGAGCTTCCCCACCCGCATAGTAGGTTAGGCATCCCTCTCTCATATCGTGAACGAGATCCCCCACCCCCATAGTAGGTTCAGCCATCCCTCTCCCAAAGCGTAAGGCAGATCCCCCACACCCAAAGTAGGTTCCGCCATCCCTCTCCCATAGCGTGAAGCAGATCACCCCACACCCAGAGTAGGTTCCGCCATCCCTCTCCCATAGCGTGAAGCAGATCACCCCACCCCCATAGTAGGTTCAGCCATCCCTCTCTCATATCGTGATCGAGATCCCCCACCCCCATAGTAGGTTCAGCCATCCCTCTCCCATAGTGTGAAGCAGATCCCCCACACCCAGAGTAGGTTCAGCTATCCCTCTCTCATATTGTGAACGAGATCTTCCACCCCCATAGTAGGTTCAGCCACCCCTCTCTCATATCGTGAAAGAGATCCCCCACTGCCACCCCCACCCACGGAAAATGTAATGAACATAAAACTAATAATGACAAACGCTGGTAAGACCGAAGTCACCGAAGCTAAAGACTTCGATGAGGGAGTGGTTGCTACCTTTTAACCAGGGATCAAAGAACTCTTCGTGGTTCCATGTCGGGAGTCCTCCAATAAGGGATCACTTGTACTCCACATTGAAGTATGTGGAAATGAGTAACCCCATAACGGTACAAATACTCCAGCGGGAGGGTTACAGAACAGAGAGAAGGTGGCTATTTTGTGCTGTGAAGACGGGAAACGAAATATATCAGTTTTGTAATTGTCTATGTATGTGATGATGTATGTGTAGCTACCTACGGTTGGCGAACCACTACTAACACTACTCATACTTACCCCAGCAGGGCGTAAGTACAACGTATCTGCAAAAGCGCGACCAGCTTGCAAAGAGGCTGGGAATGATCCCGCGCCTCGACGCTAGAATACCAACGCTAGGTTGAATAGGATAACGAGAGCTCATATTTGGTTGTTTTTTAACATATAATTTTTTTTATTCAAAATTATCTCCATATATAATATCTACTAGTAGTGTTTCACTAATAGAGTCTTGAGTAATCCTTACCTGATTTAACTTTTCCTTAAAAGAATAAAAGTTTCCTTTTTATTTCGAATACTTACAAAAGTATAAGTAAAATCTGAAAGAGCCATCCAAGAATGGTCACCGAAGGTGCGAACTCTCCTGGATCTAGATCGGTGCTTAGCTCTCTTCTCTCTACGGAAAGCATCCTTAACTAAAAAAAATGAAGAGGAAAAGAAATAAGTAAAGAAGAAGCAGAGCAGAAGAACTAAACTTAGGCAAGGGTAAAATAAGAATAATGCGCATCACTCGGAAGTTCACACATAATCTAGTTAATGCAAGTGTAGAAAACACAAAAATGAAATGTCAAAAATGAAAGAAATTAAGTGTAATTTTTTTTTATTTCTTTCGCACGAAAAAGGCGATGACCACAATGGCATAAGTCACCGAAATTTATCTAAACCTGATAATTTGATACATTAAAATAAGACAAAAATATTTCAGAAACACCAAACCGAAAAACAGAAGCGGAGACAAACAGAAGCAAGAAACAAAGAAAACAAGATACAAAGCAAAAGTAAAAAGAAGGAAGCACGTTCCGACATCGGGGGGAGGCGAGGCTCCCCCCCCCCCTCTCAGTCGCAGGAACATGCGACCGACAACAAAGACTGCAAAATGAAATGGAGGAGACCAACCTCCTCCAAAAGGCCAGAGTGTTGACAAGGCTGTGCGCTCGAACTCACTCCGAGTACAATGGACAAGCGGCGCGCTCATTTCCCGCAATTCCTTCATTTCCAGAAACTCAGCAGAAGATAAACTCGAGATCCGTTCTTTTGTTGTTGTTTTTTTCTAGCGAGTGCCTACTAGAACTCCTTATAGCTAGGCTAGATAAAGATATACAAAACACTAAAAAATAAAAAAAAACAAAGACAAAAAACAAAACAGGAAGTAAAAAGCAAGAACCAGAAGAAATCACGCACCGAGGTCGGGGAGAGGCTCACCTCATAACGGCGCAAGAAGATGCGATCTGGAATAAGAGAGTAAATAAAATGGAGGAGGAAACCTCCTCCGAAGAGAGTCGGATAGTCTACAGGTCTGTGTACACGAACCCGCCCCAAGTAGAAGGGACAAGTGATAGCGATCCCACTCATCCCGATACCGGGAGGGATAACGTGCGCCAAGTTCACCCAAACCTGGACATTCAACAGGAAAGTGCTGCACGGTCTGGAGAACAACTCAATCGTCGCAATCAAGTGCAGGCGGGCGCTCCATCAAATGGCGGGGCGTGCTTTGAGTGTGCTCGATTTGAAGACGACAGATAGTGACCTGAGGCCGTTGCGGCATTGGTGGTTCACCCCAATGGAACAGTTGCGGCGCAATGGCGCGCAACTTTGGGATCCCCTCAGCAGGCTCCCATCTTTTTTTCCAAGAACTCCGGAAAGCAGCCCTGATTCTTGTCATGTATTGGCTATGAAGAAGAGCAAAACATTAGATTGAGTGCCTGGCCCTCGCACATATTTAAGCGCCCTCATCGGTTGGCTCATTCCCCGTAATTCCTTCTCTGCGTGGCATAGCAGCGTCGAGATCAGCTCCGGATGCATTGGGAGCCGTTTGCGATTGAGGGAGGCCCTGGTCTCGCGCTTACAGGCGCATAATGCACTGTGCACTGTGCTTTGCGAGTGTGGATGTCCTCAGTATCGACAAGTAGGCTCTCAATGGAGGAGATACGGATTTTTTTTTTTTTTTTAAAGGCTATCTGGCGACTGCCCACTTAAGTATAAGTCGCCGTAAACAAACAGCCTAATTCTAGGCTACTTTAAAAAAAATTGAACAGAAAACAACAATAAAAAGAAATAACAACTAGGAAAAAATAACAATAACAATAAAAATATCAAAAACAACAACAAAACTTAGTTAAATGAAAGAGAGAAGGTCGGCCTTCCCCCAAAAGTCAACAAATCCACCAGTCAATGCACACGCACTCGTCCCGAGTACAAAGGACAGGCAGTAGTGACCCCGAACAACCCAGTACCGGGACTGGTAACGTGTGCGAAGATCACCCAGACTGGGACATTCGACAAAAATGTGAAAAATAGTCTGGGGGACGACGCAGTCATCGCAATAGGGCGCAGGTGAGCGCTCCATCAAATAGCGATGCGTCACATGAGTGTGTCCGGTTCGGAGACAACAGAAAGCGACCTGAAGCCGTCACGGCATTGGGGGATAGGTCCTTTCGACCATCTCCCATCTTCTTTGTCAAGCAGTCCGAGGAGCTACCCGTATTCCGGTCATGTAGTCGGTGTGAGGAAGAGCGAAACGCTGGTCCGGTCGCAGAGTCCTCGCGGACTCTTTTTGCGCCCTTAAAGGCGCGCTCATTCTCCGCAATTCCTACATGTCCAGGAATCCAGCAGAATATAATCTCGACATCCGCCTAGCTCGCCAAAACCGTGAAGTCACGGATATCGCGAACCAGGGAATGCGGAGATTCTAATGCCCCGAGAGCACTCAGGGCGCTTTTTGAGTCGCTATAGATCACAATATGGTCTCCGAACCGGGCACGTAACGTAATCTCCCGTACTAAGTGGTGTATTGCCACCAGTTCGGCCGTGAAAATAAATGCAGCACCTACCAGAGCCCTGCTGACTTCAAACAGAGGGGATACGGCGTAAAAGCCGACCCCCTCTTGGGACATGGAGCCATCCGTATACACTGGCACGGTTTCAGCGTGACACGAGGTGTGCTCCAAAAAGGTTGAACGCAATACTCCCGGCACCGTACAAGCTTTGGGAACAGAGGCGTGGTGAAAAATAGCCAAATGCGGTACCCTCGAGGGTGGCGCTTGGGCAAGACCTGGGGTGCCACCGGCCCGAGAGCTATATCTAGATCTTGAAGGAGTTTCCTGGCCTTAAACACAAAGGGCTTAGGGTATGATTGGCGTCTCTCGGCGGCATATGCACGATCCAAATCAGCTGCGAATGCAGTGACAGCTGTTGCCGACTGAGGGAGGCACCGGGCTCGCGCGTACAGGCGAGTGATGCACTTCACGCGGCGCAGAGCGAGTGGCATCTTCCTAGCATTGCCTAACAGAGTCTGAATAGGGACAGTGCAGGAGGCACCGGTCGCAAGGCGAAGGTCGCAATAAACGCTCGGCTGCGAATGCATAAAACTCGCATCCGTAGTCGAGCTTTGAACGAACAAAGGATCGTTCGAAGAACCCCAAGCGCTGAACATCACGGAACGGAGAATATCCATGGCACGGGTACAAGAGACCCTAAGGCTGCAAATATGAGCCTCCTAGGTGAGGGTCGCCAGATAGCCCCTTAAAAAAAAAAACTCTCAGGGGAGGCGTCGGTTAAATACAAGACCAAGGAAACGGTGTGATTCAACCATTTCCAGGCGTACCCCATTAAGAAACAAACAACTCTGGGTAAGTGTGAAGCCGTGGATGGCGGCAGAATTGCCCCATCTTAGTCTTGGCCAAAGAAAAACAAAACCAGTGTGCTTCGGCATAAGGAGAGACGCGGTTCAATGCCTGTTGGAGTCGACGCACTAGAGTTGGCATCTGTACCGTGCCAAAAGAGATCGAAAGGTAGTCCACCTAGAGCGTAGCGAAAACATCTTCCGGCAGCACCGAGGTGATGCCGTTGATCATCAGGACAAAGAGTGTGACACTGAAGACACTTCCCTGCTGGACACCCTCTTCTAGGTTCTTTGGGCCGAGAGGGCTCTCCCCCCCACCCGTACGCGAAATCGACGATTTGGACAAAATTCAGATATAAACAGTGGGAGGTGTCCCCTCGCCCCCATCGTATGGAGAGTCTCCATGATACCGTATTGCCATGCGGTATCATAGGCCTTCTCCAGATCAAAAAACACCGTGGCGTAGTGCGGACTACGAACGAAGGCCTCGCAGACGGCATTTTCCAGTCGGAGCAGAGCATCCGACGTGGAGTGGAACTTGCGGAAGCCACACTGTGCAGAACACAGATGGCCTCCGCTGTACAGGACAAATGCTATCTAACATTTAACAATTTCTCCATCACTTGCACATGCAAGTGGTTAGAGAGATTGGGCGGAAACCGGTTGGAGTAGAGTGATCTTTCCCCGGTTTGCGAAAGGCGAGCACAGTAGCGATTCGCCACTAATCTGGGAGAAAACCCTCCACCCAGATCCTGTTGAAGAAATCTAATAGAAACGCCATGCACCACTCACCCAAGTGTCGAAACATGGCGTACGGGACATCGACCGGACCATGGGCGGTGTCCACGCACGAAACAAGAGCAGAGCTCAAACTCACTCACAGTAAACCTGTCGGTAAAGGGTTCTCCGCCTCTTGAGGTAAAGTCTAGCCGTCGGCCTTCAGCGACATGACAACGTGTAATGAATGCTGGTGGAGCAGCATCCCGGATAAAGAACGCGGAAAAAGCGTTCGCGACTGAATTCTTCACGGACGCGGGATCAAGAAATTTGGTCCCATTCTCCTGGAGAACGGGAGGGGGGTCCTGCGAGAACTTGCCCCGAATCCTTTTGACTCGCTTGCACACCTTTGCTAAAGAACTCTTCCCGTAATGTAAAGACACGTATGCTTTGAATGGGAGATCATCGACCACCCCCCAATCAAAATCAGGCTGTGCATCCGAAGAGCACAAAGATAGGTCGAGGCAAGAAAATGAAGCGGTTCTCGGACATTAATGCGTAAACTCATTCACGTTTAGGACACCCATCTCAAGCTCTTCGATCAGATCGGCAAGGACTTATTCCCTGGGATTTATTGACAAATCTCCCCAGAGAGGATGCCTGCTATTCATATCTCAAAGCAAAAGAAAGGGCCTCGGCAAACGTGCCACGACGCGGCGGAAGTCCCATGCGTCAAAATCAGCAGATAGTGGAATGTACGCAGAAATTATAATATACCTCTTATCCAGGGGCAGCTGCACAGCCACTGCCTGAAATGAGGTATCTAAAGAGATAGGAAAAACGGAGACATCATGCTGGGTGTAAACCGCGCATCCCCCAGGCCGGTCATCCCGTGGTGGTGGGGTCGCAAGAACCTTATACCCCGGGAGGGCGGACAGGGGGCACGCGCCTAACATGGTCTCCTGCAGAAAAATAGCTAACGGGGAACGGGATGAGATGAGCCTCTGCAGCTCCTCCAAGTTGGCCCGGAGTCCACGGCAATTCCATTGAAGGAATATGCCCTCCAGGCCTAGCTCGGAGAAGACGCATGGGCCTTCCTCGAACAGAAGACACTTACGGGAATAGCCGTACGCTGCCTGGAGGCAGAACCACGGGCGCAGTTGGCCGGACAAATCGCTTAAGGCACTGTCGCATTTGTAGACTTATCGGGGGAGGTTGGGCTCGTCATGCGAGTCCTTACCTCCCTTCGCCTTGAAACCTTAGGAGGGCGTTGCGGCTTTGCAGGCGGGGGGCACTCTTTTCGAAGAACCAACCTTTCCCAGCCACTCGGTCCACCACTAGGCGTTAGTGAAGGAGCCGAAGCTCTTTTGCTGCTGTCCTCCTTTCGGGCGACAGTATTAGAAACCCCTGAAGATGGCATAGCGACCAACTTCAGGGGTGTTGACTCCTTTGAGTCTAACGACTCGGTGGAGGCGCGTGGCCTCGTTTGCCTTACGGGAGACGGTCACGCTGGGGGAAGAGGGGAGAGCCCTGGTTTTAGCCGTTGCTGGGTATGAACCTTTTTTGCCGCCAGCTCTACCAGCGAGCGCCCGACTATAGGTAGATCCCGCAAAATGGCTTTAAATGGGCGCGGAAACAACTGTGCTCTTTGGCTGGATTGGCCAGAAGCATAGGGTGCCTTTTTAACTATTTAGGCATATGACGTCCCAGGCAGAGCTGGGCGCGCCAGGACCAAGTCCTTAGCCTCGCGGAATGAGAGTCGATCCTGGGCCTGAACGGCCAGGATTTCTTTCTCAAGGAGATATGCACCACATTGCTCCGAAGAAGTGGGGTGCGGCTCTCCGCAATTGACACACTTGGCCACACACGATTTGGACTTATCGTGTGCGACCTTGGAGCAATTTACACAGACTTCGGGTGACCCCGACTTTGCACGTCTACAAGAACGATTCGTATGGCCGAAGCGGTGACAGTAATAGCACCGCCGCCGGCAGTAGCACCAATGCCTTCACTCGTTAGCAGTACCAACTCGCACGCACCGACTCAGGGAACTTGTCACAGTCGAACGTAACGAAGAGTGTAGGGGTGGGTATCGAGGCTCCTCCCTGTTTTCTCATGACACGTTTAAACTTGACCGCCTCATGGTCGGCCAGCTCTAAGGTGATGACCTCAATGGAGTCGTCAACGAGTTCCCTCGCATAAACGACTTCTTTTACACAGTTCATGGTAGAGTGTGGCGTCACACTCATCGGGGTGCCATGAAGTGTCCTAAGCGCACTTATTTCGGCCGCCTTGGCGGGATTCACCGCATTCGCCACAAGGCTCCCGTCCGGACAACGAGGCACCTTTGGCTCTCTACCAATTGCACTAGCTAATCCTCTTATCTGATGGATCATATTGCCCTTGGCCAACATAGTGCGATCAGTGGAGCGAATAACAAAGAGGCATTTGATGCCAGTGGGTTCGAAAACGCCAGGAAACCTCTGAATCAGGGGCATCGATGTCATCGAAGCTCCGCCCTGTGAACTTTTGGTCTTAGTCAGGGGCTCCGCACACGGGATGGGGGGGGGCGGTGTTAGAGAGGCCAAATGTGCTGATCTTGGCTTGTTTGCTTGCCAAAGCCATAGCAAACCCATCCTTCCCCGCAGCCCCCGCGGATGGAGAGGATACCCGAGTCTTTTTAGGTTTTTTGGTCTTTTTCGTCCTTTTCTTTTTTGGAGAGGAGGGCGGGGAATGAACCAGCTTCTCACCTCCGCCGGCAGAAGCCCCTAGGCCAGATGGACCGGCCTCAGCCAGGTCCTTCTCTGAAATGGAAAAGGTCCTGGTAGTCGTAGGGGCACCGGTCTGAGGAGATCCCTCTCCTCCTTGAAATGCCTCAGAAACCCTAGCCGTTTGAGGACCTTGCATAGGGGCGGATTCAGGTTGGGTGTTTGGCGCCGAGCCCAGATTCCTCCCCATGGAAGGCCCTACCCTCTAAGGCTGAGTTTCCTCAAGGACCATGTCTATCACAGGAGTGGCCTTCATTTGTCCAACCCCTCCCAGGACATCGCAGGTACCCTTGGCAGTGTCACTAGTCTTGTGTGTGGAGGCACAGGCCTCGCCCTTGGCAAGGTTTAATATTCTTGCCAGCAGGTCTTTATAGGGAAGCGACCGAAGGAGCCTGGCTTCATGCTCCCCCTCTAAGTGGGTTTACCTTACCGAGCCGCTTCAATGGGGAGCAGTTGGCTATGGGCTGCCTGCTGCCTTTCTTGGCAGTCTCCTTGAAAAGAAAAGAGTAGCCTGCCTCTGGAAATAGGGAGGTGCCCGAAAGCACCTCCAAGGAATAGGGTGAAAAGGAGTCCCCTGCACCCGTAGGCAAAGGAAAGCAGTAAGCTTCCTCTCCGGTTAGAGAAATATTGAGGGTCCCCTGAGCAAGTACAGGGGAAGGGGACCTCCATTTTATCGGTGGAGCTGCCCGAGGGCGGCTCCGTCGTTTCTTCAGGGGAAATTAAAGGGTTTTCGTTTTCGATTCATCATTGGGCATGGTGACCCTCTTTTCTTACGGGATGCAACCGCGCATCACCCCTCGCAGTTTCCCTCACTGCAAGAGGTGCTTACAAGCCGGGCAGATTCAGGCGCCGCTATTTAGAACCACCCATCCCGCCTGGTGGCCTGGCAGTCCATCGGCATGGCAGCTCCACCTTAGACTCGGCTTAAAACTTTTACAGTGTGAAGAGGAAAGGAAAAGGGATGTGAGGAAGGTATGGGTGAGGATGAAGCAGGTTGTTAAAAAGCCTCCATCCCGAACCACAGCTCAGGGGCTAGGGAACGTTGTCCCCTCCCGCCTCAGAGCCGATCCGGGTCAGTTGGCTTGAGAAGAAGGTCAGCATCTACCCTGTGAAATTATGGGCTGACCAGAGAAAGTTGTGGGTAAGGTTTTATGAAAAGCGACGAAGTAGGGAAGAAATACAGGCTATCTGAAGGAAGGAAGAGAGGCTAAGCTGGGACCGGACGGATCGCTCGATCCCTTTAGCACGGCGGTCTAGGATGGCAAATCGCCACGTCCCTTACGGGGTTGGAGATACGAAAGGCAAAGGTCGCTAGGGGATACCGATGTAGTGGATGGAGTTCACTTTCCGCAATACACGCTTGGTTTTGGATGCATAAAACCCGCATCCGTAGTCAAGACTCGAACGAACAAAGGATCGATAAAAACGCAAGCCAGTAGTCTTATCAGCATACTAAATACTGAACATCATGGAACGAAGAATATCCATGGTGTAGGTACAAGAGATCTTAAGACTGCGAACATGAACCTCCTAGTTGAGGCGTCGGTCAAAAACTAAAGCAAGGAAATGCAACGAATCCACCACCTCTAGGCAAACTTCATTTAGGAACAAGTTCGTGTCAGAGTGGACCCGTGGATGGTGGCAGACGTAAACTAACTTTAGCTTAGCCAAAGAAAAAACGAAACGTGTGCGCTTAGCATAGCCTAAGATACAGTTCAATGCCTGTTAGAGTCAACGGTCCTGAGTTGGTTCTAGGCCGCACCAAAAGAGATCGACAAGTCGTCCACGTAGAGTCTAGCGGGAAAATCTTCTGGCAAGACCGAGGTGATACCAATGATGCTAATGGCAAAGAGTGACACTCATGATACTTCCTTGCGGAACCAACGATCTCCATAAAACTCATAAATATAGATTGATAGGCCTTCCCTTGCCCCCATTGTATGGAGAGTCTCCATTTACCGTATCGCCATGTGGTATCATAAGTATTTTCCAGATCGAAAAACACTGGCTTAGTGCTGTCTACGATGGAAGGCCTCTCAGAGTGCATTTTTCAGTATGCAAAGTAGAGTGAAATTTGCAGAAGTCTTAGTGTGCGTAAGATAGGTGGTTTTCCTCGTCTGTGAAAAAGGCTAATCTATCATTGACCAATTTCTCCATCAACTTATACACGCAGGCGGTTAAAGAGATTTGGCGGAAACCGGCCTGGATAGAATAATATCTCCCCGTTATATTAAAAATGAGCATAGTGGCCATTTGCTAGGACACTAGGAGGATACCGTCTTGTATGGACTTTTTTAACACATCTACTAGAAAGGCTACGCATCGTTATCTTAGAACCGAAGAGAACCTAGCCCGAGCTAGACTAAATTCCCTGACAGGAAAATCGGTCCGGCAGTGCTTATAGCACGTGTAGGAATAACGCTTCTTGAGCGCTATTTCACACTCGGCTGACCAAAGTACAGCTCATAAAGTTTCTTCACATGATGAGTAAACTGTCTCTTGTATTGTCTTAATTAATGTAACTGATCCACATATATACCAATACTGTCTAGGGAATTTTTGCATTATATAGGAATTTTAGCTCTGTCTCCTGTAAAGAAAAAACAATGTAGTATGTGAAAAATAATATAAATAGTAACGACAAATATTAAATAAAAGTAAAAATAGTAAGTATTTATAGTAAGTTACAAAATTGTCAAGCATTACGTAGGAGTTACCACAGATTTGCACCCATATAACTAAATAATATTGAGTATACTTTCATAAATTTCATAGGTTAGGTTAGGAACACCCCATTTGAATCTGTTTATAAGTTTTAAAGTTGTCAGTTTCGGCCCAATTTTGTTTGCATTCAATCCCTACGGAACCATCAGTGTATTTAATGTAAGTAAGATGGTAATTTACGAGAAACTGGAGGGTCGCAGAAAGAGACGGACGTTATATTCATGACTTACACAAAAAGAATACCCCTAGAAAAGGTTATTCTGATTTCCGTTTTTTTTCATTGTTGTACATTCTAAGTAATAAAAAAACTATCACTACTACTACTAAATATAAATAATATTAATAAATAATAATACGAAGAATGATTGCAATAATAATGCTATAATAATAATAAAAAAAAAGTACAGTAATGCATACGAGTTCATATCAACCCAGTAACAAGTCTTCCCTAATTTCACTCAGACCAGAAGGACGTGCGGCTCCTCCGGGTACCAAGTGGAACTGGCTATCTTGGGTTCCGCTCCGCGGGGTAAAATGAGCTTCACCCGGCTCTTTTGTTAGCAAATGAAGACATTGTTCTTCCAATTGCAGCGAAGTGTAAGCCGCATCGGTTGTAAGGTGAGAATAGGGTACCAATTCGAGTCGAATTCACAGTGGTTACCAAATGTCGTAGATACTAGTGGTTCGGACCCCACTTTAGACCGTATGCCCCCACTGAGAAATCAAACCCCTCTTAAACAGGTGCATATTGATGCTAAAATTCCTTCCTGTTTTTTTTATACTCGGACAATACTCATATTTCTTTGTCCGTGTATGAATCAGTGCAAATGTGTGCGTGCAGTTTCCTATAATACTTCTTTAAAAACATGAATGAGAAAATCATGTTTTAGAAAAAAATTTCATTCATTTCCTTGAATAAACTCAGTAACCAATTACTTTTTTTATTTATTTTGTGCACAGAACTGGAAACATAGACACTGTTACGGAGTTGAATAGCCTCCTATATCTTGAAGTCACAAATATTTCATACTGAAAGTGGTATCGAATTGGAAGGATTTTACAAAGAACCTAAAAATCATACGATCCCAAGGGTGTCCACGGTTGTATGGACACCATAGCAGCTACCATAAGGCATTGGTAAGATTTCCCGTTGTTCTTCTGAATCCTTTAAATATGCGTCTCTTGACGTTTGGAAATGCGTTTTTATTCGCTATCTGTTATTTACTTTTATCCTTCGTTTTTGTTTCTTTCATCTCTCTCATTACCTCTCCTGAGTATATTTCCCTCCGATATTCTTCCCTCCTATATAAGCTTCTGTCTTTATTAATGGGAGCGAACCTTTATGGTATCCTCGTCTCCCCTTGCTCCTGGATCAATGCAATGCCTTAAAATAGTATAACCCGCTTCAAGAGCTAAATTTATGATTATGGAAATTGGAGAACACTATTTTTTCAGCTTGTTATTTATTGGATTTTTGAACGAGTTAATCGTAGTCGTTTTATGAAGTCTTTTTAAAAATATGCTTCCATTCTAGAAATGAATTCCAATCGTAGATTGGGTGTCCTAAAGGGTTCTGAGATTGATGAAATCCCGTTTTAAGGACAACAGCAGCAACAAAGCGATTCAGATGCTGACATTTTTGTTTCTTGGCCTCGAAACGCACCAAATCTTCATTCAATCAAGAACGGTCAACAAATCCTTAAAACAAGGGTAGACAAGCGGAAAATAGCAATTTCTGACAATTTTCCTGTATCATTAAAACAAGAATGGAACATTAGCTCCTCAGAACCTCCTCCTCAAGTCGATATCTTTCATGACCTAGCAAATTAGAGAGCAACATAAGAGAAATCCTAAGGAAGGGCCAATGATTTAAATATTAATTTTATCTACATACAAGCATATTAAATTTATGCGGAGAGAATGAAACTTCTTGGTACTTTTAACTATTATTTCGAGTGCCCTGAAAGTTGTTACATACATAAATATTGTATTGAAATAATCATGTAAAGAAAAGTTTGGAAATAAGTTTGTCTAGCCTGATATTAATTCTTTTTCACTTAGTCACTTTTACCCTCCAGTTTTTAACACCTCCACACAAAGCATTATTTAGTAAGTTACAAAAAAAAGGCCATGCATCTTTTGTGTTATATGAAGGTTAGTATCCTCCACGAATTTTGAGTTTTGATTTGCATTTTCTTTAAATTGACTGAAATGAGGAAACAAGAAAGTAAAATTGAGGTTTCGGGTCTGTTTAGGGAATGAGGATATAAAAGGTTAATTAGGTCTTTATCTTATATTGTGTAAGGTTGAATGATGTTTTCTTGATCTTTATCTTTCTTGACCTTTATCATTCTTGATTGCTCTATCTACACATGTTCAAGTTGTGATAGGTTAACAGGTAAGAACAAACCTTTCTCTTCTAATCTGGTGTATAATTGAGTCATTTGTCGCCAGTGCAATAGCAGGTGATCATAAATGTATATTCCACATACGATGGCAGGAAGTGTAAGAGATAATGAATGAGTAAATGTTGCACTTAGAATATCTTTTTTTAGTTTGATGAGATTCGTTTGATAGAGGGTTTTTTTCGAAATACTGATGGTGGATCTTAATTGAAAGCTAAATAAAGACTATTACCGGTCAAAATTTACAGACTCAATTGAGAACTAAATGAAAAATAAAAAAACTTCTGTCAGTACAAAAATAGTTTCCTTTCAAACAAACTGCTATCCATATACTGTACATACACTAGTGCGGAAAATGTATGGCTGGAAACAATGCAGAAAATAAAATTAATTTAGAATTAGCTTTTAATAATATCTCAAAATTACAATCGATGTTTAGTCTCACGAAATTATATATTAATCTCATGAATAGGTGATCATAATTTCATCGTTATATGTATCCAGATCCATCCTAAATTTTATTATTCTTGTGATTTACTTGTGAAATATCCCTTCCCAGGATATGGGCAAAAAAGAAATTCTTAGCAGGAAATTTTAAATATCAAGGAATAAGAAAGGAAAATAAGAATGATTTTTACCGTTCCAGTCGGTCCAATAAAAAATGGAAGCAGCTGTGCGAGGACGTAAAAGGAGGGTAAAGAGAGCGAGATCTGCTCTTCTCTTTTCTGTTGAGAAGAGGATTATGAGTACCGAGAGGAATTTTTCAAGTTACCGGTTACAGATGGTTCTCAATTTTTAAAGGAAAGGAATGTAGGTCGATGCATAGTACCTACAGCAGTTACGCAACGAGAATGTCCGCTAATGATGAAGTTAAAAGCTAGATAACGATGAATGCGTACATAAATAGAAATAAAAAGACGTAACGGCCAGTATTTTGAGAGCCAAGAATAAAAAAAAGCTTTCATAAGAGAGTGAGTTTTACTTCAAGAAGAAAAGTTAATTCAAACAATGAAGGATGGAATCTAACACAAAAACGTAAGTTTGCACAAAGGATCTTTTAAAAAAGAAATGGCACAAAGATAAATGAAACCGGGAACCAGTAGACATGAAGAATAAAATTGTATCCTTCCAACGCATGATTGAGTAAAATTTGTCATTGTGATCGTACTCATGTGTGTTATTCGAGGTTTTGAAACGAGTGTTTATAATCAAGCTGCGGTTGAGTTTCTGGAAAGAGAAGTTTGATAATGGGGATATCATATAAGAAATTGGAATTCGCACACTAAAGTGAATGTAGATTGCCGGTTTGTGGAAGTTGAACTCCAAGGTTTCTCAGTGGATACATGTCTTGTCGAGGGAAAATTTAAGATCAAGAAGTAATGCAAGAGCTACATATTTACGTCCAAAAGAGACGGACGAAGCAAGACCCTTTATTTTATCGTATCCAGAAGTATGTTGTTTTATGTAATTCGTTGGTATTAGGCCAATCGGTGTTGGTAAAATGGTTCTTAGCAGGCGAAAAAGAGAGAAATGAACTCATAGGAAAAGAAACTCGTGAGTTTCGTTAATAGAAATGTGACAGCGGATGTAAATGCCGTGACTTACATAGCATAAGGTGTTTAATATTAGTATTGTTTTATAGGTTACGTTTCTGGGTATTTAATTAGAAGACTGATAGATTCCTATAATATAGGCAAAGGTTGGATGAAAAGATATTTATGCCGATAGAGAACTCCATCAGGCGGATGAATTAAATGGGTAGAGGCAATTTAACTTTCCTGGATTTGAAGAACGGGTGTAATTTTCTGTTGTAAGAATCTTTCTCAACACTAGATTGGATCAAAACGAAGCTCCAAAATTGGGGGAAGATGAGAGACTGAAGGTGAATGAATTAAGAGTATTTATTCAAAAGTTCATTTGGGAAGACTTGTTTCCACTTCAGTCTCAAAATCACATCAGTTAATATAGAAAATCAAAAGAAAATTGCAGTAAATGCAATGTATTTATTAATTTTAGTGGTCAATTGAGTAAAGTAAAAATTTACAAAGCAAAATAGCTCTGGAAGAAGAGAGACGACTCTGGAGATTTAAAAACCTGGAGGGGACGTAACTTACCTTGTATATTCCACCAGCACATAACGAGGACATATTTCCTTGCTGGATTCGGGAACTTCATCCATCTTAACTTTACCCTTTAATGACAATGTATTGATATGGCAGATGTTTTCGTTTCGCCCTTAATGCTGGGGCTGGGAGGGCGCCTTCAAAATGCACCATCAAGCCAATTTGTACAAAAGAACAAAACCCACACACCACGAAATCGTACACGCTTCCGACGAGGAAAGGGAATCACACTTTTAGGGTTGGAGAATGGCGGGAGGTTTAAGGGGAATTGAAGAGTGCAGGAAAGAAGGGGTAGAAAGATGGGAGCGTGGTTGAGAGCACGATATTTACATTCATTGAAGGGTAGATAAGGAGGAAGGGAAGTTAATTGGAACATAAAAGAATATAAATGGTTTGCTTTAAGTGAAAAAAGACAATATTATTTATACGGACATTGCGCAGGATTGGGTCTCTGAGGTTTCAAGCACAATTGTGGATTGTCACAATATTATCCTCTTTATGATTGAATCTTAGAACTGCCCCAAAAGAATGTGGATTACCACAGTAGTAACATGTTTATAAATAGGTCTTTGAAATTTCAGGGAATAGTGTAGATTGCCACAATATAAATTGCTTATAAGTGGGTGTTTGAGCTTCCAGTGAATACTGTGGAATACCACAATATTACTCCCCTTATGATTGAGTATTGAAGCTTCCAAGAAAGACTGCGGATTACCACAAAATTAACATGCTTATAATTGTGTCCTAAATCTTCCAGGGAGGAGTGTGGTTTGCTATAATAGTAACCTTCTACATCAGAATGCGTTATATGTAAATATAATCATGTAATTATTGAGGGCTTTATCTTTTAGATGCTCAACGGTTTGCCAAGTTCTATATCCCTTCAGCTATATGTTACATGAGTAAAATGTGTATATGGTCACACGTAATCGTAAAATTTAACAAGCTAATTAGCAACAACAATTTTATGTTAATAATATAAACACATACGAATGAAAATTTTAATCACATACATAAAATCCATCTATTTTAAAAGTATAAATTACATAGACAGCAATCAATTTAGAAAAAGTGAGGCGATTTTTTAAAAGAAAACGAGTAATTATCTTATAAAGTGAATAATTTTTCACTGGTCATCACAATGTTCGTCATTTAATAGCGCATTTCCAATTTACCGTGTTTTCACCTTAACTGTAAATTACCCGTTTATAAAGAGCGTTCGTCGCTCATTCTTACATCAACGGTAAACAAGTGACCATCATAATGGAGTGATTAAATTGGCATATTCGATAGGTGATGTGCGAGTTTAAGAATAACAAAAACAGCAAAGAAAATTTAGTGTTTATGGAAAAGCTGCCATTACTAATCACCAAATCAGAAATTGATTTTCTAAGTCTCGTTTTGGGGATCAATCATTGACAAATAAATCCAAGACCAGGACGATTATCCGACTTCGAGGAAGATGTTTTAAGAGAACTGGTACAATGCAAATTTACACTGCCCCAAGTTAATTCCATGTTTTTTTGTTCACTACAAAATTCTCCGAATAACAAAAAAAAAATCTGAAGAAGACTACGTACAAATGCTCGTCGACAACTTCTCGAACTCAGTACCCGCTTAATTTTACTTTAGAGGAATCAGCAAGCTACCTGCTAAATGGTAAGAGGTGATTGAGAAAAATAGCGGATATAGTATTAATTAAGATTATTTGATTTATCAGCTATTCATAGATAAATATATTTCACAAAAATGAAAATTACATTTGAATCAATCTGATATTTTTATGCCACCGAACCCGCGATCGGATCTGAATTTCTGACCAACACTCGAGATGGAATTATAAGAGGAAAACAAATTCGAGTATACGAATGCATGCAATGAATTTTTATATGAGACCTTTCATAAGTGCAATAAAACATGAATTTATATCAAGTGTGGAGTATGGGAAGAGCACAGCTAAAAGGGTTCCATCGGGAGAACTCTCTGTATCGTGGCAGGCCAGTCCATTCTTGAGGTCCTCATATTGTTAGAGTTAAAAAACCATAGTGGTCCAAATATCTTGTGCCGTTGGTCACTGGTGCCCAATGTTTTTAACATGGGCTTTTGCTGGGCTTCAATACATCACGCTACTTATGTACTAGGGTTTGAATGTACAGGACAAGAGGGAAAGTGCCTCCAATGACCTGCGGCGTTTTGTGATAGGATGATGAATGGTTATTGCATTGATGGTTTCCCATGGTTCAAATCACTTACAAGTACCTTTGAATGGGTAAATAAGGCTTCTGCCGCTAGATGGCGCCACCCAGCGCTAAATCGGATGTAAGATTTGAAATCACCAAGGTCAATAACCATATGTTCCATGGTCATATGAGTCATTTCATGGCTCTAAATGGGGACAATTGAACTTCACTTCTTTTGAGAAAAAAAGCGAAGCCTTGACCTCGCGCTTCGCCATAGGTAAAAAGATATTAAATAAACGAGTAACGTCATCAATGTTATTTTGGTTTAACCTTTGACCTACCGTAAATAAGCCGAATGAATTTAGCTAAGAAAGTTTTCTTTTATTCAAACTAGTATTTAATTTCAATAATATCGGACGCAAAGATCACAAGTCAAGAATAAAGAACCCAAACTTACTCTTATTAAGAATAGCAAAACCCAAGTTACTAGTAAAAATAAAAGAGACAATTAATGCTATTAGTCAATACTCCAATAAAATGTATCGGGTGAAGTCAGGAATAGCTACAGCAAATTTCTTATGTTAAGAATGCGAACCCAAAATTACTCATATCAAGAATAACTGAAACAAAATTACTCATGTCAAAAATAGTGAATCCCAAATAACCAAGTCCTTAGCTTCGCGGAATGAGAGTCGATCCTGGGCTTCAACGGCCAGGATTTCTTTCTCAAGGAAATATGCCACATATTGCTTCGAAGAAGCATGGTGCATCTCTCCGAAATTGTCACACTTGGTCACACATGATTTGGACTTATCGTGTGCGGCCTTGGAGCAATTTACACAAACTTTGGGTGACCCCAACTTTGCACGTCTACAAGAACGATTCGTATGGCCAAAGCGGTGACAGTAATAGCACTCATGCGGCAGTGACACGGATGCCTTCACGCGGTAGCGGTACCAACCGGCACGCACTGACTAATGGAGCTTGTCACAGTCGAACGTGACGAAGAGTGTAGGGGTGGGTCTCGAGGCCCCTCCCTGTTTTCTCATCACACGTTCGACCTTGACGGCCCCATGTTCGGCCAGCTCTAAGGTTATGTCCTCAATGGAGTAGTCAACAATTTCCCTCGCATAAACTACTCCTTTCACAAAGTTCATGGTAGAGTGCGGCGTCACACTCACCGGGTGCCATGAAATGTCCGAAGAGCACATATTTTAGCCGCCTTGGCGGGATTCACCGCATTCGCCAGAAGGCTCCCGTCCGAGAAACGGGTCACCTTCGGCTCTCTACCAATTGCAGTAGCTAATCTTCTCCTTTGATAGATCATGTTGCCCTTGGACAAGATGGTGCCATTAGTAGAGCGAATAACGAGAAAGCGTTTGAAGCCAGCGGGCTCGAGTACGCCAGGTAACCTCTGAATCAGGAGCCCTGGTGTCATCAAGGCTCCGCCCTGTGTACTTATAATCTTTTTCATAGTCAGGGGCTCCGCACCCGGGGGAACAGAGGGGCCGGATCTGCCGATCTTGGCTTGGTCGCTTGCAAAAGTAGGAGCAGACCTATCCGTCCCCGTAGCTTCTGCGGATGGAGAGGAGCCCCGAGTCTTCTTTGAATTTTTAGTCTTTTTCTTTTTCTTTTTTGGAGAGGAGGGCGGAGAATGAACCCGCTTCTCACCTCCGCAGGAAGGAGCCCCTAGGCCAGATGTACCGGCCTCAGCCATGTCCTTCTCCGAAATGGAGAAGCTCATGGTAGTCGTAGGGGCACCGGTCTAAGAAGATCACTCCTCTCCTTGTACTGCCTCGGAAACCCTAGCCGTTTGAGGAGGACCTTGCATAGGGGCGGATTCGGGTTCGGTGCTTGGCACCGAGCCCAGATTCCCCACCATAGCAGGCCCTAACGTCGTAGGCTGGGTTGCCTCAAGGATCATGTCTACCTCAAGGGAGGCCTCCAGTTGCCCCCCCTCCCCCAAGACATCGCAGGTCCCGTTGGCCGTATCATCACTAGTCTCGTGTGGGGAGGCACAGGCCTTGACCCCGGCAAGGTTCAATATACTTGCCAGCAGGTCTTTTGAAGGAAGCGACCGAATGGGCCTGGCTTCCCTCTTTTCCCTAAGGGGGTTTGCCCTACCGAGCCGCTTCGATGTGTAGCGGCTGGCTAAGGGCTGCCTGCTGGCTTTCTTGGCAGTCCCCTTTGGAAAGAACAGAAGAGACTGCCGCCGGAAAAAGGGAGGTGCCCGAAAGCACGTTCAGAGAAGGGGGTGAGGGGGAGTCCCCTACACCCATAGGCGAAGCAGAGGAGTAAGCCTACTCTCCGGTTAGAGAGATATGGATGGTCCTCTGCGCAAGCACAGGGGGGGGGGACCTCCATTTTTTCGGTGGAGCTGCCCGAAGGCGGCTCCGTCGATGGAAGAGGGGAAGTTGAAGGTTGTTTTTGTTGTTTTTTTCATCATTGGGCCTGGTGATCCTAATTTTGAGCTTTTGGACTGGTTCATCAGGGAAAGGAGTAGTTAGTATGCAGGGCAACTAATTGGGTTCTGCGATTTCTAGTTGTAGGGAATCCTAGAGGCGAAAACCAGAACTGCTTCTTGGAATACTCTGAGATTTGGTCACGGGCAAACCAACTGAAATCTTCCTTGTCATTTGTCGTGGGGGCCACCGAAGGCGTAGGCAACGAAAGTGAAAACGCAATACTATTTTCTGTCTAATTAAAAAAACATGGAAACGTGAAAATAACACGAGTAAGAAAGAATCACTAAGAACAACAGATAATAAGAGAAAAAATAACAAAAAAGGAGGAGGGACGCTCAGGTGCTAAAGTGTCGCCCCGCTTTCCTTAGAGACCCAGGCCTGTGACAGCAATATGTAAATATTCAAATAGCATGGTGGAGGCCTGCCTCCCCAACAAGGTCTGCTGACCAAAAAGACGCGTGCTCTGACTTATTTTGATTTAGGACACTACGACCTTGAAAATTTTCAATAATTCCCAGAATAACCTTGGGAGAACCATTGCTATTATATCATTCGAAAGAGAATGTAAAACAACATAAGGGTTTCAAATCTCGTTAGAATCAGCCGAATACCTATGATATTATTGCCCCCAAAAATAATTCCTGAGCTAAACTTGGGCGGACTTTGGTAATTATGTTATTCGAAAGCAAATGTAAAACAACATGGTAGTTTCAAATTTCGTTAGAATCGGCCGAATAGTTATGATGTTATTGCCAAAACAAAATAATTCCCGGGATAATCTTGGGATTGAGAGAACTTTAGCAATTATATTATTCGGAAGAAAATGTAAAACAACATAAGGGTTTCAAATTTCGTTCGAATCAGCCTAATAGTTAAAATTTTATTAAAAAAACAAAAAAAGCAGGAATATTTTTATAGAACTTGCTGGGTTGCATGGTTACCCATCATGCATAAAATGGAATAATTCTTCATCTTCAAAACCAGAAACGTATCTGAGGAATGAGTCTTATTTTCGATACTATTCCTGCAACATGGTAACTTTAACAATTTACACACTACATCTAACTTTAACACTAATAAGGAATCAAACCATTACATATATTGTATATTTAATGTGAATCACATCACTATCATGATGGAATTCCTCATTGCCTCTTCTTCTCAGAAACGTTGCTTTGTCACACATTCCCTGAAAGACGAGTTAATCAATAAAAAAATATTAAATTCGCACACATTATATATCAATAAAAGATTAAACCGATTTATGGTTATCTGAATTGAAAGTAGAGTATTTCTTTGTCAGTTTTAAATGTTTTCTTTTCTTATTTTAGAAGTCAACTTGAGTTAATTAATTCATGGTAGGCAACATTTTTTGTCCATGTCTTCTGAATTCTCGAAGATACTGCAATATTTTCCTGATCCAACTCGTGTTTAACTTTTGTTCATTTAGAAATATTCTATTAGTTAATATATTTATTTTAATTAGTCAATTTTTGGAGTTGATGACCTTTTCATACTAAAATTACCGGCCCGTTTTGTGATAAATCTAGGATTCTTTTTTTTCCCATTGTTTACAAGCAAAGCAAAGCCTATCAAGAGTACATTTTTAATAAATTCACACTTTTCATGATGCTGACTTGTATTTATCATTGATACATGAGTTTGTTATTCTTTTCGGATGATTTGTCAGTTGGCTTTGCATATTTTTAGAAAGGAAACTTAAAGAATCTGAAAATATCAGATTAATATTATCGCGCTCACTTTTCAAACAAATAAATATGTAAGTACTTTTAATATTAACTTTCATGAACAACTAAAGAAAAGAGGGCAAAGAACCCTTTAATATCACTGTTAGAATTAGACAGAGTGGAGCAGCCAGTATATGACTTTGCATATGAGTCACTCCACTCCTTCTCCTACCAACCTTCCTTTCACTCCCTGACTTTTTATTATATCATCTAAAATCCCTACTATAGTAGTAACTATAATAAATCACCCCCCCCCCCACTCTGTATAGGTTTTGAATAAGAGAAAGAGCAAACCATAGGCGTCACCAGCACAAGTGTTACACAAGAATTTTGAAAGAGCTTACGGATCCTGAGTCCGAAACGGTAGGGGCGTGGTTGGCGTCTGTGGGAAAAATAGGCATTGTAAGGTTGGCCGCAAACGATATTAGAGCCGCTGGCGACTGAAGGAAAAGGCTGACTTACGTATACAAACGCATTACGCACTGTGTAAGATGTAAAGTGAGTGACATCAGCCCTAATTCGAAAAAGAGGAAGATCTACAGTCATGGATAAAGGTTTTGTAACTAAAATAATTTTTCCTATAAAAAATTTAGTAGAAGTAACCAAACGTTGCATTTTGTTTTAGTTGTTAGTATTATAATTTGATGGTGAACTATAAAAAAACTTAAAGCTCCAACACATTTTAATAATAAATACAGGAAATGTCAATGTTTCCAATCATGTCTCTTGTTCTTCAAGACTGCTTCCATTCGTTTTGGCTGCTGGAGACCAAATTTGTGATATTATCTTGACTGATGTCGCTCCATTTCTGTTCAATAAGCACCTACATCTGCTCACATTTGGATGACTTCTATTGATTTTCTCCCCCAAATTCGCCGTTATATTTAGCCAAGAACTTTTTTCTTGCTTTTAATTTGTGACTTGCTTCGCCATAATACTGAAAAATAGTTATCATCCTTAAATTGTTCTCAACCCGTTGGGGAAAGATGCTGTTTAAGCATCTTTCATTTTACGTTCATTTTATTTTCATTTTAAGTTCATGGCAGTGTGTGAAGATGAAAAGGAAAAAAATCGATATCTCTGCTTTCCTGCGCGCGAGTCACAACGAGTCCGACATTGCCAAGCGGATCAATGTCAGCCGAATGACCCTCCACAGAGTTGCGGAGAGTCTCAGGAATGGCAAAGACCTCAAAGATAAACCTCGTTTAGAGAGATTTGAAGCTATCAAACGTCTGGTTGAGATAAAGGCCTTCAAAAGTGCCCCGAAGCTCAAAATGACTGCGCTCGCGAAGAAGAAGAAAACCTTTGAGGCCGCAGTGTCCAGGGCCGACAAAGAGGAGGGCCGCAAGAGGTTGAGGTGCGTGGAAAGGCTTCTTATCGCCGATTGTATGTAAGTACAACGTATGAATCGCTTTCGTCACTTCTCAATAACTTGAAGAGTCATTGCAATTGAATTCTCATTTTTTCTGATGAAAAAAGCCTTCACAGTTGATTCATTCATCATCAAGCAGACCCACCGCGTGGCAAGCTTCGAACAGTACGTCTCCAAAGTTTGCTACTTGTTGGGGTTTGGCGTCATGGCTTTGAATGGCAAGGCAATGCCACTGGTGTGGTCCGCGGCCGATTACAGGGACATCTTAGCTACGAAAGTCTTGTCATGTGTGAGAAAGATCAAGAAGAAGGCTAAATACGTGTTTAAACAGGACGATGCCCCTGGCCATATGGCCAAGACCGTGCAAGAGTGGTTGGGGTCGAAAAGGAACTTCTAGTCAAAAGAATTTTGCCGCCGCAGTTGCCCGACTTCAATCTCTTCGACTACAGCGTGTACGAATGTCGAGGGCAAGGCATGAAAGGTCTTACGAGCTCAAGTTCTCCTCGAATCGCTTGTCGGTCTGTATAAGGAAGAACTTCGTTCGTAACGTGAGCGCGGCCTTCAGGTTTCGCCTGGAGCGCATGTTCGCCCGCAAGGAAGGCTACATTGATTAATACTACAAATTTAACATATTTATATATTAAAACAATAAAAACGTCTCCAAATGAATCAAAACTATCATGGTCCTCTTTTATGAGAGTGTCTTAACTAGTGTAACAGGCCTGTTTGGTGCACCGCCACCCGCATCCCCTTATTGAGTATCTCTAAAGCAATCATCATTTCACCATGAGCTGGATTAGCCACATTAAACTGAATGGCCCCTTCCATTAACGAAGGACTTTCGTCAGTTCAGCGAATGACATGGGCAAAGCTTGAAGATAGCTGGCTCGAAGAGGCCCAGATGGCTTTCATTGAGTGACCCGACGTACACGACGCTTCTCTCTCTTTTGCTTTATTGCCATTTTAGGTGGGGATTCCATTGTTTTCAATCTTTCATTGGCCTCTCCTGAGGAAGACACAATGCAGGAAAGTCTAGTTTCAATCTGGTCCTTTGCTAAGAAGATGAAAGATCTGTTTGTCCCCCGAGTTCTCTCCCGAAGAAGAACTTATCATTCTTTCTATTTTTTCTCTTCCATTTTTGGGAAACTCAGATTCCTTGTAAGAGATGCCTCAGATGCTTTGTTGCCCTGTGTACAATGGTACGGTGCCCATGTGACAAGCCTTCAAAGGTAGAAGCCATGAGAGTGCCATCTTTAGAAGAAGAATGGCCGCAACCAGTTCGAAAGTTACATTGTATCATTCAGATCATTCCATACAGTCTTGAACGATCACTCTTACTTGCTAGAAACAGTAGGGAAAATCTTCCCAAACAATGATGAAGCAAGTAGGCTTCGAGTGGAGCTATATTTGACCTTAAAATTTACCTAGAATTAGTTGAGGAGCGTGGTGAGATTAATGGAGGACCGTTAACCTGGATACATGCAAGGAATAAGGTTTTATTTTGAGAAAAACGTCTCATTTTCGAGTGCAGGAACTTACATTAACTCTTGTTTGATTCAACTGATTGATCAGCCTCCTCTTGACAAACGGGCTTTATTCCTTGACAGATCGGGTTAGGTTGATGTGTCCCCCATGGAAAAGAATTGCGTTCCCAGGCAAGTTGCTTCCGGAGGAAACGGAAAGCGAGTTATCTCCGAACGCGGAGAAGGATCGCTTCTCTCTCTCTCTCTCTCCCTCTCTCTATCTCTCTCTCTCTATCTCTCTCTCTCTCTCTTTCTCTCTCTCTCTCTCTCTCTCTTTATTTGTATCCTGCTCCCAAGAGGCAGGCGGAAGGTTAGGCTAGAATTTTCCATTGCTCACACGGAAATGCCAGTGTGAGTGTGTGCAAGTCATTTAGGAAGAGTTGGGAACCGATCTCCTCCACACGATCAATTTATGAGCAGGGGCAATATCTCAAACATGGTTTTACATAAATACATATGAATTTTGCAACGAAACATTTTTTTGGTGATAAAACATGGATGTACCAACATGAATTGGACGATAAATGATCATGAAAATAATGGCTAAGAAAGCCAGAAAGGTCGATAGCAAAAGTGATAGTATGTAACTGCTTTCAAATACTGTTGTTGACTTCTTTAAAACTCAGCTAAACATTAATGCAACATATTACAAAGTTATTTTGAAAAAATAAACGATATAAAAATAAAAATAACAGGCAAACTTCATGCCAGACTTCTCTTTCATCATGAATAATCCTCCTATAGTTCATCCTTAAAGATTTTGCCTAGATAAATGAAAAATTCACCGCCCTTTGTATTTTCAGAAGTGGGCGGAGGGCTTATTTACGTCTATTTGTAGTAATTGAGTGTCACGTCTCTTACCTATGCTACCATTTGTATTTAATATCTAATTTTTCCCATTTTTGACAATTTTCTCATCAATCTTTCTTCTTTTTTATTCTGCATGGAAAGTTGATTATTTATTAAAAAATGCGATAACCAACTTAGGCATTTGAACCTAAAAGTTACAAAAAAAGTGTGTAAACTAAATGGCGAAGTTAGAGCTAGTAAAAATGTTTGAAAATGGGTCCAATTTTGGGTGTAAGGAACCTGGAAGCTACAAAATTCTCCACCCCAAAATGCATTTATTTGCTACTAAGTCAGATCCATTTAGCCCGAGGGAATAGAGATGATTCTTGTAACCAACGATGACAGTTTTACCTACAAAAATAAAGGGTGAAAGAATAAAGGTGAAAGTGGCTAAATACAAAGAAAACGAATGGATAAAATTATAAAATTAACAAAGAAAATAACTGTTCTCACAAGCCAAAACACATGTAAGGAAGTAAGGTGGACTAATTAGAAAATACTCTTAAACGTGCACATGCACTCAAAATATGAATAACGTGGTATGAAGATGCACATGTAGTCAAAAGTAGGAATGAATACGGAAGAGAGAAACAGTTGCGAAAATGGCAGAAGACTTAGAACAAAGAAGTTGGTGGAGAGAAGCACAAACTTGGCTTTGGAATTTATCACCGATCTGCACTCAATTAAGATGCATTTAATTTCTCACTAGGGGACCTACTGATTATCCCGACCTCCGAACCACAATTTTTACAATGGTATGTCGAACACCGGGAAGTCGACCGGGAAGTCGACCGGGAAGTTGACCGGGAAGAGGACTCCATCTGGCAACTAACTAGAAGCGATGTAACTCAACTTCACTGTAATCAAATGTGGTGTTTCCATTTGGTGAGTCCGTTACCCATGGACTCAAATATACGAACAAATCCCTACAAAGATTCACACACGCTAAAAATAAGAACAAGTTCCTAAAAAAGCCCCAAGGACTAATATGAACAAATTCGTAATGGGGGGAACATGCACTCAAACCTACTACCTCAAAATGGGGATAAGTGGTACTATCCAGTCTTCGAACGATGGCAAATGGTTTTGTGGTAACGCATCCATATTTAGAAGTCCGGTCTAAGAATTTTCCCATGTGATTCTCCTGGATAATATTCTGTTCTTAATTTAGCTTTAATTTATTCAGGATATTTGGGAGTGAGAAGTATCAACTCCCTCTTCTCTCAAGGTTGTTTACATTTGTTGGTTGTATTTAATCGCCTTAAGTTGTTTACATTGTTAGGTAGATTGTTTAAATGTGTAGGTGTATCTGTTTATTTGAGGATTTTGAGCGGTTTGAAGTGTGGCGTAGGTTAGTTCAAGCCATAAAGGTTAGGATTATTTGACGGTTATAGGTTGTTTGGTACCTAATCTCGCGTTGTTCTTGGTCTTCTTAAATACTGTAAATGTTATTTTTCCGCCAAATATTCTTCCTATATAAAGCTTAATTCTTTCCTTTTTCTTTCTTTTCTTTCTTTCTCTCCTTCAACTTTCTTTCTTCTTATTTTTTCTTTCTTTCCTGTTTTTTCTTTCTTTCCCTGTCTTTTTCTTTCCTTCTTTCCTTTGTTCTTTCCTTTTTCATTTCTTTCCTTTTTTCCTTCTCTATTTTCTTCACTTTTTCCATTCCCCTGCAATTATTCTTGTTCTCTTCATTTTTCTTTCTATTTTTCATTTTCCTAGTTTTTCTCCTCATTATTCTTCATTTTCATTCATTTTTTTTTCCTTTCCAGAATAACTGGAGCATTCGGGACGCTTCGTTGCATAGAGGAGAGTAAAAATAATAGGAAATAATAAAATTTAAATTAAAAAACGCCAAATATAATGGTCAATTTTAAAGCCCGATCGAAGACAGTGAGTCCTTTTGTGCATTCCAAGGACATTTAACGCATTACACTTTCTTTGGATTATTATACCGAAGACTAGATTCCTAAAGCCACGTCTTTGGTAATTTCATCCATAGGCTCCTATATGGCACTCATCTGACCCCGTTGGTTGGAGCTTTGTTTAGGATCCCCTAAAAATGTCCTTTAGAGGTCTATGTCGGAAGGATGAATGGCAGAGAGCTCCCCCACCCGCCTCTTGAACGAGGCCGGCTTCACAATAGATGTCAAGAATGATTTCTATTAAGCTTGAAAGAGCAGGAAATGTTCCTTTGCAGGACAATGCGGAAAATTCTTGAGTTGATGTTTTAGCGACCAAATGAGATAAGGACAAACGAATTGTTCGAAAAGAAAGAAACTAAAGTTTAGTTCTATTGTGAAGAATATTTTCTATATTTAGGAACTCCTCATGGGTGTAAGAAAATTGGATAAGAGCGTATCCAATGGTATGTATCGAGATTGCGTGATAACAGCTAGGCTAAAAGGTGCCACGTTACACAACAGAGATCAGAACCCTCCAGGAATGAAATTGATCTAAATACCCGACATTGACATAGGAAAGCTTATTCCAGATGCTTCACCTTTTTATAAACAGAGAGAAGTGCTCACTGACCTCTTTCATTTGTCCTTGTCTGGCACTTAACTGTATTTGACTCGTATCTTATTTATTATATTTGATTTAGAACAGGGATCTTTCTGGAAGGGATTTTAAGCTAAATTTTCAATTTTTCCTATATAATTCATATATTTAGACCCTCTTTGAATACGATATTCAGGTAGAGTCTTTAGTAAAGGTACGATATTGATACATATGTTAGAGGCTGTACAAAGGAGGTAGCTAATATTGGGCTTTTTTGAAGCATTCGGATTATCATGACACACCTAAGGATGTGGAGGGAGTGGATTTTGTGTACGGAGATGTGTTAGGGTGAATATAATATAATATAATATAATATATGGTGTTATCTGTTTTGGATATGAACATTAATATGAAAACACGAGTAGTAGAATCACATGACCTCCCGTTCACCAAGGCTCACATGGCTGAACGAAGAATCAAAGAAGACTGTTAAAAATTGTAGGGAAGAAGCAAAGAAGTTAGGTTGATTAAGAGTGCGGGCTAAATGTTGGTTGGTTACCATTAAGTGATTGGCGGGGGAAGAAGGTTAAGTCGCTATTGATAGAGGGATTATACTCTTTGATATAAAATGATTCTCTATCCTAAGTGACGTGGAGTCTTTAGTAGAACCTAAAGTTTTAATCATTCCAATTGATAATTCAGTTTTACATGTAATGGAATATTGGCGAATTGCTGATTTTTTTTTAAAAAAGGAACATTTCCCGTTCTTAACCTGATGCCGAGATGCAAAAATACCTTGGCCTTACGGCAGCACAGGGTGCTAATATGTAATTACCTTCGTTATACTGAGGACAAATAAAATTATATGCAACCATACTGCTCTTCTCGGGCGGAAGCCTATATCCTCACAATAAAGAACATTCTAAGTTTGAAGGTAGTTGCCAAAACTATTCTAAAATCCGTGTGCAAATGAAATTTTTGCAGCAATTTGGATAATTGGGCAAGAACAACCTTCTTTAGTGGGCCCATGATTTAATAAGGTAATAATTGTACTTAATTTATTGGAAAGGTCCCAACCAATAAAAAAAAAAAAAAACCAAGCCCTGTAAAAGGAGTCTTACGATAGATAGAATTAAGGAAAGTGCAGCCCGAACGAAAAATAAAATTGTCCAAAAGAGGAAGGGAATTATTTCGGGGGTTTTCCTGTTCAAACTGAATATTTGGGTGTAGCTGTTATAAGTGCTTAAAAAAGTTGATGAATTAAAGTTCTGATATGACAATTAAATAGGTATCACCCCCAAAACAGGTAAAATATAGGATTAAAAAAGACCTTGACATAAACTCATAAAATCCTATTCAAAATATGATATAAAGATGTCTGATAGACATAATAAAATGGGAGAACACACATCAAATTATTCTATCGAGCAGTATGTTTTTCTAACATGTGTAAAAGAGGTGTCTTTAACATGGGACTTACCTAGGTAGCACAAGTGACTAGTGACTTAGTATCTTTGAATCCCATATTATATTTGCATCTCGGCATCAGCTCAATAATGGAAAATGTTCTTTTTTAAAGAAGAAAATCAGCAATTCGCCAACATTCCATTACATGCAAAGTCAAGGTAGCAATTAAAACCATTTAAACCCTGGAGTCTACTAAAAACTCAACGTCACCTAGGTCATAGAATCTTTTTGTATCAAAGAGTATAATCCATCTATCAATAGCGACCTAACATCCTTCTCACGTTAATCACCTAATGGTAACCATCAAGATTTACCCTGCACTCCTAAGCAACCTATTGAGTATTATTAATTCCTTACTGCTCATGAATATAATTTAACGACATTTAATTAGTCGTGGAAATCTTTGCCATTGTCATTTCATTTTTCTTCTTTGTTCCCCTAAGGAGTTTCTGTTCATAATTTAGAGTTCCTGAGTTCGTGGTACATAGTCCTTCATGGAAGTGTATATTCTACTCTCAGTCTTCAACATTTAGGTTGAAACTTTCTTTTCGGTAAATTCTTTTTAGAATCCTAACCTTTGTTACTATTCTTATTTATATATCCCTTATTTTCATTTATCTTCTCCCCGTTCTTCCTTTTCAAAGTGGAAATACCATCATTGCTTACATCATTTCCCTTTCTTTTTGTAGAAAAATTCTACCATATCCTACATTTTCTTACTTAGCCCTAGTTCAGACTTCTTAATAACTCTCTCTTTGCCTATTTTCCAAATTTAAACCTCTTTAGGTCTTTTGTGTCCATTGATATCGGACACTTTCGCCTCGGGAGAAATCCTGTCACTAACATGTTTGTAATGACGTCACAGTTTTGGTTGATTTTGCTTCGTCTGTTTTGAATGGCAGAAATACCCGTTCGCTTGACTTAGCGACGATGTGATGTGTGATGTCAGATTTACGGATTAAGAACAAGTTAGTAATTAGTGTAAGTTTGAGCGAGAGAATTTGGCACCATAATTATTGAGAAGTTTGGGGAAGAATTTGGCACTCGCGCGATGCCGAGTGATAGTGTGGTTGGAGCTGCTTTTGTTAAAGATGGTTAACAAGAAAAACAGTTTTAGGGGTCCGGGGTAAGAGAGAAAAACTTTCCGTATACGTTATTAATAGAAGCATTTGAATCGGTGGTGGTGGTGGTAGTATAAGCAGTAGTACTAGTACTTGTGTTGATAGAAGTAGTAGCGTGGATAGCACTAGTAGTAATAGTGGTGATAGTATTAGTATTCGAAGTGATATTAGATGTAGAGGTTGAGGTGATAGTTTTAGTAGTGGTAGTGGAAATAGAACTGAAGGTGGTAGTAGCATTAGTAGTAATGATGGTACTAGTAGTTGTGGGTATAGTAGTACAGTCATGGGCAAATATTTGGCAGCGACCTCTTCTTCGGTACAGCAAAAATAAATATTTATAATATATATTTAAATATATATATTAGATGTACACTATATGGTCTTGGTCTTCTTATGATGTTTGTATATTTCCATAAATTATGAAAAATGAAAGCAACTTTTGAATCTTAATTCTGACTTGTGTTTCCTACCACAAAATTAATCGGCCAACCAACCATATTTAACGTCCTACTTCTTGGCATATTGATAAGTATGGGTCAGCAGACGATACAGAAGAAACCTCATATAAATCATTGCCCAAGACACTAGACGTCAAACGGAAATTTCGACATCACTATCTCTGCCACCAATGGTTACTCCTAAGGAAACTAGTACAGTCATCATTGTTTTGCCCCAAAGTGGCCTCTCGTGTGCATTAAGTGCTACTAGGACTACTACACCTGTAAAAATTGACTTTTGGACCGCTAAATATTTAAAAAGAGGAGTGAAAGGGGTTAATAAAAGGCCTGGAGACATAAAAGAGTATCGACTGAGCGTCGTAAACACTTTCTCGTGGAGAGTCAGCTTCAAAATCCTATTGTTACTAGGGTGAAACCTGCTCGAGAGTGTCTGGATCTGCACGCACCATGAAACGAAGCTTTTTAGAGCACAATCTTGTGACAAGAATGACAGCAAATAAGCCAATGCTCACAAACAAGAACAACCAAGACAAGTTATCTTTTAGCACAGGGTACAAGAATTGTATGGTGGAAGAATGGGGCACGGATAATTTTTTTGATGCAAGACCCATTTGCACTGTTTGGCACATCTGTAAGAATGATTGTCTGGAGAAGAAAATAAAAACGCTACCATGAATCCTGCATCGTTCCAATTTGAAGCATTCTCCTCCAAGGGAGCTGGCCCAATCACATTCCTACCCCAAAATACTTCGATGAACAAAAAATGGTACAGAAATGTCCTCCAAAAAAACTCATAATGACCATGCAAGACTAAATTTCTCAAGATCCATGCGTGTGTTAACTTAATGGAGCACCATGTTATACAGCTGCAGTGGTAACAAAATTGCCTGAAAAATAACAAATTGAGATATAAGTTCATTGGCCTGGAAACTCCCCAGATTTTAATCCGAATGAGAACTTGTGGACGATTTTTAAAAAGGGGGATGGACGACCAGAATCTCACTATCTGTGGCAACCTCTTATCATCGTTAAGACAATAATAGAATACTATCGTTCATAATATTCTCCACAAGTTGATATCCAGCATACGAGAGTGACGTGAAGTAGTTATGAAGAGAAATGACCAATAGAATAATGACTGAATTTCGGAATAAACTGGGTTTTTTTTTATTTAATGACCTTTTGTTTTCTGTATATATTCTTTTAGGTGTCTACTATTCTACTGTTAAGTGCCTTAACAACAAAGTAACTATATCATAGTTACATGAAACAGGCAGCACGCCACGCTTAGCAGTTTAATAAAGTTATTTTTTTCCAAACAAAAGCTCAACTGTTCTTTGTATCCGACTGTCTCATCTGCTGACCAAACTCTACATTTCATTTTCCCAGAATCCCAATCACGTCACAGCATAAATGGTGCCGTGCAAGCTTTAAAACCAAGGCACTGCTGGAAAACTGCCTCTTTTTAAATAATTCTCCCCCCAAAAGCTTATGAATCTGTTATACAGTCAAAGACCCTTTCTCTTTGACGTCATATGTTTGCGGTGCCGCCCACTTTTTAAGATAGGTTAGGAAAAGTATATGCCCGCCCTCTGCTCGTGAACATATAAAATAAACAGGCAGTGTTGGAAATTAACCTGTCCTTCTTAGGTCAGTGATTGGTAAACCCAATTAAAAAACTGTGAAAACCCCTCCCCCGTAATATAGGATTGGAAGACTTCCATTAAACTAGCCCGCAGCTCGTCCTAAGTATTTTCCTATTGGCAAACCCCTTTGGAGTGAGCTCCACCTTTCATAATATTAAACCCTTGTAAATCTTAGATCAGTAGGTATTCAAAGCAAATCTTGTATCTCGAATAAAGCTAAAGTCTTACAGGACCTTTTGCTCCCAACTACTTCGTCGTACCAGGTATCCATCAAGAACGGGCAGGCAAACGTCGAGTTACCGTGACTACCGAGGGTCATCGCCCTTCTACTACGATCAAACTCCCTGGAAAACTCATCCTTTAACGTCAGATTGCACCGTGTCCCAACTACGAGGCAGTCCTTTCTCATTAAGAAGAATTCCATTGCGCCAACTGCCTGATCACCTTGACTTTGTGCACCATCTACCCACTGAGAGTCATTGGCGCCATCGTTACAAGTCCAGAAGTGAGCACATCTACACTAATACATATATAAACACGCACTCCATTTTGGGAATTAATATTAGGCAAAGTAACTTATGAGCCACAAAATCTGTTTTCCCAAACTTTAGGCCATATGTGTAATAGTAACGATAGCTTTGAGGTAGTCCTTTTTCATTAAGAAGAATTCCATTGCGCCAACTGCCTGAACACCTTGACTTTGTGCACCATCTACCCACTGAGAGTCATTGGCGCCATCGTTACAAGTCCAGAAGTGAGCACATCTACACTAATACATATATAAACACGCACTCCATTTTGGGAATTAATCTTAGGCAAAGTAATTTATGAGCCACAAAATCTGTTTTCCCAAACTTTAGGCCATATGTGTAATAGTAACGATAGCTTTGAGGTAGTCCTTTCTCATTAAGAAGAATTCCATTGCGCCAACTGCCTGATCACCTTGACTTTGTGCACCATCTACCCACTGAGAGTCATTGGCGCCATCGTTACAAGTCCAGAAGTGAGCACATCTACACTAATACATATATAAACACGCACTCCATTTTGGGAATTAATCTTAGGCAAAGTAACTTATGAGCCACAAAATCTGTTTTCCCAAACTTTAGGCCATAACGTGTAATAGTAACGATAGCTTTGATCAGTTCCCTGTGGGAATATTAATTCCATAGTGTTGCTAAAATACAGGGAATGGATTTACTTAAACTTTTGCGTGTGAAAGCTGAGAAATGTGTTTTGACGATCACAACTTGTATTTGGCTTAAAAATTTTATAAATATACAGATCTTTGGTGAACGAAGACATGTTTGGTTCAAGTTCTTTATAATGTAGCAGAAACCAAATAGCATCGGGTGATACATCACTCAAACAGTATATTTGAATAATATTTGGCATTACAATGGAAATTTATAATTTAACGTGGGTTCAGAACGGATGTTAGTTACTGGAACTCACGGCATTTGCTGTAAAATTGGCTGATATTGAGCTTCCATCCTAAGATTAATCAAAACCAATGATTAATTTCGATCACATCTAACACGAATCAGTTCGCGATTGTTCGAGAAATATCCGCTCGGATCCTTGACAAGAAGAGAAAGAGAATAAGAATAGTGTGTGGTTCACTTATCGGGTAAGAAGATATAAAGATGGAATCGATGATTTCGGTGTATATAAGACTTCGATTGGGGTAAACAATTTCCTACAGCACAAAAATGACAAGAAGTAAACTTGCATTTAATAAATAAGAGAGGCTCAATTTTAGTGTGTCTGATCTATGTACCCATGGTGAGAAAGAATGGAGGAATATCAACCACTCTCGGCCTCTTTTGTGTCCTGAAATGGGCTGGCTATATGGGCCAGTATGTCCAAGCCGACATATAGACGATTCCATGCTCAACCAGCACAAATGCCTATGAGAATCTGTGGCTATACCTAATACCTATATCTTCCACAAATTTTCACAGATCTCCTTTCATGACAAATTTTCTTCTGGAAATATTTTCTTTGGCTTTCGCTTTAAATTTAATTTTAAATAAATCTTGAGGAAGAAAATCCTGAAGAATATATATGTAGCAGTAACGGATCCAGGATATAAATTTAAGGGTGAGTTAACCTGAATCCCTCCCTCTGAGTAGTCTGATAAAAGGGCATTGGTGATTAATAATGGTTACCTTACACAGCATTGATAATGAATAACAGCATCTCACACTGGAGTAAGCAATAACTCGTTCAAATCAGAATTTTGGCAACACATCAGAAAATTATGAATTGCAGTTTCGAAACCTCAGCTGAGGTGTAATACTGAATTTAATAATTACTTTTGAGATTTATCTCTATTTTAGACATGTATCATATAAGGTACCTTCGATCGCTGGGGACGGGGTATATATTGTATATTATTCCATAACTCTTTCTGAATAGAATAATACAAGTGTGGCTTTAAAAGAAATATAAACCCAAGCCGTTCTGAAATTTAGGGGAGCTTCAACCCCTTTCCCTCCCTCTGGATCTTCGCCTGGTATGTAGCCAAAAATTGAGAGGGCCTACCTTGCCAAATGATTGCCTTGTTTAGTTTAAAATTAGTGGTGGTGTAGATGAGAAGAAGTCAGACAGGAAAGAAGATAGAGAGAACCTAAAGGGAAAATATGTCGGATGAGCAAAAGAAGGATGAAAGTGTAGAACTGCTTAAGGGCAGTAGAAGAGGAAACTAAATTGAACATTGAAATAAAAAAATATGTGAAGTAATTATGTGAGTTAGCAAAAGGTGAAAGGAAAGCAGGAAGGGCAACGCTGACTAGTAGAATGATGATGTGAAAGGTAGAGTGAAGAGGAACGGAGAGGAATGCAATGTGGTTGCATTTCTAATTGAGTCAATGCATTTAACCACAAAGGTAAAGTTAATTAATTTAAATTAATCAAATATTTTAATTGACGGATTAAATTACGAAATATTCCATGATTGTAAGAAAAAAATTGTCGCGTGAATAAACGCACATATTTTTGTGATTATGAGGTCTCCATGAGGATGAAAATTCCAAGGATTTATTTAATGTATAACGCTATGCATAGACTATGTGGTCACTATATCAACGGAAATTCCAGGGATTTATTTAATGTATAACGCTATGCGTAGGCAATGTGGTCACTATGACAACGGAAATTCAGGGGATTTATTTAATGTATAACGCTATGCGTAGGCAATGTGGTCACTATGACAACGGAAATTCAGGGTATTTATTTGATATATAACGCTATGCGTTATATACACTACTGTTTGCAAGTACCTGGTCACGACACTTCCCCAGGGAGGGGGGAGGGAATGGAACACGTACTCGTACGTATCGTTTCTTTGCAATGCCTGTCTCGAGGCATTTCAAGAATATATATAAATATTAGATTGTCAAAAAATCAATGTGGATTTTAGAAAACTTTAAAAAAAATCGCTCCTTAGAATTGTTTACATTGTCCTAAATGTTCTGTAACCTGTTACTATAGCAACGAGTAGCCACCTACACATCGCTTCTGGCACACCTTGGTGGCGCTTTTCATCTAGGCCTAGCCAATGACTGTATCCGATAGAGGGTTGGGTGAAAACAATCATGTACCACGAATAGATGAAAACAATTCCGTGTTACTCCTACGGCGAAAGCGCAGGTTCGAATACCCAATTGATACACTTCGTTTTGGGGCTGTAAGATCGGTGTATTGGATACAGTCACTTGGTTGGCGTAATTGAAGAGCGTCCTCCAGGCGTGCCTGATACAGTTTGAAGGTGGGTACTCAATGCCATACTAACCGCATACCTTCACTGTATATATTACAGTTTTACTTAGCATTGTTGTAAGCTATTTAAAGATAACTCTACTTATGCCTATGCGTGTTATAAGCTGTAGTTAAGCTATGTATAGTTTTCTTACGCTATTAATATTTAGATCTTTTTAAGCTAATAATTCAGAAAAAAACTATGTAAAGAAGAGTGTTTTGGTGCCGCATGCAATGTCTGAGTCTTTTCTGGGTAGAATTGTTACGAGGGATTAAAAGTTTCTTTACTGCAGAATTTCGTAAAGGGTCAAAATGGGAGACGTTTAAATGAAGCTCTAGAAAGAAAACGTCCTCTCGTTAATCGAAGGAGTTTCCTCATCCTTCCTGACAATTCACACCCAAATGTGGCAAATTTTACCCATGAAAAGAATGATCATATGAGGTTGGAATTTGCTTTCACATCTCACATATTCCACGAAATTTTGCATTAGGACTTATATAATCCCAATTTATTCCGGTCGTTGTCAGAGTTTGCGGAAAAAACAAAAATCCTAAATGGTTAACAAAAGAAATCAAAAGGAATATTAAAAAAAGAAATGAGGCTTATAAGATTGCCGGAGCAAACAACTTGGAATCAAATAGAATCAAATATATAGAACTTAGAAGAAAAGTAAAAGCCGAAATTAATAGAGCAAAACGTAATGAGGAGATGAGGGTGGCTCTTAACTGTAAAAATAACCCCAAAGAATTCTTTGCCTTAGTTAATAGTAGAAAACCAATAAAAAATAGTATTGGACCAATCAATGATCTACATAATAATCTACAATTCACAGATAAAGATAAAGCGAAGGCACTAAATGAATATTTCGCAACAGTTTACACCAACGATGCCTCAAATCTAAATATTATGCCGAATATCAAGTACACAGGCAATAAACCACTAAAAATCTTTAAGTGCACGACCAATGATGTACTAAAACGAATAGACAAAATTAATAAATTCAAATCCCCAGGACCCGATAAGATAATGCCAAAAGTGATTAAAGAAGTAAAAGAAGCAGTTGTGGAACAAATAACGTATATTTTTAACTTATCACTTGAAAGCAGTATAGTCCCCCGAAATTGGAAAGTAGCTAACGTGACTCCGATATTTAAAAAAGGACGAAAGGATCTGGCTTGCAATTATCGTCCTATAAGTCTGACATCAATAATTGGTAAGATGCTTGAAATTATAATAGCAGAAAAAATAGTGAGCCATCTAGAAACAAACAAGTTATTAAAAAAATACACAACATGGATTTAGGAAAAATAGATCGTGTCTTACAAATTTATTAGAATTTTTCCATTATGTCAACACAGTTCACGACAGGGACAGGTCTGTTGACATTCTGTATTTGGATTTTCAGAAGGCCTTCGACAAGGTGCAACACAAGAGACTAATGGTCAAAATTAGAGCTCTAGGAATAGAAGGTAAGCTAGCAAAGTGGATTGAGAATTGGCTTAGTGATCGTAGGCAGAGAGTTGTGATAAACGGAGAAGAGTTGGAATGGATAACTAACTGTCAGTAGTGGTGTTCCTCAAGGCTCTGTCCTCGGACCATTGCTCTTTATTATATATGTGAGCGACATAGACGTGGGATTGATTTCAAAAATCTCAAAATTCGCTGACGATTGCAAATTAGCTAAAAATATAATTACTGAGCAAGATATAACAGACTTTCAAAAAGACATTGACCTTATAGCCGATTGGTCTGAAGAAATGAAAACTTCCACTGAAAAAAGAAAAATGCAAAGTAATGCATGTTGGTGTCAAAAATCCAAAAGCTAAATATAAACTCGTTAACAAAACAATTTTCAAAACAGAAAACCAAAAGGACCTAGGGATTTGTGTATCAAATAACCTCAAGTTCACTCAGCACTCTGTTGAAATAGAAAATAAAGCACTAAAGATACTGGATTATATCAAGCGACAGATCAGTTATAAAAACGAAACGGGGCTAATAAACCTGTATAATGCCCTAGTAAGACCACAACTGGAATATTGTGCACAAGTATGGTCGCCCTCCTACAGAAAAGATATTGAAAGATTAGAAAAAGTACAAGCTAAAGCTACAAAAATGATAACTTCATTAAGAAAATACAATTAAGAAACTCGATTGGAAAAATAAAACCTCTTCAAATTAGAAACAAGACCCATACGAGGTCAATTAATTGAATCTATAAAATCCTGAATGAAATAGAAAATGTGGACTATTCCATCTAGTTTGAGTACAATAAAAAGATTACTCGTAATAACAGCAAAAAACTCGTCCTGAAAAAATACAAATTCGATGTATGTGGAAACTACTTTTCATATAAAATTGTTAATGTATGGAATCAGTTGTCAGAAGAAGTTGTGTCAAGTCCCACCGTTAACACATTTAAGAATAGATTGGACATATATTTGAGGAATTTTAGGTGTTAAAAATATTAAGTCCTAACTATAAAAGTTACCGTAAAATTAGTAAAGTGTAGGTATTTATATTTTCTATAAAAATTCCTGACTGTGAACTTTTATTCAACACATCAGGTATCTTTTTCAATTTCGAAACCCAAGAAATTCGGGTGGGAGAGGTGGGTGGGGAAGAGCCTTCAACTTTACTATACTGTCTCTAAAACTACTAGATAGGCTCTTAAAAAAAAGTACCTCTTCTGTATGGACAATATAGTCTTTTGAGGTACTACCAATCATTGTAGACTCATTGTAAACTCATTGTAAACACTCAATCTCTCTCTCTCTCAATCTCCGAAAGCCAATTTCTTCTGCTGAAGGGCTTCCTTAACGAGCCAAAAAGAAGAAAAAAAGAAGAAAGAAGAGAAAGTAGAAATAGAAGAAGAGAAAGTAGAAATAGAAGAAGAGAAAGTAGAAAGAGAAGAAGAGAAAGTAGAAAGAGAAGGAGAAAGTAGAAAGAGAAGAAAAGAAAGTGGAAACAGAGGACGAGAAAGTAGAAGCAGAATAAGAGAAACGGGCAGCAAAATAAGAGATAACAAAGGCAGACAAGAAGAAGAAGAAGAAGAAAAATTTAGAGATACAAGAGGAAAGCGGCAAGTCGCCTCCGAAAGAAAAGACTAAGTCGTCTGCAGACAAATGTGCAAGAGTCACCCTTATTGGTGATTCTCAAGCACCGGGTCTGAAGCCCCTGCTAATGGCCCGCCTTCGCACAAGCGTTAAGGTGAGCTGCCTCCCAGACTGTGGGAATAAGCAGGTAAGAGCTGAGGCCGAGAAGTCTCAGATTTAAGAGACTTAAGTCGTTGCCCTTATGGTAAGTGGCAACGACCTCTACCTCAGAGGAGGTAGGGTAGGCCCTACAGGCGAGATTATGAGGACAGTTATGGGCGCTGTCGACGACTGTGGATTGAAAAACCGCAGACGCGTCGTGGTGGGGATGCTCCCGAGGTGGGGTCCAAGCCGGACTGCCCACTTGAGGAACATGTCGCTAAACAGGTGCCTTGCAGATCTCTGTACGTCGGAGGGTGTCTTTTTTGTCGACCCTTACTGAGTATTCTATGGTAAAAAAGACCTCTACCAAAGGGACGGGGTGCACCTCTCCTTGAAGGGCAAGGCGTTTTTATCTAACCTCATCCAGGATGTCGTGGAGCGTACCCAAAGGAGTGTTGGGCCCATTGGGAAGGCGGACGTACACCAGTACGCCCGAGTCACTCCCCAAACAACCTTCTCGGAGGTTGTCAAAAATGGTGCCCCTGCGACAAACAAGAAGCCGGGAAACGGAAGAGTATAGGGGGTCCGACAGTCGGGAACTCCCTGAAAGTTCTTTTGTTCAATGCGAGGTCAATCAGGAACAAGTTTCCTGAGCTCCGTGGCCTCGTAGCGACGGAAGAACCCGAAATGGTAGCCATAACAGAATCGTGGATAAAAACGTCAAACCGAGACTTTGAAGGCGAATTCACGGTTCCTGGCTACCAACTCTTCCACAAAGATAGGCCAGACAGAGAGAGTGGCGGTGTAATGTTGTATGTCAAGAATACAATCAAATCTACGAACTCCAATGTTATATCTGACCACGAGCTCCTAAGCGTTGACCTAGAGATCAGTCCTGTCAGATACAGGACCATCCTGCTTTACAGACCCCCTTCCCAACCCGTTGAGAAGGACAGGGAACTGTACCAGCTGCTGGGTGAGCTGGTTCAAGGCAGAGTGTGCTTTGTTATGGGCAATTTCAACAGCCAAGTTGACTGGGAAACCAGAGCAGCCTGTAGCGAGAGCACGCTACTCTTGGAGTTCGCCAACAACGAGTTCCTCACTCAATGGGTTAGAGAACCGACGAGAGGAGACAACATCCTCAAGTTGGTCTTCACCTCTGAGGATGATATCGTTGAGGATCTCTCTGTAAACGAAAAGCTCAGTGGCAGTGATCACCAGCTAGTTAGATTTAGCGTCAAGATCCCGAAGGTAAGGTCTGTTGCCAGTCAATCAAGGAAACTTGACTTAAGAAGAGCAGACTTTGCAAGCCTTCGTGCTGGACTGACTGACGTGAGGCTGGAAGTGTGCGATGCTGTTGAAGACTCGTGGAATAGTTTCAGAACCACATTCATGAGTCTTTAATCGCGTTTCATCTCTGTGAAATGCCTCCGTCGGTCTTCTGTTCAACCAAACTCCGAGTGGCGAGACTCTGTAAAGAGAATCGCAAGGAGTTCTTTGAAAATCTAAACAGCCGTAAACCAACCCGTCAAACGATTAGCCCTTTGAGGAATGAGGAGGGGACATTAAAGCATTCAGATGCAGAAAATGCTAACCTCCTCAACGACTACTTCTCTTCAGTGTTTACTGAAGAGTGTGATCCCATCCCCCAGCCGACGGATTCCTACTCAGGGGAAAAGCTGGAGGATATGGACTTCACCGAAGGAGAAATCAAAAAGAAGATCACTGACCTAATGACGAATAAGTCACCTGGCCACGATGGGTTTCTACCTAAAGTGTTAAAAGAATTGCGCGATCAAGTGTAACGACACCTGAGCGCAATCTTTAACATGTCAATCCGGACCAAAGGCGTTCCTAGAGACTGGCATGAGACGGAGGTGACTCATATCTTCAAGAAAGGAGACGGTAACCAACCGTCGAACTACCGACCTATCAGTCTGACTTCGATAGTCAGTAAACTCATGGAAAGCATCATGGTGGACAAAGTGACGTCGTATTTAGAGTCAAACCTGCTACTGAGGAGTTCCCAGCACGGCTTCCGAAGGCAACGGTCATGCCTGACGAACCTTGTGGAATTCTTCCACTTCGTTTTCAGTGAGCACGATCGGGACAAGGCGGTGAAAGTGGTCTACTTAGACTTTCAGAAAGCCTTTGATAAGGTACCAAACCACCGCCTTCTCCGGAGAGTGTGAGCACTAGGCATAGACGGAAAGGTAGCCGGCTGGATCGAGAACTAGCTAAGTGGCAACTGGTGGTGGTGAATGGACAGTCTTTTGAGTGGGTGCCGCTTACTAGCGGAGTGCCTCAAGGTTCTGTCCTGGGACCACTACTATTCATCATCTACGTCAACGACATGGACGGTGACATGGTTGCCAAGATTTCTAAATTTGCCGACGATACCAAGCTTGATATGAACGTACAAAGGATGGAAATACTGCCCGAAGGCAGAAAGATCTTGGGAAGATTGGGGAGTGGTCGGACACGTGGCAAATGCCTTTTAACGTGGGGAAATGCAAAGTAATGCATATCGGCCACTGAAACCCCCAATCTCAGTATATTTTTTAAAGGGCACTGCAATTGAACCCACCAACACTGAGAAGGACTTGGGCGTTACAATCACTAGTGACCTCAAGTTCTCGAAACAGTGCATTGAGGCGGAGAAAAAGGCCCAAAGGATGCTAGGCTAAAATTAAGCGCCAGTTTGGTTATCGGAACCAGGAGATTGTACTGTGCTTGTATAACTTACTTATCCGACCGCACCTGGAGTATGCCGTACAATTTTGGAGTCCTTTATTGCGAAAGGACATCGCGAGATTGGAACGCGTACAAGCCAGGGCAACTAAGCTGATCATCTTTATCTGACATAAAAGTTATGAGAATAGACTAACGGAATTAGATCTGTTCTCGCTGGAAACACGTAGACTTCGTGGTCAGCTCATCGAAGTTTTCAAAATACTTCGAGGGTTCGACAATGTTGACTACCGGGATATTTTCACACTGAATGAGAACAGAACGCGCAATCACGGCTTCAAACTTGAACTGAAGCGTTACAACCGCAATCTGTGTGGAAATTTTTTCACCTACAGTATCTGCGGTAAGTGGAACGCACTTCCAGTGTTAGTTGTCAACAGTGAATCTGTTGACCAGTTCAAGTGAAGACTAGACAAAGTCTTGAAAAGTGGCCGTTTAGGTACGCAAATCAATTGAGCAGCCATGTGCCTGCTCGATTGCTAGTCCAAAGGTACCCTCTTTGAATGGATCGTAAGGTCTGCTAGGGTACTTTCTTTCCTTGTAACTCCTTGTAACTCTCTCTCTCTCATATATATATATATATATATATATATATATATATATATATATATATATATATATATATATATATATATATATATATATATATATATATATAATATATTCTGGTGTACTCAATAGTGGAAGATTTTAATAGTAGTATAAGATAGTTGGTGAAAGTAAGGTAGGGTTGCTCTTGTTTGAGGGGCATCGCAGGCGTTTTTATTCTTTAGTTATTTTATTTTAACTTTTTGGTTTTGTTGATGTTGTCAATTGTTTGTTTCTGTGTGCATTATTCTTATGTCTTTTTCTCTGTATTTGTCTCTTTGTTTTATATTCTTATTTTCGTGCGATGTTGACTTTCGAGCCTTTATTAGTGTTCAAATTTAGTGTTATACCTCGTGTTTTGATCTCTTGTATTTGCTTGTTATTCGTTGATTGTGAGTTTAATCTTGTCTCAGAGTTTATTGTGTCATACTCTATGTTGTTTATGTTTATGTGTAGATTGGTATTGTGTTTTTCTCGAAACAGAGTCTAGTGCTTGGGAAGCGCTGGTTTCGAGCGACCTCCGCAGGAATATTAATTATTCCACCAGTTCTTAATTCTGGGATGATATCACTGGCCATTGTAGACCAGACCTTTTTTGTCAGTTTCTGTGTTGCGACATTAATGGTCTCCAGTTGCTGCCTGCAGTGTAGGTCCCTTTGCCGAAGGGGGTTTCGGGGCTGCATGCGCAATATATAGCCTTTAAGGCTACTTAGCCTCTGCACCCTAATTGTTGGCGCATTACCTGCTCGTGGTGCCCCTGCTCATACGGAAATTGTGTCCAACAACCAAGTGTCTGGCGGTATAACCTGGCTGGGCAGGTGGAGCTCATAGTCTTGTTTGACATTCCACCTAGGAGAGGGACAACTCTGACTTCAAACCCGGGCAGATGTCACTCGTTAGCCATGGTAGGCACCCCGTAGAGAGCGCGGCAATTTGCCTTCTTGGCCGCCGTGCTGACGGGCATCAGCGCCCCGTCCGGTCCCAGCCTAGCCACTTCTCCCCTTTCTGCTAACAACCCTTTAGCCTTGTCTGGCAATTTCTTTCCCAACTCTACTACTCCCTCTCTTCAAAGTCTTTGTTCCGATGGGATTGGACTTCTCTACTCGCGTTCGACCCTGTGCTAGTTCCGGTCGGTGAGAGGTCTGATTCTCGGGAGTCTGTCCTGGCTTGATCTCCCCCAACAATAGCTGCAGGATATTGGCGGCTACCAAACCATCCCCTTCCCCCCTCCCTTTTTTGGCCACCAAGAAGGGGTAAAACTTTTCAGTTGGCGTTCGGTTCGCGGGACCGGGCCGTGGCCGGGGTGGACTAGGAAAGGGTTAAGACCCACCAGGTATATCCTGCATGGTCCGCCAGGCTTACCCTGAGGTTACCTGGCGGTGAAGTCCATGGCCACCTCTGTAAGTGGCCCCGCGCCCGCGCCTACACGCCGAATGCGTTGTTTAGAACCGGCCCGTTGTCTGCGCCAATGGGCATTCGCAGGGTTAATGGAAACCAAGCAATAGGCCTTTCTCTAGAGTCTCCGGTCCGCTCGTTTAGTGGATCTGGCAAGATGGTACTTTCGCGGGCGGTAGATTCCTGTTCATGTTCGAACAAATTCTTTAACAAATCCCTCTTAAAAAAACAATGAAACCAGCAAATAAAGTCTTAAGCTGCGCATCTCCTCCTCTTTCCCCACCCCTCTTACTTCCCATTCTGTCCAAGAAAATGGATACAAACCTACTAACTCGAGAAAAGAAAAGAACACAAGACTTGGATAAAACTGGTTGGAGAACTTTAACCACGAGATCGCCCTCCAAAACAACTGCACAGATAGAAGAAAATTGCTTAGAAACGAGCAAAGTCTCAGGAAATCGAAATTCACCACCGCAAAAACGAACAAACTCAGTAAGAAATCCGCCAGAAGTTTGCAACTCTCAGCAAGCAGCAGGTCCAGGACGATGCACCAAACGCTACCTGAACTGCTCTCACTGCTGATACTACCAGGACAATTTGTTGATCGATCTTTCAGAAGATTTTACCTAAAAAAACCAGAAAGCCAACAAACAAACCTAATGAAGACATGCATGGTCAAACAGAGTAAAGATTTCCAAACACTATTTCAACTTCCCAGATCACAATTTCCACCTCTCTCGCCTCAATCAGATGGTAGTATACTAGTCGAAGTTAAAACAAAAGAGCAAGCGGAAAAAAACTTATTATTAAAAGAACTGGCAGGAGATAAGGTAATAGTAACAGCACATCCCTCCTTCAACATGCTTAAAGGCGTAATAATAGAACCAGACTTCGCCCAATACTCAGAAGCGGAATTAATTGAAGAATTAAGCGAGTACTCTGTCACTCAAGTACACAGAGTACATAAAATGATCAACAACAGCAAGATACCAACGAACGCTTACTTCGTATCATTTGACCTAGATATCCTACCAAAATATATATATTTAGGATGGCGCCGCTTCACGGTTAAAGAATTTAAACCTAGCCCCAGAAGATGCTACTACTGCTAAACTTTGGGGCACTCTACAAGCACCTGTTGTCGCAGGAATCAGGGCTTTGCGCCCACTTGCGTCAACTGCGCAAATGCACTACACCGTGAACAAATCGAAAATTGCCCAACGAAATGTGTAAACTGTGGAGAGCCCCACCCAGCATCAAGCAAAAAATGTAATGTCTACAAATTCGAAGAAGTAGTAGCATCCATACGTTAAAAAGAAAGACTAAACTTTAGAGATGCCAGAGAAAAGGCACAGACATCTATAGGAACCAGAGGAAGCGCTGAAAATCTTTACATCCATTATATATCAAGCAGGTAAAACATCCATTGCAACCAGCTCAGGACAACCCAGTCAGAGATCTACCCCATGGTGGAGCCCAGAATGTTCTGCCGCACTGAAAGAACAAAGAAAAGCCTACCGAACATACAAACGATGGCCAAATCCGACGACTAAAATGGAATTTAATAAAAAGAGCTAAATATGGATACATACTTAAACAAAGCCGCCGGAAATTATGGAGAGCTTATATCTACACGATAAACTCTAAAACCCCCATCCACCGCACATGGAGCAAAATCCGAGGGATGCTAGGTAAACCCAGCCGAGACCCTACCCCCGTACTTCGGATAAATGGAAACACTATCTTAAACCCAATTGATGTAACAGACACGCTAGTGACTCACTTTGCCAAAATATCAAGTAGAGCGAACACAACCCCCGAGTTCGCCCAATACCGGTTGGAGAGGGAGTGCTCACCTCTAAACTTCGCATCAAAAGAATATAAATCTTACAACGAAGAATTCAGCAAAAAAGAGTTCGATACAGCTCTTGCATCATATAGAGACACTTCTATAGGCCCAGGCAATATACCCTATGCAATGCTACGCCACCCAGGGAAAGGAGGTGCCTCCCAGACACCTGGAGAAGGGCTACAGTTCTAGCTTTTCAGAAACCAGGAAAAGACCCAACCAGTCCCAAAAACTACCGCCCAATCGCTCTAACCTCCTGCATATGTAAGCTCATGGAAAAAAGGATGAATGTACGCTTAACATGGTTCCTTGAAACGAAATCCAGCATATCCCCATCGCATATCCCCATCTGGAATCGGCGATATGTAACGCATTCGCAAGGAAACAGCACGTAGTACCTGTATTCTTCAACCTAAAAAAGGCATAT